>SJYT01077982.1:175859-187171 GCA_006410635.1 Cephalophus harveyi
AGTTTTTTTGTATTTCCATACAAATCTTGAAATTATTTGTTCTAGTTCTGTGAAAAATACTGCTGGTAGCTTGAAAGGGATTGCATTGAATCTGTAGATTGCTTTGGGTAGTATACTCATTTTCACTATATTGATTCTTCTGATCCATGAACACGGTATATTTCTCCATCTATTAGTGTCCTCTTTGATTTCTTTCATCAGTGTTTTCCATATATAGGTCTTTAATTTCTTTAGGTAGATATATTCTTAAGTATTTTATTCTTTTCATTGCAATGGTGAATGGAATTGTTTCCTTAATTTATTTTTCTACTTTCTCATTATTAGTGTATAGGAATGCAAGGAGAAACAAAACAGATAAATAATATAATAACTGAAATTTAAAAACACACTAAAAGAAATAGACATTAAAGTAAATGCTTGTTGTTGTTGTTCTTCACCCAGTCATCTCCAACTTTTTGCAATCCCATGGACTGCAGGAAGCCAGACCTCCCTGTCCCTTACCATTCCCCAGAGTTTGCCCAAGTTCATGTTCACTGCACTAGTGATGCTGTCTAGCCATCTCATCCTCTGATGCTCTCTTCTCCTTTGGCCCTCAATCTTTATCAACATCAGGAAATTTTCCAATGAGTCATCTGTTCGCATCAGATGACCAAAATATTGGAGCTTCAGCTTTAGCATCAGTCCTTCCAGTAAATATTCAGGGTTTATCTCTCTTAAGATTGATTGGTTTGATCTCCTTGCTGTCCAAGGGGCTTTCAGTAGTCTTCTCTAGCACACAGTTTGAAAGCATCAATTCTCCTCTTCACTTTCTGCCATTAGAGTAGTGTCATCAGCATATTTAAGGCTGTTGGTGTTTCTCCTGCTTATCCCAACTTGTTACTCATCCAGTCTGGCATTTCTCATGATGTGCCCAGCATATAGGTTAAACAAACAGGGTTACAGCAGACATCCCTATTTCACTCCTTTCTCAATCTTGAACCAATCAGTTGTTCCACACAGGGTTCTAACTGTTGCTTCTTGACCCACATACATGTTTCTCAGGAGACAGGTAAGAAGGTCTGGTATTCCCATCTCTCTAAGAGCTTTCCACAGTTTGTCATGATCCACACAGTCAAAGGCTTTATCATAGTGAATGAAATAGTGATAGATTTTTTTTTCTGAAATTTCCTTGCTTTCTTTATAATCCAGTGAGTGTTGACAATTTGACGTCTAATTTCTCTTCCTTTTCTAAACCCACGTTGGACATCTGAAAGTTCTCAGTTCACATAATGCTGAAGCCAAGTGCAAAATTTTAAGCATGACCTTAGTAGCATGGGAGATGAGTCCAATTGTCTGGTTAGCACATTTTTTCCCTTCTTGGAAATTGGAATGAGGATTGATCCCTTTTAGTCCTGTGGCTACTGCTGAGTCATACAGATTTGCTGACATAATGAATGCAGAACTTTGATGGCAGTAAGCCTGAGAGAAGATGTAAGAATGCAACGTTTTAAAAACATGTTTGAGCTTAGGAGACCAACAAATTAAAACAAACTTGTATAGATAGATAGATGATAGATTTAAATATCATGATAACCACAAACCAAAAATCTATAATAGATACACACACCAAAAAAGGGGAAAGATCCAAATGTAACACTAAGAAGAAGAATTAAGTTACAAGGAAAGAAAGCCAAGGTAGAAAATATAACAGCAACAATAAGAAACAAAACCAACCCCAAAACAATTAAAATATGACAATATGTACACACATATCAATAATTTCTTTAAGTATAAATGAACCAAATGTTCCAATCAAAAGGCATAGAGTGGCTGAAGGAGTATAAAATCAGCACTCACATAAATGCTCATTTTAGATCTAAAGACACACACTGACTGAAAGTGAGGGGATGGAAAAAGACATGGAAACAAAAAGCCATGGTAAAGCAATGTTTATATCACACAAAATAGACATTAAAATAATGATTGTAACAAGAGACAAAGAAGGACATTACATAATGATCAAGGGATCAATCCAAGCAGAAGAAATAGCAACTGTAGATAAATACACACCAGTGTTGGAGCATCTAAATACATAAAGCAAATATTAACAGACCTAAAGGGAGAAGTTGAAAGTAACACAATAAAAGTAGGGGGCACTAACACTTAATTAACATAAGTGATTAGAGCATCCAGACAGAAAATCAATAATGAAATGCTTGCCTTAAATGATCCATAATACTACCTGGAATATATATATATATATATATCTTGAAATAAAGTCTAACATATAGACATAGGGGCTTCCCAGGTGGTGCTAGTGATAAATAACTCATCTGCCATGGAAAAGATGAAAAAGACTCAAGTTCAATCCATGAGTTGGGAAGATCCCCTGGAAGAGGACATGGCAACCTCCTCCAGTATTCTTGGCTGGAAAAATCCCATGGACAGAGGAGCCTGGCAGGCTACAGCCCATAGTTTTCCAAAGAATAGGACATAATTGAAGAGACTTATCACGCCCTGTATGCACATAGAGAGAGAGAGAGTATTCCATCCAAGTTCAGCAGAATGTATATGATTTCAAGTATCCACGTCCAAGGAGTGTTGGCTGATTGGGGGTAGGAGGGCCAAGAGGAGCTACTCCATGTTCAAGGTCAGGAGGGGTGGCTGTGAGGAGATACCCATATTCCAAGGCAAGGAGCAGTGGCTGTACTTTGCTGGAGCAGCCATGAAGAGATATACCACGTTCAAGGTAAGAGAAAATGAAGTAAGACAGTAGTTGTTGCGAGAGGCATCAGAGGATAGACACACAAACCATAATCACAGAAAATTAGTCAATCTGATCACACGGACCACAGCCTTGTCTAACTCAATGAAACTAAGCCATTTCATGTGGGGCCACAAAAGACAGGCTGGTCATGGTGGAGAAGTCTGACAGAATGTGATCCACTGGAGAAGGGAATGGCAAGCCACTTCAGTATTCTTGCCTTGAGAACTCCATGAACAGTATGAAAAGGCAAAATGATAGGATACTAAAAGAGGAACTCCCCAGGTCAGTAGGTGCCCAATATGCTACTGGAGATCCGTGGAGAAATGACTTCAGAAAGAATGAAGGGATAGAGCCAAAGCAAAAACAACACCCAGTTGTGGATGTCACTGGTGATAGAAGCAAGGTCCGATGCTGTAAAGAGCAATATTGCATAGGAACCTGGAATGTTAGGTCCATGAATCAAGGCAAATTGGAAGTGGTCAAACAGGAGATGGCAAGAGTGAACATTGATGTTTTAGGAATCAGTAAACTAAAATGGACTGGAATGGGTGAATTTAACTCAGATGACCATTATATCTACTACTGTGGGCAAGAATCCCTCAGAAGAAATGGAGTAGCCATCATGGTCAACAAAAGAGTCCGAAATGCAGTACTTGGATGCAATCTCAAAAACGACAGAATGATCTCTGTTCGTCTCCAAGGAAAACCATTCAATATCACAGTTATCCAAGTCTATGCCCCAACCAGTAATGCTGAAGAAGCTGAAGTTGAACGGTTTTTTGAAGACCTACAAGACCTTTTAGAACTAACACCCAAAAAAGATGTCCTTTTCATTATAGGGGACTGGAATGCTAAAGTAGGAAGTCAAGAAACACCTGGAGTAACAGGCAAATTTGGCCTTGGAATGCGGAATGAAGCAGGGCAAAGACTAATAGAGTTTTGCCAAGAAAATGCACTGGTCATAGCAANGAACGGTTTTTTGAAGACCTACAAGACCTTTTAGAACTAACACCCAAAAAAGATGTCCTTTTCATTATAGGGGACTGGAATGCAAAAGTAAGAAGTCAAGAAACACCTGGGGTTACAGGCAAATTTGGCCTTGGAATGTGGAATGAAGAAGCTGCTGCTGCTAAGTTGCTTCAGTCGTGTCCGACTCTGTGCAACCCCACAGACGGCAGCCCACCAGGCTCCCCCGTCCCTGGGATTCTCCAGGCAAGAACACTGGAGTGGGTTGCCATTTCCTTCTCCAGAATGAAGCAGGACAAAGACTAATAGTTTTACCAAGAGAAGGCACTGGTCATAGCAAACACCCTCTTCCCACAACACAAGAGAAGACTCTACACATGGACATCACCAGATGGTCAACACCAAATCAGATTGATTATATTCTTTGCAGCCAAAGATGGAGAAGCTCTATACTGTCAGCCAAAACAAGACCAGAAGCTGACTGTGGCTCAGAACATGAACTCCTTATTGCCAAATTCAGACTTAAATTGAAGAAACTAGGGAAAACCACTAGACCATTCAGGTATAACTAAATCAAACCCCCTATGATTATACAGTGGAAGTGAGAGATAGATTTAAGGGACTAGATCTGATAGACAATGTGCCTGATGAACTATGTAATGAGGTTCATGACATTTTACAGGAGACAGGGATCAAGACCATTCCCATGGAAAAGAAATTAAAAAAATCAAAATGGCTGTCTGAGGAGGCCTTACAAATAGCTGTGAAAAGAAGAGAAGTGAAAAGCAAAAGAGAAAAGGAAAGACATTATCAGAATGCAGAGTTCCAAAGAATAGCAAGGAGAGATAAGAAAAAGCCTTCCTCAGTGATCAATGCAAAGAAATAGAGGAAAACAACAGGATGGGAAAGACTAGAGATCTCTTCAAGAAAATTAGAGATACCAAGGGAACATTTCATGCAAAGATGGGCTCTTTGCATAAAGGACAGAAATGGTATGGACCTAACAGAAGCAGAAGATATTAAGAAGAGGTGGTAAAAAATACACAGAAAAACTGTACAAAAAAGATCTTCACGACCAAGATAATCATGATGGTGTGATCACTCACCTAGAACCAGACATACTGGAATGTGAAAGCAAGTGGGCCTTAGAAAGCATCACTATGAACAAAGCTAGTGGAGGTGATGGAATTCCAGTTGAGCTACTTTAAATCCTGGAAGATTATGCTGTAAATGTGCTGCACTCAATATGCCAGCTAATTTGGAAACTCAGCAGTGGCCACAGGACTGGATGAGGTCAGTTTTATTTCCTATCCCAAAGAA
The DNA here is from genome assembly GCA_006410635.1 of Cephalophus harveyi. NCBI lineage: Eukaryota > Metazoa > Chordata > Mammalia > Artiodactyla > Bovidae > Cephalophus > Cephalophus harveyi. The sequence goes on from SJYT01077982.1 coordinate 180,892, forward strand.
ATGCAATTCCAAAGAATGCTCAAACTACCGCACAATCACACTCATCTCACATGCTAGTAAAGTAATGCTAAAAATTCTCCAAGCCAGGCTTCAGCAATATGTGAACCGTGAACTTCCTGATGTTCAAGCTAGTTTTAGAAAAGGCAGAAGAACCAGATATCAAATTACCAACATCTGCTGGATCATGGAAAAAAGCAAGAGAGTTCCAGAAAAACTTCTATTTCTGCTATCAACTATGCCAAAGCCTTTGACTGTGTGGATCACAATAAACTGTGGAAAATTCTGAAAGAGATGGGAATACAGACCACCTGACCTGTCTCTTGAGAAACCTATATGCAGGTCAAGAATCCACAGTTAGAACTGGACATGGAACAACAGACTGGTTCCAAATAGGAAAAGGAGTACATCAAGGCTATGTATTGTCAACCTGCTTATTTAAATTCTATACAGAGTACATCATCTCTTGAGAAACCTATATGCAGGTCAAGAATCCACAGTTAGAACTGGACATGGAACAACAGACTGGTTCCAAATAGGAAAAGGAGTACATCAAGGCTATGTATTGTCAACCTGCTTATTTAAATTCTATACAGAGTACATCATGAGAAAATCAGGGCTGGAAGAAACACAAGCTGGAATCAATATTGCTGGGAGAAATATCAATAACCTCAGATATGCAGATGACACCACCCTTATGGCAGAGAGTGAAGAGGAACTAAAAAGCCTCTTGATGAAAGTGAAAGAGGAGAGTGAAAAAGTTGGCTTAAAGTTCAACATTCAGAAAACTAAGATCACGGCATCTGGTGCCATCACTTCATGGGAAATAGATGGGGAAACAGTGGAAACAGTGTCAGACTTTAGTTTTGGGAGCTCCAAAATCACTGCAGATGGTGATTGCAGCCATGAAATTAAAAGACACTTACTCTTTGGAAGGAAAGTTATGACCAACCTAGACAGAATGTTCAAAAGCAGAGACATTGCTTTGCCAACAAAGGTCCATCTAGTCAAGGCTATGGTTTTTCCAGTGGTCATGTATGGGTGTGAAAGTTGGACTGTGAAGAAAGCTGAGTGCCAAAGAATTTATGCTTTTGAACTGTGGTGTTGGAGAAGACTCTTGAGAGTCCCTTGGACTGCAAGGAGATCCAACCAGTCCATTCTGAAAGAGATCAACCCTGGGATTTCTTTGGAAGGAATGATGCTAAAGCTGAAACTCCAATACTTTGGCCACCTGATGCGAAGAGTTGACTCATTGAAAAAGATTCTGATGCTGGGAGGGGTTGGGGGCAGGAGGAGAAGGAGACGACAGAGGATGAGATGGCTGGATGGCATCACTGACTCGATGAACATGAGTTTAGGTGAACTCTGGGAGTTGGTGATGGACAGGGAGGCCTGGTGTGCTGTATTTCATGCGGTCGCAAAGAGCTGGACACGACTGAGCCACTGAACTGACCTGAACTGATACATGAAACATCCTCCAGTATAGATCACATGGTGGGTCATAATCATGTCTCAATATTTTGAAGTAAATCAAAATTGTGTCAAGCTTCTCTTTTGACCACAATGGTATGAGACTAAGAATCAACTACAAACAAAACAAAACACGTAGTGATTAAACAATACTCTAGTAAACAGTCAGTATATAATTAAATAAATCAAAAACACTTGGAGACAAAATAAAATGAAAACACAATTATCATAAATCTATGGGGGTGGCTCAGAGGTTAAAGCACCTGCCTCCAATGCAGGAGGCCCGGGTTCAGTCCCTGGGTCGGGAAGATCCCCTGGAGAAGGAAATGGTAACCCACTCCAGTATTCTTGCCTGGAAAATCCCATGGACAGTCCATGGGGTTGCAAAGAATCGGACACGACTGAGTGGCTTCACGTCACATCACGTCATGGGGTGAGTAAAAGCAGCTCTAACAAGTACGTTTATAGTTATACAAGTTTACTTAAGGAAATAATAAAAAAATTCAGGTTAAAAATCTACACTTAAAGGTAAAAGGAAGAACAAATTAAACTTAGAGTTAGTAGAAAGGAATAAAGTACAAAGATAAAAGAAGAAATAAATCAAAGACTAAAACAACAAGAGAAAAGGTCAATAAAGCTAAGAGATGGTTCTTTGAAAAAAATAAACTAAATTGAGAAAGTTTGTTAGAATTTTCAAAGAATTCTGAGACCTCAGATCAATAAAATTTGAAATGAAAAAGAAGTTAAAATCGACAAAGAAAGGGTCATAAAAGATCATTATGCACAATTATTTGCCAATATAATAGACAATCTGGAAGAAGCAGACAACTTCCGAGATGTGTGTAGTCTTCTAAGACTGAATCATGAAGAAATAGAAAGTATTCCGAGATAAATTACCAGTAAATAAATTGAATCAATAATTAAAAAACTGCAAGGATATCCAACCAGTCCATCCTAAAGGAGATCAGTCCTGGGTGTTCATTGGAAGGACTAATGTTGAAGCTGAAAGTCCAAAAATTTGGCCATATGATGCAAAGAGCTGACTCATTGAAAAGACCCTGATGCTGGGAAAGATTTAGGGCAGGAGGAGAAGGGGATGACCGAGGATGAGATGGTTGCATGGCATCACCGACTTGATGGACATGGGTTTGGGTGGACTCTGGGAGTTGGTGATAGACAGCGAGACCTGGCATGCTGTGATTCATGGGGTCTCAAAGAGTCAGACATAACTGAGCGAAGGAAATGAGCTGAACTAAACTAAAAAAAAAAAAAAAAAACCTCTCAACAAACAAATTCCAAAACCAGATAACTTCAGAGGTGACTTCTACCAAACCTGCTCAAACTGCTCCAAAATAAAAAATTTCAGAGAAAAAAATCACTTCTGAACTCGTATTTTGAAGCCAGCATCATTCTGATACCAAAATCAGACAGATATCACAAAGAAAATTACACACTAACATAGTGATGATCGTAGATGCAAAAATCTTTGACAAAACATTAGCAAATCACATTCAACAATATATTAAAAGGATCACACACCATGACCAAGTGGGATTTACCCCAGGGATGCAAGTGTAATTCAGTATCCATAATCAATGGGGTGATATACTGCACTAACAAACTGAAGAAGAAAAATAAGGTAATATTTTCAATAGATTCAGATAGAGCCTTTGACAAAGAACTTATACATTTCAACATCAAAGAAAAAACATCCAATTATAAATGGGCAGTGGACTTGAATAAACATTTTTTCCAAAGAAGACATACAGACAGCCAAGAGGCACAGGAAAAGATGCTCAACATTGTTAATCATCAAGGAAATGAAAATGAAAATGGCGATGAGCTATCCCCTCACCCCTGTCAAAATCACTAATATAAAAATAAAACAAATATTAAGTTTTGGCAAGATTCTGGACTAAAAAGAAATTTTGTGCACTATTGGTAGAACAGTAAATTGGTGCAGCCACTGAAAAAAAACAGATATTCCTTAAAAATTTAAAAATAAGAAATATTACATTACCCAGGAATTCCACTCCTGGATATTTGTCCAAATAAAATGGAAAGGCTAACTTGGAAAGATACATCTAATCCTTTATTCATTGTAGCCTTATTTACAATTGCTGAGGTATGTGGTGGTGGTTTATTCACTAAGTCGTGTTTGACTTTTTGCAACAACATGGGCTGTAGCCCACCAAACTCTCTGTCTATGGGATTTCCCAGGCAAGAATACTGGAATGGGTTACCATATCCTTCTCTAGGGGATCTTTCCGACCCAGGGATCGAACCCAGGTCTCCTGCATTACAGGAGGATTCTTTACTGAGTGAGCCACCACAAAAACTCCTGCTAAATATGGAAGCAACCTAAATGCCTATAGATAGATAAATGGATAAATAAAGCTATCTATATACCACACATATGTATTATATATTACGAGACTATTACTCAGATGCCAGAAACAATGAAATCTTGCCATTTGAGACAACAGGCCTACAGGGTATTATCCTCAGTAAAATAAGTCAGACAGAGAAAGACAGGTACTACTAATATTTGATTTCACTTATATGTGGAATCTATAAAACAAGATAGATGAACAAACATAAAACAGAACCAGTGTTATAGATACAGGAAACAAACATAACCACCAGAAGTGAAGAAAGGAAAAAAATATATGAGGGAGATTTAGAGTTACAAACTTCCATTTACTAAATGAATTAGTCACTGCTATGAAATATAGTGTGGGCACTTTCAGTTCAGTTCAGTCGCTCAGTCGTATCCGACTCTTTGAGACACCATGGACTACAGCACACCAGGCTACCCTACACATCAACTTCCTAAGCTTGCTCAAATTCATGTCCATCAAGTCGGTGATGCCATCCAACCATCTCAACCTCTGTCATCTCCTTCTGCTCCTGCCTTCAATCTTTCCTGGCATCAGGGTCCTTTCCAATGAGTTAGTTCTTCATATCAGTTGGCCAAAGAATTGGATTTCAGCTTCAGCATCAGTCCTTCCAATGAATATTCAGGACTGATTTCCTTTAGGATTCATTGGATTGATCTTGAAATTCAAGGGACTCTCAAGAGTCTTCTCCAACACCACAGTTCAAAAGCATCAATTCTTCCATGCTTTGCTTTCTTTATAGTCCAACTCTTACATCCATACATGACTACTGGAAAAACAATAGGCTTGAATAGACAGATCTTTGTTGGCAAAGTAATGTCTCTGCTTTTGAATATTCTGTCTAGGTTGGTCATAGCTTTTTTTCCAAGAAGCAAGCATCTTTTAACTTCATGGCAGTCAACATCTGCATTGATTTTGGAGTTCCAAAAAATAAAGTCTCTCACTGTTTCCATTGTTTCCCCATCTAATTGCAGTGAATGATGGGACCAGATGCCATGATCTTAACTTTCTGAATGTTAAGTCTTAAGCCAGCTTTTTAACTTTCCTCTTTCATTTTCATTAAAGGCTCTTTAGTTCTTCATCACTTTCTGCCATAAGAATGGTGTCATCTGCATATCTGAGGTTATTGATATTTCTCCCAACAGTCTTGATTCCAGCTTGTGCTTCTTCCAGCCCATTGTTCCTCAGGATATACTCTGCATATAAGTTAAATAAGCAGGGTAACAATATACAACCTTGACATACTCCCTTCCCAATTTGGAACCAGTCTCTTTCATGTTCAGTCCTAACTGTTGCTTCTTGAGCGGCATACAGATTTCTTAGGACGAGTTAAGATGGTCTGGTATTCCCATTTCTTGAAGAATTTTCCACAGTTTGTTGTGATCTACACAGCCAAAGGCTTTGGCATGATCAATAAAGCAGAAGTAGATATTTCTCTAGTATTCCTTTGCTTTTTTGATGATCCAACAGATGTTGGCAATTTGATATCTGGTTCCTTTGCCTTTTCTAAATCCAGCTTGAACATCTGCAAGTTCACAGTTCACATACTGCATGGGAACTTAGTACACAGTACAAGTACGTTATGTGGGGTCAAAGATATATAAATAAATATTTTTGTGGTGACACATGATGATTAAAATTACTATGGTGATCATTTTGAAATTTATAGCACTATGGACTCATAATGTTATATAACAAGAACCAACAAGCTTTGCAAGTCAATTTTACTTCAAAAGAAAACAAACTCACAGAAAAAGATATCAGATTTTCAGTTACCAGAAGTGGGGTAGGAGGGACTGAATGAAGGCAGTGAAAAGTACAGACTTCCGGTTGTAAGATAAAAAGTGTACAACATGATAAATATAATGAGCATTGTTGCATGTTATAAATGAAAGTTATTAAGGACAAATTCTATTTTCTCATTATAAGGAAAAACATTTTTCCTATTTGTTTAATTTTGAATCCATACTAGATGATGGATGATCATTAAACATACTATGATGATTTTTTTATGATGTATTCAAGTCAAATATTTATGATGTACACCTTAAACAGTTATGTATATCAATTGTATCTCAATATAAATCAAGAAAAAATAAAGCAAAATACTATTTAAATGATGTTAGGAATTTTTAACTTTATTCTAAGAGTATGCAGGTCAGGAAGCAATAGTTAGAACTGGACATGGAACAACAGACTGGTTCCAAATAGGAAAAGGAGTACGTCAAAGCTGTATATTGTCACCCTGCTCATTTGACTTATATGCAGAGTACATCATGAGAAACGCTGGGCTGGAAGAAACACAAGCTGGAATCAAGATTGCCAGGAGAAATATCAATAATCTCAGATATGCAGATGACACCACCCTTATGGCAGAAAGTGAAGAGGAACTAAAAAGCCTCTTGATGAAAGTG
>SJYT01077982.1:187552-204554 GCA_006410635.1 Cephalophus harveyi
GGGCTCCAAAATCACTGCAGATGGTGACTGCAGCCATGAAATTGAAAGATGCTTACTTCTTGGAAGGAAAGTTATGACCAACCTATATAGCATATTCAAAAACAGAGACATTACTTTGCCAACAAAGGTCCATCTAGTCAAGGCTATGGTTTTTCCAGTGGTCATGTATGGATGTGAAAGTTGGACTGTGAAGAAAGCTGAGCACTGAAGAATTGATGCTTTTGAACTGTGGTGTTGGAGAAGACTCTTGAGAATCCCTTGTCCTGCAAGGATGTCCAATCAGTCCATTCTAAAGGAGATCAGTCCTGGGTGTTCTTTGGAAGGACTGATGCCAAAGCTGAAATTCCAATACTTTGGCCACCTCTTGTGAAGAGTTGACTCAATGGAAAAGACTCTGATGCTGGAAGGGATTGAGGGCAGGAGGAGAAGGGGACGACAGAGGATGAGATGGCTGGATGGCATTACTGACTCGATGGACATGAGTTTGGGTGAACTCCAGGTGTTGGTGATGGACAGGGAGGCCTGGTGTGCTGCGATTCATGGGGTTGCAAAGAGTCGGACACAACTGAGCGACTGAACTGAACTGAAGAGCATTGGGGATTTTTGAATGTTTTAATGTGGGAGTGGAATGGGAATTGGAAGAATAAGGTTTGTTTTTAAAACAATTTCTCCATCTCCATTATTAGAATGGATTGGATCCTTCAAAACTGGATTCAGAGAGAAAATTTTCTGATGTTTTGACAAGGGATGATCATGATCTGTAATAGGATAAAAGCATAGGTGATATGTGTGAATAGATAAATGAGAGAAAAAGTAATTCTAAAAAGTATTAAGCTACTGGGTTATGTTCACATGTATCTTTGAAATAACACTTGATACAATTTGAGTAAAGATAATCAAATATTTATGTATTCATTCATTAAATCTATTGATATATTCATTTTTTCTGCAATGATGACCCTTTCCCTCAAGGAGTTCAGAGTTGAGGTATGCTGATATACACTGAAATATTTGCTTGAAGATAGAGTGTGATATGTAATAGATAAATGCCTTCTTTCAATGCAATGAGAACAGAAAGGATAAAGAATGTTACTTTTATTAAGCATGGGAATGAGAGAGGTGACTTCTTTTTTTGCAATCCCTTCATTTCAGCTTTTTAGAATACTAGAATTTAAGAAACATGTAAAGAAGGTCCAACAAGGAAACATATACTGTTGATTAAGAAGGTTAAGAAAGGTAAAGAATGTTTTATTGTCCTAAACAGAAAAGCTCAAGAAAATTAGAATACTACATACTCTTTGGAAATTAAGTATAAACACTATATGTCATGGAATCTGATTCTCAGGAAAAGATTGAAATAATTCCCTTCTTTCCTTGAATAAACATCTAGATCCTAATGAAGATAGATATACAATTTTTAACCTAATCTGTGGCTCACGTCTTGAATGCCTTCTTTTTTTACCTTTCTGTTTCTTTAACCTCTCTGTGTGTCTCTGAGTGCAGTCTGACTTCCAACTTTCTAGCTTTGATTCCATCTTAAGCTTTATCTGTACTCTGTGGGCCTTATGACAGATTTTCTTTCTCAGATTTGAACCATAAATAGTTCCCAGGTATATGTTTTATTCATTTTTCAGCTCTTCCCCCTCCTAATCACCAAGACAAACAGTCACCCTTCTAGTCTTGCAACAGTACCTGCAAAAATACCTTGACATAACCTACTTTGAAGGAGGAGAAGAAAGTAACAGGTCTTCTCTGTGTGTAATGACCACCATGTCACCACAACAGAGGATCCACAGATGTAGTCATAGACCTACAGGATTCCCAGAGAGTGAGGGGAGGTAATAGTTGAAGTGTATGAGACAGAAGCAGAGTTTATTAATAAATACTGCTAAAAATTTCAAGAATCAGTTCACTCCAACACCAACAGGATACAGGGAATGGTAATTCTGAACATTATTGATGTCTCTTTCATTTTGATAATTCTGCCTACTTCATGCAGCCATATTTCCTACTGCTCTCATCTTTCATCCTCAGCTCAATTCCTGTCCAATCTAGGTTTGCCTGGTAATTCTTCTAATATCATTGATTCATGCTTTGCTGTTTGGAACTTGGGGAGGATGCTCTCTGCAATCCTCTCTAGCTAATAAGATCTTCTAAGCTCCACTCAATCTGCAGTCTCAGGAAATCTCCTCCAATCTGTTCAACCACTATTGAGCTCTCTTTTCTTAGAATAACTTTACTACCTACATCACAAATCAGTCTTTAATCCACAAATTGTACACAGGTTTATTGTCTTTGCTAATAATTTAATATTTATACATATTTTAACCCTCAGAAAGAAACTAATGGATATGGAATTTTAATGCCTTTGTTTTTATAACTGATCAAAATGATGTTAAAGTTCTAATGGCCTGCAAAACTTTACTGAGTCTAAATTCCTGAGCTCCTGTTTTCCTCCAAAGTACCCAGGACATTGCTGAACACATGATTAAACCCTTAATGTTTAACTTTTGATTTGAATTTAATATCTCCAAAATAAAAATGAGTTTGCTTACTCTATTTTCCTCATATCTTGGACACAGCTTGGACATCTTGGAATAAAGATGTAATGAAAGCTGACTGATTTGGGGTGTGGACAAATACTTTTGAGAAGGGTATTCTCTTTAAACCTCTACCTACCTATGTCCCTTATCATATATTCATGGTGTTATGCAGGAAGTTTTAATCTCATTTTTTCCTCTTCTTTCTGTTTCTCTTCTCTGGCTCTCAACATGAAGCCTCACTTTCTCTAATCCCATTGTTTTGTGGACGGTTGATTCATTTCCTTGCAAAACACTAACAGTGTGACTTTCATTATTTATTAATACTATTGTTACAAATAACATTATTATTTGACTTGCTCTCAGGGAGATTTCAAGTTCTGGAGTCATTGCACACAAGTTTCTGTCTGTATATCCACTTGCCAGAATAATCCATATGCCTCTTTTTCTGAAAATTCCCACTAGGAACGTTGGAAACCTTACAAACTTTGATTGAGCTGCCCCAGGTCAAATTGAACATCTGGGAAAGAACTTCTGCATCAGCTGCAGTTGTGCATCCTTAAATACCCTAGTGACCAAGTTCTAGGAGGAGGATTAGTTTGGGGCTTCATTTTTTGTAAAATGTATGGATATATTTAAACATTTCATTATATGGTCCAATTAGACTGTGTCTACATGGGCACATAATAAAGTAAAAATTTGGTAATTATCTGGCTCATTTCATCAAGTCAACAGCCAAAGGGATATATCTAGTTTGGCAAAAAGGTTTAGGAAGGGAGAATGAGGCAAAGTCAAATTATATGAATTTGATAATTATATTCCTTATATAGGTAAAATAGATACTGAAGTTACTTGACTTTTTCAAAATACACTATTATATCTGCAAAGTACAATGAGTCTTAGTGATATCTACCATAATTTTGTAATATTTTAAATAAATAAAAAGCATATTATAAGTTCTGCTCTTATTATTTCACATTCTGTTCCATTATTCAGTGCATATGTACCTAGTCAGAGGAAAAAACAGTCATTTAAAGCCTAAACTCAACCTGTCTAAATATTATATAAGTGGATATTTTATATACTCTCCAAATGTTTAAATTCATGAGTCCTATCAGTTATTAGGACAAAAAGAAGGAAAGAAATGAAGAAAATTTGAATTGTGATACAGTTGAAAGTCCATAGTATCCTTTTGGGCATTGTTTAAAGATATCTGCAAGTCACCCAGTTAGCATTCTTCTCTTCCATACTTTTAACTATACCTCTCACTTCTTTTAACTGTTTATTAAGCCCTATTAAGTATTCTCTCCTTTTAAGAAAAAGTATCTGTCACTAGGTTCAAAATTTAAACTAGGAATGGGTCTCAACATCATAAAAGAAAGACTACTGAATACCAAGAGAGTTAAACCAATTACACATCCTATCTTAAGGATTTTCCTATTGTGTCTCTGAGGTGAAGTAGAGATGAATGAGCAGTATAGATATCCAGAATCAATAACTTCACATTTAAATATGGCACAGTTGTTCTTCCTGCCTATCCATTTAGATTTTTTAAAATTAATGTGGATTTGGAAATATAGTGATCATGTCATAATTTAACAATGCAATTGTAAATCTCTCTGCTGCAAAGGCATCATCTATGTGTGAAGGATTGATTTCCCAAATCATCCCACCCTCTCCCTCTCCCACAGAGTCCAGTGGCTGATTCATGTTGATGTATGGCAAAACCAATACAATATTGTAAAGCAATTAACCTCCAATTAAAATAAACAAATTTATATTTTTTAAAAAAAGACTGGTTTACAAAAAACAAATAAAATGCAATCTTCATAGCTCAAGGGGAGAGGGATATGATTATTATTTTCAAATATTTGAAAGGATTAAAGACTGGTGATGGGTGAATCTCAGAAGGCCAAAGTTGGATACCCACTCAGAAAACTTTGATATCACATCTCAGAGTCTGCTGAAATTGGTGGAAATCTATTGAGGATGTGTTTATGACATATTCTTTACTGTTTGCTTCCAGCCAGCCTGGAAGTCCCTGCCTTAAGGTCTTGGCACTGAAACATTCATACAGCTCCTCACAGGGATTAGAAAGGGGGTATGATGATTACAAGTAGAGATAGCCTGCAGCAAAACTGCAGAATTGATGAAGTTTCCTTTGGTAATTTTCCACCTACACTCCTCAGTTATTCTAAAATCTACCAAGTTTTTAGTTTATAAAGGAGCTTTGATTAATATACCTTCCAACTATTAATGTACTTGCATTTTAATGGGAGGCTCTGGGAGATAACAGATAACAATAGACTACAGGAAATAAAGTTTAAATGGTATATAATATAATAATGCCAAGCAACAAGTATCAGGATTGCTCTTGTTGTCATTATTTTTGTTATGATTTTAGGAGAGAATTTTTAATGCTCTCCTTTGATACCCTGATACCTGCTATATTTTGCATATTGGTATGAGACACAATTTTCCTCCAGTTACATCTGAGCTATACTGTTTCTGTAAACTGACATGACTTCTTGTCAATAAACTTTTCTTGTGTGCATCCCTCCTCGTGTAATGCTCTTCTTTGGGCTTCTCTGTGGAGTTGCTCAGGTGAGTTGGCACTTAGCATGGAAAGGCTTCTTGAACCTTCCAAGCCTAGTGAAGGATCTGCCTCACTCAGAGAACCTTTAAACCTGTATTTTAATTACCAGTAAAGCTCTTTCCCATTCCCACAATACAATGAGAAAGACTAGTGATCTCTTCAAGAAAATTAAAGATAGCAAGGGAATATTTCATGCAATGATGGACAAAATAAAGGACACAAATGGTATGGAAGCAGAAGATATTAAGAAGTGGCAAGAATACACAGAAGAACTATACAAAGAAGATCTTCATAATGCAGATAACCACAATGGTGTGATCACTAACCTAGAGCCAGACATCCTAGAGTGTGAAGTCAAGTGAGCCTTAGGAAGCATCACTATGAACAAAGCTAGTGGAGGTGATGGAATTCCAGCTGAACTCTTACAAATCCTAAAAAATGATGCTGTTAAAGTGCTGCACTCAGTATGCCAGCAAATTTGGAAAACTCGCAGTGGCCACAGGACTGGAAAAGGTCAGTTTTCATTCCAATCCCAAAGAAAGGCAATTCCAAAGAATGTTCATACTACCACACAACTGTACTCATCTCGCAGGTGAGCAAAGTAATGCTCAAAATTCCCTAAGCCAGGCTTCAACAGTACATGAACCATAAACTTCCAGATGTTCAAGCTGGATTTAGAAAAGGCAGAGGAACCAGAGACCAAATTGCTAACAACCACTGGATCATTGAAAAAGTAAAAGAGTTCCAAAAAAATATCTACTTCTGATTTATTGACTATGCCAAAGCATTTGATGTGTGGATGACAACAAATTATGGAAAATTCTGAAAGAGATGGGAATAGCAGACCACCTTACCTGCCTCCTGAGAAATCTGTGTGCAGATCAAGAAACAACAGTTAGAACTGGACATGGAGCAACAGATTGGTTCCAAATGGGGAAAGGAGTATTCCAAGGCTGTATGTTGTAACCCTGCTTATTTAACTTATATTTAGAATACCTCATGTGAAATGCCAGGCTGGAAGAAGCACAAGCTGGAATTAAGATTGCCAGGAGAAATATCAATAACCTCAGATATGCAGATGACACCACTGTTATGACAGAAAGCAATAGAATAACTAAAGAGCCTCTTGATGAAAGTGAAAGAGCAGAGTGAAAAACGTGGTTTAGAACTCAACATTCAGAAAACTAACATCATCAAAACTAAGGTCCCATCACTCCATGGGAATTAGATGAGGAACAATGGAAACAGTGACAGACTTTACTTTTTTGGCCTCCAAAATCACTGCAGATGGTTCCTGCCACCATGAAATTAAAAGATGCTTACTCCTTGGAAGAAAAACTATGACCAACCTACACAGCATTTTTAAAAATCAGAGACATTACTTTCCCAACAAAGTTCTATCTAGTCACAGCTATGGTTTTTCCAGGAGTCATATGGATGTGAGTTGTATTATGAAGAGAGCTGAGCACCAAAGAATTGATACTTTTGAACTATTGTGTTGAAGAAGACTCTTGAGAGTCCCTTGGACTGCAAGGAGATCAAACCAATGAATCCTAAATGAAGTCAGTCTTGAATATTCATTGGAAAGACTAATTCTGAAACTGAAGCTCCAATACTTTGGCCACCTAATACGAAGACCTGACTCATTGGAAAAGACCCTGATGCTGGGGACAATTGAAGGCAAGTGGAGAAGGGGACAACAAAGGATGAGATGGTTAGATGGCATCACCAACTCGATGGACATGAGTTTGCGCAAGCTCCTGAAGTTGGTGATGGACAGGGAAGCCTGGTGTACTGCAGTCCCTGGAGTTGCAAATAGTCGGACAAGACTGAGCGACTGAACTGACTGACTGTCTGACTAATGCCCTCACTGTTTTTATGGCTGAATAATATTATAATGTTATTCCATATTGTTTCTTTAATAAATGGGCACTTGGGTTGTTTCCTTATCTTGATGATCATAAATAATGTAGCAGTGAACATGTAGGTACATATATTTATAAAGTCAAAAGTTCTTTTCAAAAATGTCCACAATAAAATTGCTAGATCATATGGAAATTTTATTTTTAATTTTTTAAAGAAACTCCATTCTTTTTTCCATAATGGCTGCACTGATTTACATTCCCATAGTGGTGCACTAGGGTTCCATTTTCTCCACTTCCTTGACAACCTTTTGTTAATTCTTGTTTTCTTTATATATATATGTGTATATATACACACACATATATGGTGTCATTCTAATAAGTTTAAGGTGATATCTCAAGGGAGAGGTTTTTTAAAAGCTTAAGTATTTAATGGAAAAATACTGGAGGACTTTGTATTCAGAGGTATTTGTGAGTATGATCAGGGCATGTGTGTTGGCTAATTGTCTGTTATTAAAATCAGACTCTCACCCTCTCACAGTGACTGAGAGTTAGAGAATACAGTATCCATCAATGATTGCATTTCAGAAAGATGACACATGGATATTTGAGAAAGACATTTTCAGATTGTAGAAGATTTGCATCTCAAAGAGAAAGAGAAAGATTTTATAATTGAAAGTTTTTTAAAATAAATGTTCTAAGGAAAGGGAGTACCTTTTAGGAAGAAACCTGCTCTAAAGTTTAGTCATGGTGAATGATCTTTTTTATATATTGTTGAATTCAGTTTGTTAATATTTTTCTGAGGATTTTTGTATCTATATTTATCAGGTATATTGACCTGGAATTTTCATTTTTGCAGTATTTTTCTCTGTTTTTAGCATCAGAGTAATTGTTGTTGTTCAGTTGCTCAATCGTGTCCAGCTCTTCGCAACCCCATGGACTGCAGCACATCCTACCCTTCTCTATCTCCTGGAGTTTGCTCAAACTCATGTACATTGAGTTGGTGATGCCATCCAATTATCTCATCCTCTGTCATCCCTTTCTCCCCCTGCCTTCATTCTTTCCAGCATCAGAGTCTTTTTCAATGAGTCGGCTCTTTGTATCTGTTGACCAAAATATTGGAGCTTCAGCTTCAGCATCAGTCCTCCCAATGAATATTCAGGATTGATTTCCTTTAGGATTGACTGGTTTGCTCTCTTTGCAGTCCAATGGACTCTCAAGAGTCTTCTCCAACACCCCAGTTAGAAGACATGAATTCTTTGGTTCTCAGCCTTTTTTGTGGTCCAACTCTCACATCCATACATCACTACTGGAAAAACCATTGCTTTCACTATATGGACCTTTGTAGGCAAAATGTCTCTGTTTTTAACACACTTTTTAGGTTTGTCATTTCTTTTCTTCCAAGGAGCAGGAGTCTTTTAATTTCATGGCTGCAGTCACGTCTGCAGTGGTTTTGGAAACCAAAAAAAAAAAAAAGTCTTTGTTTCCATTTTTTCCCATCTATTTGTCATGAAATGGTGGGAGGCGATGTCATGATCTTAGTTTTTTGAATGCTGACTTTTAAGCCTTTTTTTTTTCACTCTCCTCTTTCACCTTCATCAAAAACCTCTTTAGTTTCTCTCTGCTTTCTACCAAAAGGGTGGTGTCAACTGCATATCTGAAGCTATTGATATTTCTCCCAGCAATTCTGATTCCAGCCTGTGCTTCATTCAGCCAGGCATTTCACATGATATACTCTGATATATCATATATCACATGATATATCTCCTCTTTCATTTAACATTTTGTTTATTTGGGTCCACTCTCTTTTCTTCTTGAACAGCCTGGTTAAAGATTTATGAATTTAATCTTTTAAAAAAAAAATCAATCTTGGTTTCATCAATATTTTTTTTTCTTTTTGATCTCTGTTTTATTTATTTCTTCTCTGACTGTTATTGTTTCCTTCCTTCTGCTGACTTTCAGCTTTGTCCTTTTCCTAATTCCTTTAGGTTAGGTTATTTTCATGATAGTCTTCTTATTTCTTAAGCTAGCTTTGTATCTATAAACTTTCCTCTTAGAACTGCTTTTGTTGCATCTCATAGATTTTGGAAAGTTGTGTTTCCATTTTCACTTGTCTTGAAATATTTATTGATTTCCTCTTTGGTTTCTTTATTGGCCTGTTTGATTTTAGTAGCATATTGTTTTGTCTCCCTATATTTTTAGCTTCCCCATTTGTCCTTGTGTAATTGATTTCTATTTGCATACCTTTGTGGATAGAAAAGTGTTTGATATCAATTCTATCTCTTAATTTTGTTTTATGACCTAACATATGACCTGTCCTGGAGAACATTCATTGTGCACTTGAATAAAATGATGATTCTGCTGTTTCTGTATGGAATGTCCTGTAGATACCTATTAAATCTAACTTTTCTATTGTATCAAACATTTAAAACCACTGTTGTCTTATTCATTTCGTTTGGGTGATTTTCATTTGATATAAGCAGGATATTAACATATTCTACTATTTCTATTTTATTGTCATATTCTCTCTTTATGTTTATTATGATTGCATTATATATTTAAGTGTTGTGTACTGGGTGCATATGTGATAATGAGTGTAATGTCTTCTTTTTATTGATCATTTTATCATTATATGATGTCCTTCTTTGTCTCTTGTATAGAATTTGTTTTAAAATATCTTTGCAAATGATATGACTGATGGGATGCTATAAAAATGTATAAACAGCTTATATAATTCAAAATAAAAACCACAAACCACCTAATTATAACATGGGAAGAAGACTTGAATAAACATTTTTCCAAAGAAGATATATAGATGGTCAACAGGTGCATGAAAAGATGCTCATCATTGCTAATCATCAGAGAGTTGTAAATCAAAGCCCCAGTGAGATATCTCTTGACATCTATCAGAATAGCTAACATTAAAAAATCTACAAATAGCAAATGTTAGAGTGGATGCGAATAAAAGGGAAACTGTGTACACTGTTGTTGGAAATGTCAATTGGTACAGTCACTATGGAAAATAGTATGAAGCTTCCATAAAAAATAAGTCAAAGCCACAGTGAGATATCTCTTGACATCTATCAGAATAGCTAATATTAAAAAATCTACAAATAGCAAATGTTAGAGTGAATGCGAATAAAAGGGAAACTGTGTACACTGTTGTTGGAAATGTCAATTGGTACAGTCACTATGGAAAACAGTATGAAGCTTCCATAAAATATATATATTGCTGGTAACCTTATGGTCCAGCAAGTCCATTCCTCGGTATATATATAAAGAAAATGAAAACACTAATTCAAGAAGATACATGAGCCACAGTGTTCATAGCAATATTATTTACAATAGTCAGGATATGAAAACAACCTGTCAAGTAACAGATAAATGGATAAACAGATAAATGTGAAAAGAATGAAAATTCTGCCACTAACCACAATACAGATGGAAGTAGAGGTCATTATGCTTAGTGAAATAAGTCAGAGAAAAAAGTACTCTGTTATCACTTATTTATAGGATATTAACACAAGAAAGAGATTCACAGATTTAGAGAACAGGTTGTGGTACCAATGAGGAGAAGAAAAGAATTTGCAAGACAGGGAAACAGGACTAAGAAATACAAACAATTATGATAAAATAAATATGCAGCAAAGATATATTGTATAGCACAGAGAAATATAGCAATTATTTTGTAATAACTTTATAATATTTTAATATATAAAAATATTGGATCATTAAACTAATAAAATATAAATCAACTGTATTTCAATAAGATGTTCCCTGATGGCTCAGTGGTAACGAATCTGCTTGCCAAGGCAGGAGCCATTGATTTTATCCCTGGATTGGGAAGATCTCCTGGAGAAGGAAATGGCAATCCACTCCAGTATTCTTGCCTGGGAAATCCTCTGGACAGTGGAGCATGATAGGCTATATTTCAGTAAAAAATAAAGTTCAGTCAACCTGAGGAAAACAATAAGGCTACCTTTGTCAAGAAAGAAATTCAAGTAATTAATTGTTCATATCTTTCTACAGTTTGCTACTGCAAAGTTGCTTCAGTCATGTCCGGCTCTGTGCGACCCCATAGACGGCAGCCCACCAGGCTCCCCGGTCCCTGGGATTCTCCAGGCAACAACACTGGAGTGGGTTGCCATTTCCTTCTCCATTCTACAGTTTAATCTCAACTAATTGTCCCAGATTTTTCCCTCTTCCCCTTTATTCCAGATATCATTATTATATTCCAGATGTTATATAAATATAAATGCACAGCTGTAACACTTAATCAAACTTTTTTATTGGGTTAAAATTTATCATTTTTTATATATACCATTACACTTTACACTTATGAAGTGTAAAGTGTACACTTTGTACTCTTTACACTTTATAATACACTTACACTTTACACTTCTTATTTTTTCAAATAATTTATATGATTTACTTTGAAATTTTTCTTTGATACTAACCTAATCAAAGCAGGCCTATTTTACAACTGAGGACAGACACCATTATATATGAGGTCACATTGTTTCATGCTGTGCAAAGTTACACTGTAATTTTTATCACTAAGGGTTTCAGTTGATTTATCAATCTCATTTTTTAATTTGATCTCAAAATATTATATTTGTCCCAAACTCACAAAGAGCTGATTCCAGTGGAGCCAGTGAGGCCAGAAAAAGGGGGTTAGAGAATGATGAATTGTGAAGGTGCAGATCCCCTCCACGTTATTCTCTGAGGAGCTGGCTTCTAAGATCTTTTTGGCAAGTGAGTGAGTATTTGAGTGTCTCACAATGCTAATTAGTTATAAAAAGAAACACAGAGAGAAGTCGAACTGCTTGACAGCTGCCCTACACATCAAAATGTCAATGCCAGTTAACAGATGCCGCTGATCAGCTGCTTTCAACTTGTTCTCATATGTCTACCAGGAGAATGACAGGGAGTTTATACAATTTGCTTCATGAGTTTAGACTCAAGTGAAACAGTACTTCCTCTAACAATACACATTCAATATTTGTACTTCCTTGGATGTTATGACCTTTGCCAGTGGTTGCTAATTTTCATATGTTTCTGACTACCATCAGTAAAAGCTACAAAATTTTACTGGGCATCTATTCTGTGCAAGAATCTACAGTGAGAATTAAATAGTACAAGTGGATGTAGGCAAAATTTTTACTCTTAAAATCTAGAACAAGAAAAACAGTACACAAAAATATAAGGCAGTGTTTACTAAGCACTAAAATAATATTCACAACAGAAAACACTGACATTATTAAAGCTGGGACTCTAATGGTATACTTCAATTATTTTCCTCTTGATTTATTTCACTATCTTTTCTTCTTTTTTTTTTTTTTTTTCATCTTAGTACGATATTCCAATATACCTCTTAGATCAACAGAGCTGATCATATTATTGTTAAGTAAAGAAGTTTTACTCTGGCCCTTAAACAGAAAGAGTCAATTTTGAATGAATGTGCCTGATCTGGAAAGTGATTGGGCAGACTGAAAAATTCTTAGAGGTTATGTCAGAAGTCTACTCGTTTTAAGAATTTTTAGTCTGTTGGACTGTGAAGAAAGCTGAGTGCTGAAAAATTGATGCTTTTGAACCGTGGTGTTGGAGAAGACTCTTGAGAGTCCCTTGGACTGCAAGGAGATCCAACCAGTCCATTCTGAAGGAGATCAGCCCTGGGATTTCTTTGGAAGGAATGATGCTGAAGCTGAAACTCCAGTACTTTGGCCACCTCATGCGAAGAGTTGACTCATTGAAAAAGACTCTGATGCTGGGAAGGATTGGGGGCAGGAGGAGAAGGGGACGACAGAGGATGAGATGACTGGATGGCATCACTGGCTCAATGGACGTGAGTCTGAGTGAACTCCGGGAGTTGGTGATGGACAGGGAGGTCTGGCGTGCTACGATTCATGGGGTCGCAAAGAGTCAGACATGACTGAGCGACTGAACTGAACTGAACTGAATAATGAAAATAACAATATAAAAGCAACATTTTAAATATTTTATTACAGTTAATGAAACTTACCTATATCCATATATTCAGTTAATTCCTATATAAATTCTGTGAAGTTGTCAAGAATTGATACTGTCTTTTTAGAAAATAGGAAACTGAAACTCTTGATTAAAGTTAAGCCTGAAACTAAGGAGCAGAATTCATGGTGTTCCCACTCAGACCACTGTCCTACTATTATACTGTATCTAAAATTCTAAGACCCCAAAGCAAATTTGAAGAGTGAATTCTAAGACATTATGGGCTTGATGAGACCAACTTTAGACATAACTGGAAAGTTGAAGCAGGCTATTTTCAACAGCCCTAATCCCTATTCTGCAGCCTCCTTTCCCTTTAGCCCTTTATCTTTCACTTTACTTCTCTAGTCCCAAATGTAGCCTCCCTGTTGGTGGAAGGTTGTTATTGCTTCATCTTTCTTGAAAGAGACAAAGGAAGAGATGACACGGATAGCCTATAGAAATTGCCTGATACTAGTACTGTGTATCTGTTGTATCTTTCCACTAATCCTTCTTGTTCAAAGTTGGGAAAGGGACTTTTGTTACATTTTATTAGAATGTTTTTCTTTCAATTGTCTTCGCATTGAATGGTGAGAGCTTAAAAAAAAGACTGCTTTTATCCTGAGTACCATGCTGGGTACATTGTAAGTTCACAGGAAATATTTTCCAAATGGCAGAATAAATGAAATGAAATATAATATTAGGATGTCTACATATTTAATTACCACAATTTTATGGTCTTCTAAATCAGAATAATATTACATTAATTAAGAAAATTCACATGCATTCTCATTTCTGGAAAAGACCCTTTGGAAACTGCTGTTAAAGGTATAAGAAAAGTAAACAGTCATAGACTTGAAATTACAGAAGAAGTTTTCATCAGTGATACATAATTCTTTTTTTTTATTATTTTTATTTTATTTTTACTTTATTTTACTTTACAATACCGTATTGGTTGATCAGGATAAGAGATTAATGCTTTGCCCTACACTTTGATTTAAGAATTATGTATCTACATAATTCTTAAATCAAAGTGTAGGGCAAAGCATTAATCTCTTATCCTGATCACTCTGGAATGTTCCTGAAACCAATGGAGAAGATGAATTATTACATTCCAGATGCAGCTGTATTTTCAGAGCTGTTATTTAAGTCTCCTCAGTATAAAAGTGGGCTTCCCTTGTGGTTCAGCTGGTAAAGAATCTACCTGCAATGCCAGAGACCTGGGTTTGATTCCTGGGTTGGGAACATCCCCTGGAGAAAGGAAAGGCTACCTACTCCAGTATTCTGGCCTAGAGAATCCCATTGACTGTATAGACCAACTGAGAGACTTTCATTTTCACTTTTCAGTATAATATGGACAATATGAACATATTAAATTATTAATAGACAACTTTATAGGCCAAAGCCAAGGTGAAAGAAATTGGAAAAGAGAAGCTATAAAATGAAGTAGATCAAAGGATATGATTTGATCAAAACTCACCTAACAACCTTTCAACTTTGCATTATGTCAAGTGGCTTTTAGTTGCAATTATACCAAGTTGAAGAAGTATTCAGACCACCCGGAAGCAGGCAGTGTTATTGGTTCAAGTCCCAGATATATCTAATTTGATTCTATTTATCTGAATGGTGGGACAAATTATCCTTTGTCTTTTTAGCTTCTCCTGAACAGATTCTTTTTTTTTTTTTTTGAACAGATTCTTTACTGCTGGGCCATGGGGGAGGCCCAAGACTCACACTATATCCAAGAAATTTGAAGTTAATCAACTAGAGCTTACTTCAAAGTATGACTAAGTAAATAAATAATAATGAGTACGCAAATAAAGCTTTTTCTTACTAAATTCAACAAATTTCAGATTTGGATGAAAATCCCTTAGGTCTCTAAGATTTAGCTTAAGAATTTCAAGAGTCAGAAAACTCTTAGACTACAGAAAAGAAAATGTCTAAAATTTTATGCTTATATGCTATTTTGCTTTAAAACATTTCTTTAAAATAAACTGCCCTGATTGACTTCACAACAGCCTTCTGAAATAAGACATGCATTATCATCCTAATTTTCTACCTGAGCAAAACTAACCTCATAGACATATGCTTCAGCCATCTTTAGTAGGAGAAATCATCCAAAAGCCAATAAAGGAGTAGGTGTTTATTTCTTGGGCCCAGAGAAATAATAAAAAATGAGAACAGTAGTTATGTTTAGGGGCAGAGATCAGAGGAGTCTTGAGATAGAATATTTAATGGAGTTATTGGATGAGGTTTTAGGAAGCCCATGCAAAATATTCATGAATTTATAGCAACATGTAAAACTCCATTAATCAAGGTTTGATCCATAAAACAGAACTACTGGGAACTAAATATGCATATGTATATATGTGTGTGCCTGCTTAGTTGCTCAGTTGTGTCCGACTTTTTGTGACCCCATGGACTGCAGCCTGCCAGGCTCCTCTGTCCATGGGGTATTTTGGGCAAGAATACTGGAGTGATTAGATATTCCCTTCTACAGGAGATCTTCCCCACCCAGGGATTGAACTCAGGTCACCTGCACTGGCAGGTGGGTTCTTAACCATCTCAGCCATCAGTGTGTGTGCGTATGTGTGTGTGTGTGAGAGAGAGAGAGAGAGAGAAATTGAACATTTTGATTGACCATATTCAATTCTGAGAACCAATGCAAAGTTGTTTTTTTTTTTTTTTTTTTTTTTGCAATTGAGCCTAAAATAATCAGGGGACACAGAAAGGGATGATAGCTAGTGATGGAGAGGAAGTTAAGGACAAATTGGAAACCATGAGGTTTAAGTAAAACCCACAGGATGGGAAAACATGTTTATCTCACTACATCAAAATCTCAAACTTCAGTGATGTGAATGACCTTACAAAAACTGGCCATCTTTGTCATGGAGCAAAACATGTGATTCATAAGCTGAAAAAAAAACTATAGAGGAACCAGTGGAAGCCAAAGGAGCTATAGGGCAGGTTATTGTCCCACCCACACAAACAGGATGAACTCACCCATCCATAAGTGAAAGTGTATATGAGTTTCAGGAAGTCCTACACTGACTTTTCAAACATAAAATTAAAGCATTTTTTTTCTAAATCTCAAAGTATTGCTCAAAGTCCATGTGATTTCAGAACTTCACAGGGAAAGTGATAGCTTGAAAAGGTAGTTCCAGGTGAGCTATACTGAATGGATAAAATCCACTCTCCTAACATCAGGGGTGTGTGTGTATGTCACTGTGTGCTTGTGTGTTAAATGTATACAAAATTTTATAAAGAAGGCATCTAACTGATAAATATTAAAAGCTGATAAAAATATTAAGGAAAATAGTTTTCTTTTTATTAATTAGTAGATTTAAGTGCAGTGATGAAAATTTGATTATGTATAAGGTTTTTAATAAATAATGATTAAATAGGAGCATTGTTAATATTCAAGCTTCCAATGTTTTTCCATTAAGACAAATTACTGTTTTTTTTTTTTTTAATAGAATACCAGATCAAGAGTTTTTCCCTAGGTTTACTAAAAAATATATTCATAAAATAATTCTGAATTTTATAAAAAAGTGATCTACATCTTGAATTGATACATTTAGCATTTATTTGATCTATTTTTACAGGCTTTCTTTCTGGATATTTTAAAAACTACACAAATTATTTAAGATAGATAGGACTATTGCTGTCTCTTATACACATCTAGATGTGTATAAGAGACAGATACATGCCTAAGAAGTTCAAATATTTGAACAGAGATAGCAGGAAAAGATTTATTCTGAGGTCTTGAAAAGATGAATTAATCTTGTAATTTCTTTTATTCTTTTTGATGCTCATATTGTTATCAACACACTCGGGGTAGCCGTTTTTATATAATATGTGCTTTTGAGATAACTATGTTAATTTTTTGAAAGCTTTCTCACTGACTCAGTTTTTTTTTAAAATCTCAAGTGCTAACTTCTCTGCCCAGTCAGAGAAGGCCCAGAAACTGGCCTTTTCTACGAGAAATTTTTTTTTTTTTT
>SJYT01077982.1:205953-236703 GCA_006410635.1 Cephalophus harveyi
GTATATATATATATGTATATATATATGGATTCCCTGGTAGTTCAGATGGTAAAGAGTCTGCCTGCAGTTCAGGAGACCTGAATTCGATCCCTGGGTCAGGAAGATCCCCTGGAGAAGAAAAGGGCACCCCTACTTCAGTATTGGTGACTGAATAATCCCATGAGCAGGGGAGCCTGGCAAGTTACAGTCCATAAGGTTGCAAAGAGTTGGACATGTCTGACTGACTTCACTTTTCACTTTATATGTAGGAAACCTGGGTTTGATCCCTGGGTCAGGAAGTTTCCCTGGAGAAGGAAATGGCAACCCACCCCAGTATCCATGGACAGAGGAGCCTGGTGGGCTATAGTCCATGGGGTCACAAAGATTCGGACATGACTGAGCCACTAAAACACACACACACAAGTTCTTCTACTACAGTTTATAAAGGTTTGAGAAAGAACATAAAAAAAGAGAGAGAGAAATCAGAAAACATGAACTAAATGAAATGGTATCACTGAGTAAGAAATAAAAAAGAGAAACAAACTAGATAAAAGTAAAAAATCATCATACAGTCCAGTAGTTTTTAAGCATGAATGCTCATTTGAAATGCATCTGGAGTTTTAGATTAAAAAAAAAAAAAAAGAAATCCCTAGATACTTATATCCTTCAAAAAATTCAAAGATAATTCTGAAATGCAACTGGATTTTTAAAAATTATTGCAGGTTTTTCTGTTAAATGATAGTTGTAGTTATATAAAATTATGTATTTTTTTCTGTTGACCTATGGTGATACAGTAGTAAGTGAATCATAGTTACATAATCAGCAATGGTAAAAGTTATTTATCAATTTTCATCATCAATAACCAGACAGAAAATGATAATTACAATTGCAATTACAATTACAAAGTCATCATATAAACATGATTAACCTAATGGTATAAAATAATTACATACAATTGAGGGGTTAAGTACAGTGAAATGGTAAGTGGAAGTACATGCATGAAAATGTTTTAGTTTTCTAGGTATTTAATAAATATATCTTGCAGCTTCTCATCTGTCTCTTATACACATCTAGCCTAGATTTGTATATATTATAAATTGTGTAAAAATAAAGTTTTGGCTTTCTTGAACCTCTGTTTTCTATTCTTTGTATTATTATATTTTAATTTCTATTATCAATTGTTTTCTACATTTAACCTCCTCTTCCCTACCACTTTTCCTGGCTATTAGTTGTTGTCGATTGTTCCTTAGTTAAGTTGTATATAGTTTTCTTTAATACTGGAGAAGCAAATGGCAACCCACTCCAGTATTCTTGCCTGGAGAATCCCATGGACGAAGGAGCCTGATAGGCTATAGATCATGGGGTCACAAAGAGTCAGACATGACTGAGCAACTTCACTTCTTAACACTAATATCAGAATATAAGGCTGAATGTCAAGCACAGTAAAGATTTTTATTTCACCCAAAAAGTTATGTAGTGTATTTGACTTTTAGGTTTTTTAAGAATTTAAAATTTTTATTATCCTTTATTTTGTACTCAAGATTGATTTCAAACTTTAAAAAAAAAATGAGGCTTTTACATTACAGGTTTGGTATTGTTTCTTTGTTTTGTGCTGTGATTCAAGAACACTAATTATTCCTTGATTTTTTTAGGTCCTTCCAAAGTAATTCAATGTATCTTTGTATATATATATCTTCATAATTCTGCTTTGAATATATTATAAATTATGCATCTATATATTCACACTTTTAATCAATTCTAACGTGCTGCGATTCATGGGGTCGCAAAGAGTCGGACACGACTGAGCGACTGAACTGAACTGATTACAACATGTAATTTATTTTTGTGTATATATATGTGTGTGTGTGTGTGTGTAATTTTTAACAGAAAGTGATGAGGGCACAAACATATAAAGAAATTAGTACAGTAGTTGAAGGTATGTAAAAATTTTTAACCAGATGGATAATTCTTGAAATCAGAGGAAAAAATTTCCACTTTTAGTATGTATCAAAATGTTTTCAGTGATAATACCAAGCATATGGAAGGCATATAGAAAGGACATATTTTTACAGTTTCTGGGGAAGATGGTGTGCAGTATAAATTGGTACAATTCCTCTGGAACAATTAATAATATTTACTGAGAACTTTAAAATCATTAATACAAATGTCTATATCTTCTAATTAAGCATTAAGGATCTATGCAGATATTTTGCTGCATGTAAATTAATCATAATTTAATTTAAATTTTGTGTAAAATGGGAGCAAATATTCAAATGTTTAGTTACTCAAATAACTATATCTCTATTGTGGACTAAAAAATAGGCATTGAAAAATATATTTGAGGGATATATCACAAAGTTGGGAAAGTTTTCATAGTATATGTGCTATGTGTACAGAAAAAAATGAATCTCATTTTCTGAAAAATACTGTATATGTGACATGTGTTTTACAAAGGTACAGGAAGATTTGCCTCATGTTTAAGCTGAGACAAATAAAAAACAAATAATATGGAAAAAGAGAAGAGTGTTCTTTTTTCAAAAGTAACTAAACCGTGACTTGTAGCTTTGTTCTTAATACTATGTTATCCAAATTTTACAAAATAATCTCATAATTTTTTTCTAGTTTGTTCTAAACTTGAGTGATGCCTTATATTCACTAGGTTGAGGCATTGTTTGAAAACCTCTCCAAATACTATCTCGATTAATTCTCATTATAGTTCTATGATGTTATTACTATTTTTATACCCAATTTTGCAAGACTTCTCTGGTGGCTCAGATGATAAAGAACCCGCCTGCAATGCGTGTGACCTGGGTTCGATCCCTGGGTTGGGAAGATCCCTTAGAGAGGGATTGGTTAACCACTCCAGAGTTCTGGCCTAGAGAATACCATGGACTGTATAGTCCATGGGGTCACAAAGAGTCAGACACGAGTGAGCAACTTTCACTTTGCAGATGAAACAAGGAGAATGAGAAAGTAAGAAAAAGATTATGTGCCCAGAGCCACATGCCAAGGAAGAGTCCCTGCTGCTGTGACATAAAGTACACAGTAATCCACTTTACAAGGGAAAGACGTTTAGGAGAGATTTCACCAAGCAATCATCCTTCACTGAGAGTCAAAAGCGGAGGACGTAGTTCCCCAGGGCAACAAGGGGTTCAGATTAGTCACATTACATGGAATTATCGTTAGAAAGATGCCCTTCTCTTTTCTCTCACTACATGTTGATTCTATCTTATCTTTTTCATAACCAAAGAAATAATATATACAATTCATTTCCAATTTTATCCATTGTCATATTTCAAAAACCCTTGAAATGCAGGGTGTTGAAAATTGCAATTATTATTAAGACTAGTGAGCTTCCCTCCGAATGTGTTTCAGTAAAGAGCACCCCCATCTACTGTGCTCCACAAGCCAGAAAGTTTAAGTGGCATCATCCTTAACGTTTCCCCATTCTTCACCCTCTACATCCAATCAGTCACCCAGGTCCTATTGATTCTTCCTCCTAAATGCCTCTCGAGACCATCCAGTTTGATCAAGTCTGGGAGCGCCAGCCTGATCTAATTGTTATAGATGGTGATGCAGGGTGGCTCATGCCCTTGCTGACTGACCTTGACATCTTGCAATGAACCACCTGCTCACCTTGGAAGAGAGGCTGTGTTAATCCTATGGCACAGATACTCCAATCGAAGGCCCCACTGAAACGTCTGTCTCTCTAGAAACAGAATGGTTTTAATTACTTTAAATGTTCTGTGTTCCCCCGAGAGATGTGAGATGGCTATTTCATTGCCTAGCCAGTTATTATTTTTATGCATCATGACCTTATAGGGTTTCCTCTAGTTTTGGTGTCTGTAGATCATGCTGAATGGGCTTCCCTGGAGCCTCAGATGGTAAAGAATCTGTCTGCCATGCAGGAGACCTGGGGTCGATCCCTGGGTTGGGAAGATTCCCTGGAGAAAGGAATGGCAACCCACTGTAGTATTCTTGCCTGGAGAATCCCCTTGGACAGAGGGGCCTGGCGGGCTACAGTCCATGGAGTTGCAAAGAATCGGACATGACTGAGTGATTAAGTACACAGCACAGATCATACTGAATATCTCTTTGAATGGTGGTTTATTTATAGCCTGTTCCTTCGACAGCAGCACAGGCCGACTTCTGTCTTTCTTCATCAGCTTTGTTTCCAAGGAAGTTGGGAGAAAAGTGTCTTCTACTTTGTTAGAAACATCTTTGCTTAGAATACTTGGCCTTTCCGTGAAGATTACTGAGTGGTGTGCTCTATTGCTGGTTCACTGCACTGAGCCTCAGAGGGCAGCAAATCAATTTTTCAAGGCTCCTACCGGTTTGGCTTGTTGGGGGATATGCATAATGGTTCTTGTTTTCTGAATCTTACCTGACAGCTCCCACTGCCCAGTAATCCAAATACGGAAGCGTGCAAGGAGAAGGAGTGAGCCAGGCTACTCCCAGTTCTGCATGAGGCACAGCTGCAGTTCAGAGCAGCCGGCTGGCTTGCTTTCTACCCCTGCACCCTGGCCACAGAGCATCCTCTGGGTTCACAGTCAGGCTGATTAGCTCTGAATCCAAATATTCCCTTATCCTGAACTGACAGCCACATTTTTGTTTTTGTTTTCTGATAACAATAAGCCTGGACTTAACGATGTGAATTCTGAAAAGAAAACCACTAGCCTGCCCTTCTCTGACAATCACACTGCATCTCCATTGCTTGCAGGTACTCCTGTGGAGGGCTCTTCCAGATCTGCGGATACTGCGAAATGACCTCCTACAAATTCTGCAGGCTTGTCCATCTCCATGCTGTCCCACCCACCACTGCGGCAGCTGGCCTTCGTTTGCAGGCAAAATTTACCTTCCTTTATCTTTCTTAAGTCTAGCCCTGCTTCTCTTTAAGAACTTGGTTGTTAAAACCTGAAATGCCAACCATATTGTAATTTAAATTTATATGAGACCTCCTTTAGGAAAATGCTTTCTGCTTGCCTGACACTAAGCAAGCAGAGCCCTCCCACGGCACCTTGTTCAGACCTCCTTTTGCTTCTGAGGTTAATGATCAGATCCCTGGTTTCTGTGGGAGCTGAGAAAATTTTGGTATAAATGCCATCACCCAAGAGAATGTCTTCCACAATTATAATGCAATCATAGCACGACGGAACCCCTCCCAGGCCATCGTGGCTGGGTTGCATGATAGACTCCACCCTCTGCTTTTTACTTTCCAACCCAGGGCTCCCTGAGGAATAATAGCAGGAAAGGGCAGGGGTTCCAGCCCCACCAGGCTTAGGCCCATAATCTCTGGTCTTCCACAGAAGTCTCAGATGGTAAGGTACTAAAAGTCATGGATGGGTACTATAGGAGGGAAAATGGGTCACTCAGGGTATTCAACGAAGAGCTGGGTGTCTCTTCAGCAGCACCTTTTCATTGGGTTGATTTATAATGCTTTTCATTAGCAAACAAAGCAAAATAAAACAAAAGTTCAAGTCAAAATTAAAGACTATCTTCTCCT
Source organism: Cephalophus harveyi (assembly GCA_006410635.1). Lineage (NCBI taxonomy): Eukaryota > Metazoa > Chordata > Mammalia > Artiodactyla > Bovidae > Cephalophus > Cephalophus harveyi. The sequence goes on from SJYT01077982.1 coordinate 211,436, forward strand.
GTGCAGGTGGCCAGGAAATGAGATACTGAGCCCTTTGCTTCTCAATGAGTAGAAGCAGTATTGTTAGTTGCTTAGTCGTGTCCGACTCTTTGCAACCCCGCGAACTGTAACCCACAAGGCTCCTCTGTCCATGGGATTCTCCAGGCAACACTGGAGCAGATTGCTATTCCCTTCTCCAGAGGCTCTTCCCAACCCATGGATCGAATCTGGGTCTCCTACATTGCAGGCAGATTCTTTACCATCTGAGCTACAAGGAAGATCCTCTCAATGAGAGTTAGTTCCAATTGGAAACTACCTTGTTTATTTACTGTTTACAGCCACCTCTCTCTCCTCTGCCAACGTTAATCTGAGTTAGTTCCATGTATGAGTCATTGGCAGATTCAGGATGCCACACAGTTGCTCATGGTCTGTGGAATATTTACAGAGAAGTTCCCACATGTTGCACAGTCTTAACTACAGGTTGCTTTTCCCAATGAGCACAGAGTATTTAAAGCCGGCTGTCAAATTGTCACAGTTTATAAATCAGTGAAATTAGTGTTGGAACTCATTGAATCCATGTGATAGCAGCATCTGTAATTGACACACATATATTTTATAAAGGCTTCCCTTGTAGCTCAGTCGGTAAAGAATCTGCCTGGAGTACAGGAGACTCGTGCTTTATCCCTGGGTTAGGAAGATCCCCTAGAGAAGGAAATAGCAACCTGCTCCAGTATGCTTGCCTGGAAAATCTCATGAACACAGGAGCCTGTTGGGCTGCAGTCCATGGAGATGTAAAGAGTCGGGCATGACTGAGTGACTAACACTTACTTGCTAATATTTTAAAAGGGGCAGTATGCTGCGATGAACATTGGGGTGATTTTACACTACAGCTTTAGCCAGAGAACCAAAGTTCTCTTTGAAATTTAAATTAGAATTTACCCAGGTGTGGAGCTGCAGGTACCTGAGTATATTAACTCTAATTCAAAGAGATGTAACCAAATTTAACATATTAAAAAGTAGGTTTAGTTTCCTTTTATATTTTAATCTAAAGTCTGTTGATCTTTTGTGACTTTATTTTTCTTTGCTTCTTATTTATATCTGGTTTGATCAGTGTGTCATATGGGGTAGCCCTATACTTATACTCTTGAAGGTGAAGGTGAAGTCGCTCAGTCGTGTCCGACTCTTTGCGACCCCATGGACTGTAACCTACTAGGCTTCTCCAACTGAGTAAGAAATAAAAAAGAGAAACAAACTAGATAAAAGTAAAAAATCATCATACAGTCCAGTTGGTTTTTAAGCATGAATGCTCATTTGAAATGCATCTGGAGTTTTAGAATTAAAAAAAAAAAAAAGAAATCCCTAGATACTTATATCCTTCAAAAAATTCAAAGATAATTCTGAAATGCAACTGGATTTTTAAAAATTATTGCAGGTTTTTCTGTTAAATGATAGTTGTAGTTATATAAAATTATGTATTTTTTTCTGTTGACCTATGGTGATACAGTAGTAAGTGAATCATAGTTACATAATCAGCAATGGTAAAAGTTATTTATCAATTTTCATCATCAATAACCAGACAGAAAATGATAATTACAATTGCAATTACAATTACAAAGTCATCATATAAACATGATTAACCTGAAGGTGAAGGTGAAGGTGAAGTCGCTCAGTCGTGTCCGACTCTTTGCGACCCCATGGACTGTAACCTACTAGGCTTCTCCATCCATGGGATTCTCCAGGCAAGAATACTGGAGTGGATTGCCATTTCCTTCTCCAGGGGATCTTCCCAACCCAGGGATCGAATCCAGGTCTCCCACATTGGAGGCAGACGCTTTAACCTCTGAGCCACCAGGGAAGCTTTTTATGATTAACCTAATGGTATAAAAATTAACCTAATGGTATAAAATAATTACATACAATTGAGGGGTTAAGTACAGTGAAATGGTAAGTGGAAGTACATGCATGAAAATGTTTTCATCTGCCCAATGAGTCTATGTCTTTCAGTTGGTGCACTCAATTCATTTAGATTGAAGGTAATTATCAATATGTATGACCCTATTATCATTTTTTAATTGTTTGGGGTTTATTTTCTGTAGGTCTTTCCCTTCTCTTGCATTTTCTGCCAGAACTATTCCTTTAGCAATTGCTGCAAAGTTGGTTTGGTGGTGCTGAATTATCTTAACTTTTGCTTGTCTGAAAAGCTGTTGATTTATCCATCAAATCTGAATGAGATTTTTGTTGGGTAGAGTATTCTTGGTTGTACTTTCTTCCCTTTCATCACTTTAAATGCATTGTGCCATTCCCTTCCAGCATGTAGTTTCTGTTGAGAAATCAGCTGATAACCTGTGGAAGTTCCCTTATGCATCATTTGCCATTTTTTCCCTGGTTACATTTATTGTTTTATCTTTGTTTTTAATTTTTGTCAGTTTGGTTACTATGTCTCAGTGTGTTCCTCATTGTGTCTATTCTGCCTGGGACTCTGTGTATTTCCTGAACTTGGTTAACTATTTACTTTCCCATATTAGGGACATTTTCAGCTATTATCTCTTCAAATACTTTTGGGGGTACTTTCTCTCTCTCTTTTCTCCTTCTAGAACCCCTATAATATGAATGTTGGTGCATTTAATGTTGTCCCAGAGATCTTTTAGGCTGTCTTCATTTTTTTTTTCATTCTTTTTTCTATATTCTGTTTTGCAGGAGTGATTTTCACTATTCTGTCTTCCATATGACTTACCTATTATTCTTTCTCGGTTATTCTGCTGTTGGTTCATTCTAGTGTATTTTTCATCTATGTGTTCTTTTGGTTTTCTAGGTATTTAATAAATATATCTTGCAGCTTCTCATTCTGTTTCTGAGATGCTGTATTGTCTTCAGTATCATTATTCTGAATTCTTTTTCTGGTAGGCTATCTCCTCATCACTTAGTTGGTTTTCTGGCTGTTTATCTTGCACCTTCATCTGGGACATAACTCTGCTTTTTCACCCTGATTAACTTTCTGTAATGTGGTTTTCATTCTAGCCTCTGTGGGATTGTGTATTGCCTTGCTTCTTCTGTCTTCACTCTTGTGAATGTGGTCAAGGGGCTTGTGTAAGCTTCTTGCTAGAAGGGGTTCGGTGGGAAAAACTGGATCTTGCTCTGATGAGAAGGGCCTTGCTCAGTAAAGCTTTAATCCAATTATCTGCTAATGCATGCGGTTGCACTCTCTTCTTGTTAATTGTTTGGCCTGAAGCAACCCAACTCTGAAGTCTATGGGCTCTATGGTAGAGTTAATGGTAACCCCTGAGAGGGTTTAAACCAAGGGGCATCTTCCAGGGCTGCTGCTGCCAGTACCCCTGTCCCTGTAGTGAGCTACTGTCAACCCACACCTTTATAGGAGACCCTTCAACACTAGCTTGTAGGTCTGCTTCAGTCTCTTGTGGGGTCACTGCTCCTTTCCTCTGGGTCTTGTTGCATCCAAGATGCTGTTTGTGCCCTCTAAGTCTGGAGTCTCTGCTTCCCCCAGTCCTGTGGAAGTCCTGTAATCAAATCCCACTGGCATTCCCCGGGGCTTCCTAGTCCTTTTGCTGGATACCCAGTCTGGGAAGCCTGATGTGGGGCTCAGAACATTCACAACAGTCAGAAAACTTCTTCTGTATTATTGTTCTCCAATTTGTGGGTCACCCAATTGAAAGGTATGTGATTTGATTTTATCAAGATTGTACCCCCTCCTACCATCTCATTATGGCTGCTTCTTTGTCTTTGGATGTGGAATATCTTTTTGTGGTGGGTCTCAGCCTCCTCCTTGGTTGTTGCAATCTTGGTGCTCTTGCAGGAGATGAACACACATCCTTCTACTTCACCATCTTGAACTGGAAGTTTATTTTCTATGTCTTTTCATTTTCTTCTATATTTCTATATTTTCATCCTATGCATTTCATTATGAGCACTATTATTTTTTCCTCTTCTGACATTCATGCATCATTACTTCTCTATTCTTGCATGTATTTGATTATGGACTGATTAGATGATATTAAGCCATGGAATCTCTGGATGCATATGTTAGGGGTACTTTCCTTAGGATTGGAGTTGCATAGAATTCTTCTGGGCACCAGAAAATGCTAATAACATCAATTCAGTCCCCAGCTGAGGGTTATAGCTCAATATAGATATTCTGGGCTCAATTCCCATATCATGCTGCTGAACAGTGGCTCAGGATCAAGATCTCAGTAATGCTATTGGCATCTACTTTCAGGGCAAATATGCCTTCTTGTCTGCTCATCTTTTCTTAACACTAATCACTCTTGGTTCTACCACTGCCTACAACTCATCTTTTCCTTCCCTTTTATTATTTCTTTAATTTCTTTCCTTCTTCTGAATGTCAGGGAGTTTAGAGACATTGTCTAGCCCTTACAATCCTGGTAATAAAATTGTCCCCATTTCAAAGTTGTCTTCTCCAGGATCTAATGGTTCAAGATCGGGAGGATCTCTCCTCTTATCTGGTTAGCTATTACCATGTCTTCAGTCTAAAGAAGTACATATTTCTTTGACCTTAGAATTTTTGTAGCCATTGCTTCTATGAATATAACTTCTCTGCCATTTCTTCCTTTAGAGATAGAGTAGTAGTAATAGAAGAAGAGTCAGGAGTGGTACTAGTAGTAGTGTGCTGTGTCGATCCTTTCAGTGATTTTGAGTAAAGACAGAGACTAATCTAGACAAGTAAGCTGAAGCATTATTGTTGAACAAATGAACAATACTTAAAGTAGCTTATAGTCTAAACAATTTAATTAAGGAAGAAGAAAAGACTGTCTTTGGATACTAGTCTTAGAAAAACTTTAGTAGAAGAAGTGAGAGGAATCATTTTTTTTTTAATAAAATCAGTCCTACAAATGGGAATAGACCATGGGGTGTCAGTACCATAGGAAGTATTGTTGATAAAGACTTGGCTCTGAACAGAGAGTTAAAATTAATACTCCTCTGAAAGAAAATCATCATGAAAAGAAGCAATCAGATATAATATTATAATCAGCATTCATCATGAATTTCTTGATTTTTATCTTTCAACCTAGTTAATTCTTCTGGCTATTGCTCAAACACATCTATTTGGTACTGAAATCCATTCACTTGGTTTCTCAACCTGCAAACTTCAGTCACATTTGACATTATGTCTTACTGACATTTCCTTCTTTGATCTCTCTGCTCATTAATTTATATGCATACTCATTGCTTTAGTCTGATACTCCAGGACAATTGCAACTTGGTCTGTCTGACTCCCATCCATAGAAATCACTTATATAACTTTTTCTCAAGTTCAAATCTGATCCTTCCACTTCCTTATATATTTTATGACTTCTATGTTTTCTGTTGGCTTCTTAGTCTCATTTACCATCTTCATCTGTGTTTTTCTCTTCTGACACTCCCGTACCACTCTAGATGCAACTGTTTCCCAAAATACCACACTGATGTATGACTTTGTGTCACAGATTTTATTAAAACTTTGGGAGGTTGCAAAGAAAAGATTATATCACAATGTGGCACAGAGAATATTTTATATCATATGGTAGAAATCCATATTCCAAAGCACCAGATTCTTCTCTGGGATTTTCCCATTTTGTATTCACATCAGTCAGTCAAGGGATTTATCTAAACAAAAAGTCGTTATGCTTCTCCCATAGAGTGAAAGTATGGTTTTAAGCAATACTTTTTTCCCTCTGATATCTGCTGCTTCCCTTATCCTACCTCACACACCATACCAAACATCAAATGATTAATTATTCTTTTGCCTTTGCAAAATTTGCCTGTGGGCTGTTTGCCCTATTCCTGCTTCCAGTATAAAGTCAGGGGTGTTCCCTGTCCAGTGACATGTCCTTTGTACTTCTATAGTGTCAGTCCCTTTGAATGTTTATTATGCCCTTTGTATTATGGGATAAATATTAGTATCTTTTTCATGAATAACTGTACCTTAAAAATAAGTACTACTTTCCTGGTGCTGTAGCTAGAACAAAGCAGGTAGGTATTGCCAATGAAAAATTGTCACTTGCCATCTGCCTCTACAACCATTAAATCACTGGCTACTTCAGCCCCTGAGCTTCAAGACATCCTCAGGGTGGAGATCAGGAATGAGCTACTCTGGGCTCTGGGAAAAACTGGCAGAACAGGCTTTCAGACTCATATTTTTTGGAGATTTTACAGGTTCAAATTCTTACATATCTCAAAAAGCACCAAAATTATTAATGGTGACATATGCTCCTTGTGGCTAGCAGCAAGCCTCTGTCAAAATGTGTGCTTGATTACATGTACTCTCCCTCTTCACTAAAATCATGTACAATGCTTACCTTCAACCTGCCTCTTTGGAGCAGTTCTTCAGAACTATCTGAGATTTTGCCTCCTGGGCTGTAGTCCTCATTTTGCCCCCATAAATCTTAACTCACACGTTGTGCTACATTTTTTTCAATCAACAGTATTTTATACGTTTTTGTGAAATGGATATTTTTGTATCCCTCAAATTTCTCCAAAAATATCTGCTGCTACTGCTAAGTCGCTTCAATCGTATCCGACTCTGTGCGACCCCATAGACGGCAGCCCACGAGGCTCCCCCATCCCTGGGATTCTCCAGGCAAGAACACTGGAGTGGGTTGCCATTTCCTTCTCCAATGCATGAAAGTGAAAAGTGAAAGTGAAGTCGTTCAGTCGTGTTCGACTCTTAGTGACCCCATGGACTGTGGCCCACCATGCTCCTCTGTCCATGGGATTTTCCAGGCAAGTGTGCTGGAGTGGGGTGCCATTGTCTTATTCTACCCTCAGAATAACAAAACAAAGCCCCTTTACTAATATAATAGAACTTATGAAATAATGAGGAAGAATTATAAAACAATAATCACTAACATAAGAATCCCCAAGGACAGAGGAGCCCGGTGGCTGCAGTCCATGTGGTCACAAAGAGTTGGACATGACTGAGCAACTAAGCACAGCACAGCACAGAATAAGAACGCTAAAACATATTTATAAATGCCAAGTGCTTTCTTTATAATAATTATCATGAACCTTCACAATAACTTTGAAAAGTAAGCATTAATATTCTGATTTTATAGATAAGGAATTGGTCTCAGAAATCAAACAAAATGCAAAAAGGATGAACTATTAAGAATTTTTTTTATGATATGGTCTTGTAGAAGATGATCTTTTCTATCACAAATCACATCTATTTAAAAAAAATGTTGGGTTTGCTATATATAATTTTGTAGTGCTTTTTACTTTCTATAAACTAAAAACTTTTAAGAAACGTTGGAAGTTTCAAGTGCTACAATAGAAATGTTGTGGTAAACTGGCAGACAGTTGCAGATACGAGTGTTTCACTAAGCTTTAGGCAAAGAAAGCAAAAATGAGACATATTACCTATTTTAAAAAGATGCAAAGAGAACTGAGGTCAACTAATAATAAATTTTCACTGTTAAGCATTAGACTATGAATCTCCTAATGAACCATAATTATTTGCACAATGCTCTTTAGTGTCTTGGCCAATCAAGTTTATAGTTGTCCAGAAGAGTTGAAAATCCTTCAAGGAAGATATTACTTTAGAAATTTTAATGACTAAGACTTCTGCGTTTGAGAATTATCCAAAATTGTCATTTTTTTCTTTATATACTTTCATCAAATCTCATTCAAATTTGTTTTCTCAGTCTTAATTGCCTACAAAATTTACTGTTTAAGAAGGACAAGGAAGATATTTCAGTTAAAACTTATCTTTACCTGATATAATATATGCTTATTTAGAGGATAAAAAGACGAGCAAGCTTAAGCATTGAGTTGGGGCAGGACAGGCATTTTTTTTTTTTTCATGTATTCAACAAACACTCATTAATCTACTTTATATCCAAAGCAAATCAAGACCCTGATGAAATAATAGTGAAAAAGAGGAAAGGACAACATTTCTTCTCACAGTGAGCATATAAGACAAATGAAAAGAACTTAGTTCAGTTCAGTTGCTCAGTCATTCCCAGAATGAGGGTTTTTTCCAATGGGCCTATTCTTTGCATCAGGAGGCCAAAGTATTGGAGTTTCAGCTTCAGCATGAGTCCTCCTAATGAATATTCAGGACTGATTTCCTTTAGATTGACTGGCTTGAGCTCCCTGCAATCCAAGGGACTCTCAAGAGTCTTTTCCAGCACCACAGCATCGATTCTTAGATGCTCAGCTTTCCTTATAGTCCAACTCTCACATTTATACATGACTACTGGAAAAACCATAGCTTTGATTACATGGAACTTTGTGGTAAAGTAACGTCTCTGCTTTAATATGCCACCTAAGTTGATCATAGCTTTTCTTCCAAGGAGCAAGTATCTTAATGTGATAGCTGCAGTCACCATCTGCAGTGATTTTGGAGCCCAAAAAAATAGTCTCTCACAGTTTCCATTGTTTCCCCATCTATTTGCCATGAAATGATGGGAGCAAATGCCATGATCTTAGTTTTCTGAATGTTGAGTTTTAAGCCAACTTTTTCACTCTCTCATTCACTTTCATCTAGAGGCTCTTTAGTTCTTCCTCACTTTCTGCCATAAGGGTGGCATCATCTGTGTATCTGAGGTTATTGATATTTCTCCCAGCAATCTTGATTCCAGATTGTGTTTCATCCAGCCTGGCATTTTGCATAATGTACTTGGTATATTAGTTAAATAAGAAGGGTGATATTGTACAACTTTGATGTACTCCTTTCCCAATTTGGAACCAGTCTGTTGTTTCATGTCCAGTTGTAACTGCTGTTTCTTGACCTGCATATGGATTTCTCAGGAGGAAGGTAATGTGGTCTAGTATTCCCATCTCTTTAAGAATTTTCAACAGTTTGTGGAAAATTGATCCACACAGTCAAAGATTTTGGCATAAGTAGATGTGGATGCAGATGTAAGTAGATGTAGATGTAAGCAGAAGTAGATGCTTTTTTTCTGGAGCTCTCTTGCTTTTTCAATGATGCAACAGATGTCAGCAATTTGATCTCTGGTTCCTCTGCCTTTTCTAAATCCAGCTTGAACATCTGGAAGTTCATGGTTCATGTACTGTTGAAGTCCAACTTGGAGCATTTTGAGCATGATTTTGCTAAAATGTGAAATGAGTGCAATTGTGCAGTAGCTTGAACATTCTTTGACATTGCCTTTCTTTGGGATTGGAATGAAAACTGACCTTTTCCAGTCTTGTGGCCATTGCTGAGTTTTCCAGCTTTGCTGGCATATTGAGTGCAGCACTTTCATAGCATCATCATTTATGATTTGAAATAGCTTAATTGGAATTCCATCATTTCCACCAGGTTTGTTCATAGTGATGTTTCCTAAGGCCCACTTGACTTCACATTCCAGGATTTCTGGCTCTAGGTTAGTCATCATATCATTGTGGTTGTCTGGTTCATGCAGATTTTTGTATAGCTGTTTTGCATATTCTTGCCACCTCTTTTTAATACCTCCTGCTTCTGTTCAGTTCAGTTCAGTTCAGTTGCTCAGTCGTGTTCGACTCTTTGCGACCCCATGAATCGCAGCACGCCAGTCCTCCCTGCCCATCACCAACTCCTGGAGGAGTTCACTCAGACTCACGTCCATCGAGTCAGTGATGCCATCCAGCCATCTCATCCTCGGTCGTCCCCTTCTTCTCCTGCCCCCAATCCCTCCCAGCATCAAAGCCTTTTCCAATGAGTCAACTCTTCGCATAAGTTGACATGGCCAAAGTACTGGAGTTTCAACTTTAGCATCATTCCTTCCAAAGAAATCCCAGGGTTGATCTCCTTCAGAATGGACTGGTTGGATCTCTTGCAGTCCAAGAGACTCTCAAGAGTCTTCTCCAACACCACAGTTCAAAAGCATCAATTCTTCGGCACTCAGCCTTCTTTAGGTTCATACCATTTCTGTCTTTTACTGTTGCCCATCTTTGCATGAATTGTTCCCTTAATTTTCTTGAAGATATCTGTAGTTTCCCATTCTATTGTTTTCATCTCTTTCTTTGCATTGATCACTGAGGAAGGCTTTCATATCTCTCCTTCCTTTTCTTTGGAACTCTGCCTTCAAATGGATATATCTTTCCTTTTCTACTTTCCCTTTAACTTCCCTTCTTTTCTCAGCTATTTGTAAGGCTTTGTCAGACAATCATTTTGCCTTTTTGCATTTCTTTTCTTGGGGATGATCTTGATCAGTGCTTCTGTACAATGTCACAAATCTCCCTTCTTAGTTTTTAGGCACTCTGTCTATCAGATCTAATCCCTTGAATCTATTTGTCACTTCAACTGTTCTCTTGTAAGGGATTTGATTTAGGTCATACATGAATGGTCTTTTGGTTTTTATTACTTCCTTCAACTTAAGTCTGAATTTGGCAATAAGGAGCTCATGATCTAAGCCACAGTCAGCTCCTGGAGTTGTTTTTGCTGACTTCTGTGGGCAAGAATCCATTAGAAGAAGTAGAGTACTCATCATAATCAACAAAAGAGCTCAAAATACCATACTTGTGTGCAATCTCAAAAATGACAGTGTGATCTCTGTTCATTCCGAAGTCATTCAATATCACAGTAATCCAAGTCCATACCCTAACCAGTAATGCTGAAGAAGCTGAGATTGTACAGTTCTATGAAGACATATAACACCTTCTAGGCCTAACACCCCCCAAAAAAGATGTCCATTTCATTATAGGGACTGGAATGCAAAAGTAGGAAGTCAAGAGATGCCTGGAGTAACAGGCAAATTTGGCCTTGGAGTACAAAATGAAGCAGGGCAAAGCTAACAGAGTTTTGCCAAGAGAACACACTGGTCATAGCAAACACCCTCTTCTAACAACACAATAGAAGACTCTACACATGGACATCACCAGATGGTAAATACCAAAATCAGATTGATTATATTCTTTGCTCCCAAAGATGGAGAAGCTCTATACAGGCAGCAAAAACAAGACCGGACGCTGACTGTGGCTCAGATCATGAACTCCTTTGCAAATTAGTCAGACAGAGAAAAACAAATACTGTATGATCTCACCTGCATGTGGAAAGTGAAAAAAGTTCATAGTCACAGAGATCAGTTTGGTGGTTACAGGAGCTGGAAGATGGGGAGTATAGGTTAGGCAAATGGAAGAAAGAAGTCATAAAATGCAAATGTGAAACCTACCTTGGAGCTTGTGTGTGAGATGAGTGCCATTGTGCAGTAGTTTGAACATTATTTAGCATCACCTTTCTTTGAGATTTGAAAGAAAACTAACCTTTCCATTTCTGTGGCCACTGCTGTGTTTTCCAAATTTGTAGTCATACCTCAGTATTCCTGGGGAATTTGTTCCAGGACATGCATAACCCTAATAACAATTCCTTATAAAAAATAAAACTCTACAGATTTTGGGTGAATTTGGCGAATTTTGGAAACATTTTTTTTTGATACTGTTTCACTGCTGTTTTTTTTTTTTTTACCTACTGATCCTTAAATTGCCCTGTGGAGGTATTGTTGTCTCCAATGTGAAACTATCTCCCATCTCAAAGTTCTCATAGCCCTCTTTGAGGTACTATTTTCCATCTTCTAAATCAATAATTCTTTTATATACACTATTTTCCTGGATTTACTCTAGCTCTGTTTCAATGTTATAAGCCTAACAAAAATTTAAATGACTATAAATGGTTTAATGTTCCATTACTTCTAGGTATTTGCATTTTTACAGAGGCACTTTAGAAATAGCACTCAAAGGAATGATTCTCTAATATCAGCATGGTAGTTTAGGCAATATGCATACATTTGGGCAGTGAGATTACCTGTCATCCCTCAGTCATATCAGCAGACAGGTTCTTATTCAACTCTTGCCTGTGGCTAATTCTATAGGGCTTTTAAGTCCCATTCAAAAACCCACTCAATCACACATTGAATCTTTTTTCATCCTATGCTTCTACAGTTCTCTACTTGGGTGAGTAAATCTCCTATTTTTTCCATAGGTCAGTACCTCTGGGGGAAAAAAAAAAAACTGCATGAGCTTAGCTATGGCGAACATCAAAATATCTAGCATTTCTATTTGGAATCTAAAGGGAAAATATATTTAAAGTGGAAAAACGTTGACATTCATTTTGGCAGAGTAGATTTAGTTTAACCTGAGTAGCCAGGGTAGTGAAAGTATAAGTCAGATCAGGCAGTGACATACATTAAATGGTAACCTAACCAGATTAACTGTATTTCAACAAAGGATGCGCCTTCCACTAGACCCAGAAGCCAGGAAGCTGATGTCCTGTACCCCATAGACAAAGGATAAGATATAGAAAAGCTTTGCTTGAAAGAATTAATGATGCTTTAAGAACATTCTTGACAAAGGAGAAGACTCGGTAAATACATTCAAAAAACTAAGGTCATGGCATCTGGCCCATCATTTCATGAAAACATATAGGGAACAAATGGAAACAGTGGTAGATTTTATTTTCTTGGTCTCCAAATCACTGTGAATGGTGACTGCAGCCATGAAATTAAAACATTCTTTCTCCTTAGTTAGAAGAAAATCTATGATATACCTAGACAGCATATTAAAAAAAAAAAAAAAAACAGAGACATCACTTTGCTAACAAAAGTGCATATTGTCAAAGCTATGATTTTTCCAGTAGTCATATACAGATGTGAGAGTTGGACCATAAAAAAGCCTAAGAGTCAAAGAATTGAGGCTTTTGAACTGTGGTGCTGGAGAAGACTCTTGAGAGTCTCTTCAACAGCAAAGAGATCAAACCAGTCAATCCTAAAGGAAATCAACCATGAATATTATTGGAAGGATTGATGGTGAAGCTTCAATACTTTGATCAAATACAGATGTGGGAGTTGGACCATAAAAAAGCCTAAGAGTCAAAGAATTGAGGCTTTTGAACTGTGGTGCTGGAGAAGACTCTTGAGAGTCTCTTCAACAGCAAAGAGATCAAACCAGTCAATCCTAAAGGAAATCAACCATGAATATTATTGGAAGGATTGATGGTGAAGCTTCAATACTTTGATCACTTGTTTCAAAGTGTTGACTCATTGGAAAAGACCCTGATGCTGGGAAAGTTTGAGGGCAAGAGAAGAAGGGGGTGACAGAATGTGATGGTTGGATGGCATCACCCACTAAATAGACATGAATTTGAATCAACTCCAGGAGATAGTGAAGGACAGAGAGGGTCACAAAGAGTTGGACACAACTTAGTGACTGAACAACTGTCAAAAGGGTTCATAGGAATATCTGAGATCAAATGGTTTATAAATCTTAGAAAATATGTAGAAGGAATTTCAGGGAGGGGTTTAAATGAGTTATCTCCTGAATATTCAAAAGTGATGGAGTGGTGGGTGGCTGGCAAGCAAGTCTCATTAAATTCACAGGAACTGAGATCCATAAGCTATGAGAAACATGAGCAACCACTGGGTGTCTTTGGTGGTATATAGGATGGAAGGTGATTTCACTTGCAAGAGAGAGATTTAAACTTGATGGGAGATAATGGTCAGAATCAGAAGATCACTGATTATATGGTAGTGAAATATGCTCACATTTTCTTGTGTCCTTGTCTTGTTCAGTTCAGGGTGAGTTTGAAGAAGAGGTGGCAACAAAGAGAAAATCAAGTCAACTTCTAAACTAGTGGTGCTTATATGTGAAAAATGAAGACAAATGCCAGCTTTGCTCTGCAGTAGAAGGTATTTTATTGGGAGAAGGTCACCTCTCATCAATAATCCACAGAAAATTCTGCTGCACTGGAAAAGAAAACATTGCAGCAATTTTTAGTGGGAAATAAGATGAATTGGACAAAAACCAGTTCTTTAGTAGAGAAACTTCCAACTGTAGGAAGAAAACTTTGTTAGTGGTATTTTCTAGGGCTCATGACTTCATCATCAGAGAAATAGCTCTACATTAAGAAAATATTTGCTGTCCTTTGTGTCCAGCCCCTTCAAAATAGAAGAACAAAGAAGAAGGAGTCTCCTGGGCAAAAGGGTGGATTGGAAAGCAAATGAAGCCACCAAGTTGCTATCACATTCCTACTTCAGAGACATTTGTATTCTCTCTATGATGATTTGGTTTGAAATGACTCTTTTATGCAGTAGAATCAAGCAAACTGAGCGTGCAGGAACTGAAAAATAGAAATATGTTGAAAGACATCATAATTATCTTTGAATAGTTTTAAGGAGATTTTATGGAAAAGATAGATTTATTCTGTTATTCCAGAGGGAGAAAACATAACAGTGTAGACTTACAGATACATTAAACTGATAGATCTGTCCCTTCTAGCATAAAAGTATAAATGAATGAATAACTATGAACATATTTTGAAGTAGAAGTTGTTAAAGAAAAAAAAAAGTGAATATCATTTATATGTAATCCATTCTTCTTTGCTAGATGCCTTCACCCAAACCATGACCAACAGATAAATTCCTAATTCAGTTTGAAGGAGAACAACATAAAACAGATTTGGTATTTTTTTTAGAAATATTATAATCAAAACTTAAATATCAAAATTAGCAAGACAAACTAAAATGAAAACCCCTGTTTTTCACCCTCTCCTTCTTTTCCTCCCCCTCCATTTTCTGTTTCTGATCTCCTTTTTTCTTCTATAATACTAATGTCAGGATAGAAATACCATCCATTTATATGGTAAGAGGAGAGTTATAGTGTGGCTTCACTGTTCATAGTTTCATAATTATAATGCATATGAAACAACTTCATATTAGATAGATGAATGTTTTAATGGAATAAATCAATTATTTTTATGAGATATTAAAATAGATCTCAAATATATATGCAATCAAACTCAGTATCCTACAATCTGTTAGTGTATATAATTCCACATTCTAGAAACATTTAATTAGTTTCTAATAAGTGACTAAACTTAGACATAGAAAAGCCACAGAGGGAAAGTTAACATCAATGCATATTCATTTATTTAGCTGCATATTACACCAATTTTGATGACCACTTTGCTTTTGCTTCCTGTCCAAAATATTATGTTAGCAAAATAGCAATTTCAAGAAAGGAAGAAATTTAACACTTGTCTTAAATAACATGGATTTGAATTTTTTTCTCTTCTCTCAGTAGCTTTGCAACTTAATCAATTGCCAGTCAGTAAACATACTTCAACTGAACAATCTACTGTATATATGATGCAAAACAAACATTAAAAACTGTCTCATAGAAAATAATTGTTTTAGCAATTCAAATGAGAAAGAATATTCAAGAAATCCAATGTATTCTTATGCTATCTCAAAAGATTGAAATTTTTAAAGATTGCATTCAAAAACAAAGTTTGTGAAAGCCTAGGAATAATACTGATTATGTATTAGGGATCAAGAAGTCATGGCCACAAGGGCATTTTTTGAAATTTCATTAATATTCAGGGAGAAACATAGAGTCAATTTTTTGACTTAACTAAGAAGCTTAGCTGACAGAGATGGTCAATTAGTCTGACATGGAGTCCTGTGAAACATTATATTTACTCATGGTTAACAGTAAAAGAAGAGATGGTTCCATAAATTGCAAACATGAGTCCCTATTTTGTCCCAGAAGACAAAATTTCCAAAGAACTAGTTACAATTCTTTATGGTATTTCCATCATCATGAAGCATTGCTAAAATATAAAAGAAATTTTCTCTTAAATATCTGAATTCTGTGTTAGACAAATTAAACTCTAAAGAACATGTTGACTTTTAGGTACAGCATCATCTTTGAGACGGTATAGACTGATGTAGTGGAGAAGGCAATAGCAACCCACTCCAGCACTCTTGCCTGGAAAATCCCATGGATGGAGGAGTCTGGTAGGCTGCAGTCCACGGGGTTGCAAAGAGTCGGACACGACTGAGCAACTTCACTTTCACCTTTCACTTTCACGCATTGGAGAGGAAAATGGCAACCCACTCCAGTGTTCTTGCCTGGAGAGTCCCAGGGACTGCGGAGCCTGGTCGGCTGCCGTCTATGGGGTCACACAGAGTCGGACACAACTGAAACGACTTAGCAGCAGCAGCAGACTGATGTAGAGCAACAACAATAACAAAAATATTCCCTTGCATTCTTGCAATACTGTTAGTAGGCATACTGCTTTACAGCAAAAACAGGATGTTCCTGTTACATCTAGAAGTCCCTTTCAAAGCTGTGACAATGCATGTGAGTTTCAGCATATTAGCAATCTCCAAGCATCCCTTACTAAAAGGACTACACTGCTTCCTAATAAACTTTATCTTGAAGGGTTGGTGTTAATGATGTACTTCCTATATTCTTAACTTCAGCCCTACTACTTTAAAATGTAGTCCTCAGTGGAATCATGTCAGAAAAGGGAAAACAAAGTCACACAGAGTCAGACACAACTGAAACGACTTAGCAGCAGCAGCAGACTGATGTAGAGCAACAACAATAAGAAAAATATTCCCTTGCATTCTTGCAATACTGTTAGTAGGCATACTGCTTTACAGCAAAAACAAGACGTTCCTGTTACATCTAGAAGTCCCTTTCAAAGCTGTGACAATGCATGTGAGTTTCAGCATATAGCAATCTCCAAGCATCCCTTACTAAAAGGACTACACTGCTTCCTAATAAACTTTATCTTGAAGGGTTGGTGTTAATGATGTACTTCCTATATTCTTAACTTCAGCCCTACTACTTTAAAATGTAGTCCTCAGTGGAATCATGTCAGAAAAGGGAAAACACACAATCAACTATCCATGACTCTCAGGATTTGAAAATGTCACAATTGCTGAGTTGCTGGTTTTAACTGCCCTTCAATTGCTCACTGTCTCTCCCACATCACCCTCTTCCTCCTAAATGTGTGGGTACTTGGTGTTACTTAGCTTCTGATTTTTTTTTCCTCTCCTCAATTTCTAAGCCTAATGAGGCTGAGCTGAGTTAATAATGGATGTAATAAGTAATGACTCATTGTTTGGGGGCCCACGCGTCTGTGTGTGCTGTGGAACAGGAGCCAGGACTCTGAAGCTATTTGTTCTGCTATGTCACTTGCCACCAAGCAATGCCACTCATCAATAAAAGGCAAGATGACGGATGAGTTCATTTAATGGAATTCCTCTGAGTGAGTTACAGTCCAACTCTTCAATAGGTCTGCTACCATGCTCTCTCTCTCCCTTTTTCCCTCTTGTGGCTCTTTTTTCCTTCCTTCTAAATTCAGGACAGTTGGAAATCATGCTTGGCCGAGAGGGTCGCCATTGGTGCCAGCAGCTCCTTCTGCTCTTAACAACTGCTACCCTAAATAAAATCAGCAGCTCTGTGCCTGGAGATTAAATCTGTGCCACCAGAAAGCAGTGGCACCCTATAGGGTTTGGCCACATGCACTCCCTGCCTGAGCTCATTTCTTTATTTCCATAGATGATGGTTGTGTTGAAGGAGAGGGTGCATCACCTGTGGAGTGAAGGGATAAGTATTCCATTGTGGTTCTTTTCAGGACAGTCACCAAAAACCAAGCTGCTCCCTCGGAAAATCTATATTTTCCCTCTTTATTATAGCCACCCTTAGTTTGTATAGTCCCACTAGGTAAGCTGCTGCTGCTGCTGCTGCTAAGTCTCTTCAGTTGTGTACGACTCTGTGCGACCCCACAGACGGCAGCCCACCAGGCTCCTCCGTCCCTGGGATTCTCCAGGCAAGAACACTGGAGTGGGTTGCCATTTCCTTCTCCAATGCATGAAAGTGAAAAGTGAAAGTGAAGTCGCTCAGTCACGTCCGACTCGTAGCGACCCCATGGACTGCAGCCCACTAGGCTCCTCCATCCGTGGGATTTTGTAGGCAAGAGTACTGGAGTGGCTTGCTATTGCCTTCTCCACACGAGGTAAGCATGCTGCTTCATTTCATGACCTAGACTTCACCCACAGTAAAATCAACATTGATAGCATCTTACTAATGACAGGCCAACTTTTTTTGTGTGTCTGCAAGAATGGAGGTGACATTTAAGAAAGTGGATATCCTGTAAGTACAAAATGTGAAAATAAATCAGATATCCAAAAAAAAAAAAAAAAACCAAATATGTGTTGATGTCAACAAACTGTTTTAAAATGTCAAATATTTTTTATGAAGCATTAAAAAGCCCAAATATATGGAATCAAATATAACCACCAGGTAAAATTAAGGAAAGAAAAAGTTGAAAAAGAAAAGGCGAGTGGTTAACAGAACTGAAGCTCAGCTGGGTTGGTAGACTATAGTCTCAAGATTTTCCATTATGCAGAAGTGACAAGAGGAGTAAAGTGACAAGATGGAAAATAGAATTACAAGATGTTATAGATGGTAAGGTTTGCATAAATTTGTTTTTTAAGTTCACGGCTAGATATTGGGACAAACACATTTTAAATTTCTCTTATTTCTAGAATTTAAATGAAGTTATATTTATAATTTGAACATCACTGACAAATAACTAACAAAGAGTCATTTAAGTCTAAAAGCTCTCTTGACAAATATACATTAATGGATCTAATAGATGTTATATATACACACACATACGTGTTCAGTTACTTCAGTTGTGTCTGACTCTGCGACATGGACTGTAGCCCACTAGGGTCCTTTGTCCATGGGATTCTCCAGGCAAGGATACTGGAGTGGGTTGCCTTGCCCTCCTCCAGGGGGTCTTCCCCACCCAGAAATTGAACCGTATCTCCTGCCTCTCCTGCACTGCTGGCAGAATCTTTACCCACAGAGCCACCTGGGAAGCCCATATATACACATATGCATTCATATTTGAACCTGTGGCATGGATTTAAGGGCATGAGGCCTTTCTCTATCCCAGAAATTCAGAAATTCTCTGCATTGCTTTGACAGAGATCTTTCCTGAACCTTTACTGGCAATGGTTCTAATATGTACTATCCATATCTAACCTTCTTGGTTTCATGTGAAGCAAAAAACATTGGTTCTCTTGATGCTGACATTGTATCTCACATTCAGGTCCTGGCAGAGTTGAATCTATTCAGAATTAAAGTTAGTGTCAAAACAAGAAAAGTGATGAGAAAGGAAGAAATATAGTGTAAGGAACTAAATGAGGAACAAAACTGTATTTTAAAAACCAACACAGTAAGGACAGCCAAGAAATAGATTAACAGAGCATTACATTTTATTGTTGAGCACAAATGTTCCATTCCTTTCTCTGAGCTCCTAATCAGCATTTTTCAGTGATGAGAAAGGAAGAAATATAGTGTAAGGAACTAAATGAGGAACAAAACTGTATTTTAAAAACCAACACAGTAAGGACAGCCAAGAAATAGATTAACAGAGCATTACATTTTATTGTTGAGCACAAATGTTCCATTCCTTTCTCTGAGCTCCTAATCAGCATTTTTCATTATTTTTCTTCCACTATATCTGGCTTCTATGCATCAATGCCCATATCAACACCTCTAATAGCACTTAAAATTATCCTCTCATACCAGCATTCTCCAACACACGGAACCTTGCCAGGACTGACCTTCTCTCTAGTTAGACTACCACACCACTTCAGTCATGGGTTAAGATAAGAATTCTCCTTTCGAATGCAAATCATTTTAGGAATGATTGGCCTATTCATATGCAGGAAAGACTGATTGCCTTCCTACACATGACAGAGTTGTGTTTCTGTTTTGTCATAAGGTTGAGCAGGCTGTCATCTAATCAAGCTCACATTCTTTAGAAAAGGACTGCTTTCAAAGTATCATGTCATATGCCCTCTCAGGATGCTCTGGTGTGATTACCACCACTTTTACCCTTCCATTTGGTTCACAGACTTCACAACTCCCAGGGTTCTGTGGTGAATACAATTTTATACTGGTTAAAGCATTAATAAGTTAGACTACCACACCACTTCAGTCATGGGTTAAGATAAGAATTCTCCTTTCGAATGCAAATCATTTTAGGAATGATTGGCCTATTCATATGCAGGAAAGACTGATTGCCTTCCTACACATGACAGAGTTGTGTTTCTGTTTTGTCATAAGGTTGAGCAGGCTGTCATCTAATCAAGCTCACATTCTTTAGAAAAGGACTGCTTTCAAAGTATCATGTCATATGCCCTCTCAGGATGCTCTGGTGTGATTACCACCACTTTTACCCTTCCATTTGGTTCACAGACTTCACAACTCCCAGGGTTCTGTGGTGAATACAATTTTATACTGGTTAAAGCATTAATAGTAATATTAATGGTAATATCACCATATCCCTGAGAGATAGCATTCATGACTGTTCTTACTTGGATGTGGTAAATATAAACCCAGTGATATTAATGTTCTCATATAGTTCTTGCCTTATGAACACTTTGCTTGTAGTTTCTGGAATCATGAGGACAAAGGGGAAAATTCAGTTCAGTTCAGTTCAGTCGCTCAGTCGTGTCTGACTCTTCGCGACCCCATGAATCGCAGCACGCCAGGCCTCCCTGTCCATTACCATCTCCCAGAGTTCACTCAGACTCATGTTCATCGAGTCTGTGATGCCATCCAGCCATCTCATCCTCTGTCGTCCCCTTCTCCTCCTGCCCCCAATCCTTCTCAGCATCATCTTTAAAATTCAGGCCAGAACTGTCCTTAAACTCCTTCACATCACCACAGCACTGAACCTCTGTAGACTAGAAACTCATTAATATGTGCTGAATTGAAATGGATTTAGTAAAATCTGGTCTTTGTCCTCTGTGCTTATTTTCTCATCTTCTATTCCAATTATTCTGTAAATCTGTTTCCCTTTAGTTTTAGAAATTTGGCAGGTGGTACTTTAATTTAATCTGTTCTTAAATATTCTGACTCCACCATAAATTAAGACCATATGTGTATGTGGTAGGCTGAGATATGTAGCTGTGAATTAAATTTGATTTTGCAAGTGTTTATTGATCACTTACTATGTGTTTAGTATCCTAAACATGCACAGCTGTCATGATCAAAATACTACCATAAACAGAAGGCTATCACAAATTATTTCAGACCTTTACAGTTCTGAAAGTTTAAACATTGATATTTAGACCTAAACTTAAGGAAATTTCTAGAATTTGAGCTACAAATGAAAATTGATTTCATTTGTGAAAATCTCAGTGTTGTAAAGAATCTAAGGAATGTGTTCTATTTCAAGCCCCATCCCATGCAATAAACTTGAATGACAACCTTCACTAAAGTTATCTTGCCTTCTTGAACACAACAAGATTAGGAATTTGACTAGCCTGCAGGAAACATAGGACTTGGTCAATATTTCCCCTTCCTAGTCTATTTCGGCTCTTCCATGCAGGTGTCCCATGGCACTGTTTCATACAACAAGCAATACAGCCTCTCCTTCGCTTTTACTCTCCTCAACAAGGAAACCACAAGTCAGACAATACCAAGGGCATGAGAAAAAATATGATTAAGAAGTGCAGTACAAGGAGAAACAACTGATGTTAACTACTTGACAGAGTAACTGGTACACTTATTTCACCAATACTGCAACACAGCTCAGATGACGGTGAAAACTTCCTTTTGTCCACCGTTTAAGATAACTGTGTATTATTAATATTGATAAGGAAACTCTTTGTATTTTACACATTTAAAATTTGCACAATAAGGGATGGGAAGCTGAAGATGAGACACAAAAGAGGATGAAAAAGAGGACTTCACCAGTGATCATGGGTTGGTCTAAGTTACAGATGTGTTTTATTTGGTCTCTGATGAGGCACTGTTTTTGATTTTGGGGATTTATTTGCCAATGTATTAAAATAGAGAGCTATTTCAATTACTCTTGACATGCAAAAGATCCAGCACCACTGGATTAGCATTTCAAGGGTATAAGGTCAACTGCCATTGAAGGCATATGCTCCTTGAGATGGAGCATAGACTCTTATCCACCACAGTTTCTTTTTCTTTTTTTTTTCCTCATTTTTACTGCCTGCCCTCTATACACACTTGGATTCTGTACTGGCCACATGAGATACCTGCAGGTGGTAAATCAACACCTGTAGCAAAAAAGAAAAAAAAAAAAAATCAGAGCCGGTTGAAACCAGAAGAAGAATGTAGAATGCATGCAAACATACATTTTCCTAGTGAGTCCAAAGTAAACCAGTGTTTCCTGGATGCCTTTTGATTCCTGAATATTCGTGACTAGCCAACAGTAAATCCCTGCCACAGCAGGTTCTAATGCTGGTTTATCATTCCCATTGTCATTTTCTGTTCACTTGTACATTAAATCTACATATATCCACAACAAAGAAATTGAAAGCACAGTATTGCTCCAAGTACTATGCTAACCTCTGGATGCACCCTGTTGAATATTATAGACTTAGTCACTACTCATCAGCCGCACTAGCTCAGCCCCACTTTGCCTGTTGGGTCTGGTGGAAGCAGTGGTGTCTGGAACATACAGTGATATTGGCTAGTACAAGTGGAAACTGCACTCAGGAATGGCAGTGGAGAGTAAAAGACCCTTTTTGAGAGGACAGGTAGAGCCACTAAAATATGAGTAATTATTTTGCAGGCAGTTTGAACCCAGAAAACATATGCGACACATCAAAGCAAATCATGTTACGGAGGAATAGTTTTGCTTTATCTTTATCATTGGAAATTCTATCTGAACCTGTTCCTTCTATTCAAACAGATGTTTTAAAGGCCCTATTGTTAGCTTATTATGCATGTTTACAATCCTCAGTCAGTTTAGGCTTTAGGATTTTTAAAAGGAATTATACATATTTTTACCACATATTTGGATTCACCTCTGTATCCACATCTTTTAATAGATCATTTTAATTTTCTGATAATCAGAATTCTGTGAAAATCTGAGTATAACTGGGTACAACAATTTTGAAAGAAAATTTGAATGTATATACTAACAACTGAATTTAATTTTAAACAAGTCAGCTATTCTTACAGTTTTGTTCTACCTTGCAGAAATTAATTTGTTTATTTTTTATTAATCATATTTTCACTAATATAGATATGATATGTATATACATATGGCTGTCTCTTATACACATCTACAACAATAAGAAAAATATTCCCTTGCATTCTTGCAATACTGTTAGTAGGCATACTGCTTTACAGCAAAAACAAGACGTTCCTGTTACATCTAGAAGTCCCTTTCAAAGCTGTGACAATGCATGTGAGTTTCAGCATATAGCAATCTCCAAGCATCCCTTACTAAAAGGACTACACTGCTTCCTAATAAACTTTATCTTGAAGGGTTGGTGTTAATGATGTACTTCCTATATTCTTAACTTCAGCCCTACTACTTTAAAATGTAGTCCTCAGTGGAATCATGTCAGAAAAGGGAAAACACACAATCAACTATCCACACTGGAAAAGGGATGGCCTACCCACTCCAGCATTCTTGGGCTTCCCTGGTGGATCAGTTGGTAAAAAATTCACCTGTAATGTGGAAGGCCTCAGTTTGATCCCTGAGTTGGGAAGATCCACTGGAAGAGAGCATGGCAGCCCACTTCAGTATTCTTGCCTGGAGAATTGCCAAGGACAGAGGAATCTTGTGAGCTGCAGTCCAGGGGGTTGCAAAGAGTTGGACATGACAGGGACTAAGTACAATATGTGTATATATATATATATATATATATATATATATACAGACACACACACACACAAATACATGCCACATACACATATATGGCTTTTCAGATGGCACTAGTGGTAAAGAATCTGGTTGCCCAGTGAAAGTAGATGTAAGAGAACCAGGTTGGATCCCTGGGTCAAGAAGATACCCTGAAGGAGGACATGACAACCCACTCTAGTATTCCTGCATGGAGAATCTCATAGACAGAGGAGCCTAATGGGCTGCATTTAACAGGGTCTCATAGAGTCGTACATTACTGAAGTGACCTCAGTTCAGTTGCTCAGTTGTGTTCAAATCTTTGCAACCCCATGGACTGCAGCATGCCAGGCTTCCCTGTCCATCACCAACTCCTGCAACATATTCAAACTAATGTCCATCTCATCAGTGATGCCATCCAATCATATTATCCTTTGTTGTCCATTTCTCCTCCTGCCTTCAATCTTTCCCAGCATCAGGGTCTTTTTCAGTGAGTCAATTCTTCTCATCAGGTGGCCAAATTACTGGAGTTTCAGCTTCAGCATCGACCTTTCAAATGAATATTCAGGACTGATTTCTTTCAGGATTGACTGGTTGGATTTCCTTGCAGTCCAAGGGACTTTCACGAGCCTTCTCTGACAGCACAGTTCAAAAGCATCAATTTTTCAGCACTCAGCTGTCTTTACAGTTCAACTCTCACATCTCTAAATGACTACTGGAAAAACTATAGCTTTGAGGAGACAGATCTTTGTTGGCAAAGTAATGTCTCTGCTTTTTAATATGCTCTCTAGGTTGGTCATAGCTTTTCTTCCAGGGAGCAAGTGTCTTTCAATTTCATGGCTGCAGTCATCATCTGCAGTGATTTTGGAGCCCAAAACAATAAAGTCTCTCACTGTTTCCCCATCTATTTTCATGAACTGATAGGATGAGACGACATGATAGTATTTTTCTGAATGTTGAGTTTTAAGCCAACTTTTTCACTCTCCTCTTTCACTTTTATCAAGAGGCTCCTTAGTTATTCTTTGCTTTCTTCCATAAGTGTGGTGTCATCTGCATATCTGAGGTTACTGATGTTTCTCCCGGCAATCTTGATTCCAGCTTGCGCTTCACCCAGTCCAGCATTTCTCATGATCCAGTGGGTATTGGCAATTTGATCCCTGGTTCCTCTGCGTTTTCTTAATCCAGCTTGAACATCTGGAAGTTGATGGTTCATGTACTTTTGAAGCCTGGCTTGAAGAATCTTGAGTGTTACTTTGCTAGCATGTGAGATGAGTGCAATTGTGTGGTAGTTTGAACATTCTTTGACATTGCCTTTCTTTGGGATTGGAATGAAAACTGACTTTTTTCAATCCTGTAGCCACTGCTGAGTTTTCCATCTTTACTGCCATATTGATTGCAGCACTTTCACAGCATCACCTTTTAGTATTTGAAACAGCTCAACTGGAATTCTGTCTCCTCCACTAGCTTTATATATAAGGCTCACTTTGTTTGTAAGACCCTTTGTAAGGCCCACTTGACTTCACAGTCCAGGATGTCTGGCTCTAGGGGAGTGATCACAAGATGGTTATCTGGATCAGGAAGACCTTTTTTGTATAGCACTTATGTGTATTCTTGCCACCTCTTCTTGATATCTTCTGCTTCTGTTCAGGTCATTTCAGTCTCTCAGTCGTGTCCGACTCTTTGCAACCCCATGAATCACAGCACGCCAGGCCTCCCTGTCCATCACCAACTCCCGGGATTCACTCAGATTCACATCCCTCAAGTCAGTGATGCCATCCAGCCATCTCATCCTCTGTCATCCCCTTCTCCTCCTGCCCCCAATCCCTCCCAGCATCAGAGTCTTTTCCAATGAGTCAACTCTTCGCATGAGGTGGGCAAAGTA
>SJYT01077982.1:256839-294809 GCA_006410635.1 Cephalophus harveyi
TATATATATATATAATATCATTTTGAACCAAGCATTATGAAAATCGGGGCTTCCCTGGTAGCACAGTGGTAAAAAATCCACCTGCAATACAGGAGACCCCAGTTCAATTCTTGATGAGTAAGAAGACCCCGGGAGTTGGTGATGGATAGGGAAGCCCAGCATGCTGCAGTCCATGGGGTCACAAAGAGTTGGACATGACTGTGTGAATTAACTGAATTGAAGATCCCCTTGAGAAAGGACAGGCTACCCATTTCAGTATTCTTGGGCTTCCCTGGTGGCTCAGATGGTAAAGAATTGCCAGCAATGCAGGAGATCTGGGTTCGATCTCTGGGTTGGGAAAATCTCCCTGAGAAGGGAATGGATACCTACTCCAGTGTTCTTGCCTGGAGAATTCCATGAAGAAAGGACCCTGGTAGGCTACAGTCCATGGGGTTGCTAAGACTCGAACATGACTGAGCAACTTTCACTTCACTTCATTATGCAAATGAACCAGAATGTGAATTTTTAAACTAGACAAGTTGAATACCTGCTAAAGTCAAATATTTAAAAGGAGCCATAGCCCAGGACATAATACTCAAAAGGCTGAACATACTGTGTAAAGTTACTTGTTATACCAAGAAGTAAGAATATCTCAGCTCAAATGCAAAAACAACAATCAGCAGGCCAAAACGATGAGGTGATCCTTATTCTGAAATTATCAGATAAAATACAATTGCAAATACTTTTGAAAGAAACACAAAAAGTTTCCAAAACCTGAACTCAAAAAGAATTAAATGGAAATTTAAGAGTTAAAAAATAAAAGTACAAAAATATATAGATGATAGAAGAAAGAAATCAATAAAACAGAAGATAGAGCCATAGAGATTACTCAACCTAAGCAACAGAGAGAAAACTTAGCAAAAAATAAATAAATAAATAAATAAAAGAAAGAAAGAAAGAAAAATTAAAACTCAGAGATCTGCAGGGCAGTTTAAAAAGATCTAACATTTATGCCAGCGGAGTCAGAGAGAATGGGAACAGAAATAGTACTGAAAATATGTTTGAAGAAATAATGACTAAATTTTCAACTTGGTGAAATGTATAAATCTAGAAATTTAAGAAGCTGAGTGAGTACCAGACAAGATAAACAAAAAAATTATGTTTAAACATAGTATAATCAAATTTTTGAAAACTGTAGACAACAACACAAAATATACTGAAAGCAGCCAGATAGAAATGGCAATAGCATTACCAACAGGGCAAGATTTTTCGCTTCAGCACTACTGACATATTGAGTCAGATAATTCTTTTTGAGGGAAATAGTCCTGTGTAGTTAAGGATGTTTATCAGTTTGCTTGGCCTCACTCCTCAGTTTGACAGTGAAAAATGGCTGTAGACATTGTCAAATATACCCCTGAGGACAAACTGCTCCAAGCTGAATTGCTTCTTTAGAGAACAATTCAAATGACAACAGATTTCTCATCACAAGCCACAAAGGCCAGAAGAAAAAGACACCATATTCTAAAAATCCTGACAGGAAGAACTACAACTCAAAAGTCATGGCCATTTGACTTCTATGTCCAGCTAAAATATCCTTCAATGATGAAGGTGAAATATACTTTCAGTTGAAGAAAAACTAATGGAATGTGCTTCTAGCACTTGTGTGCCTGCATGCCATCACTTCAATCATGTCCAACTCTGTGTGACACCATAAACTGCAGCCTGACAAGCTCATTTTTCCATGGGACTGTTCGGGCAAGAATATTGGAGTTGGTTGCCATGCCCTCCTCCAGGGGATCTTCCCACCCCAGGGATCGAACCTAAGTCTCTCATGTCTTCTGCATTGGCCATCAGGTTCTTTACCACGAGAGCCACCTGAGAAGCCAGTGCCTCTAGCATACGTGCTGCATAAGAATGATCAAAGAAATCTATTTATGCAGAAAAGAAATAAAATATATAATAAATAAAAAGAAATGAATAAAAGTATAGCTGAAGAAAGAGCAAAAAATGGTAAATGGGTAAATGAATGGGCAAAATAATAAAATTTTATTTTTCTCTTCAGATTTTTGTATTGTGTAAAAGATAAAAGCAAAACTAATGAGTAAAATTGTCTGATGCTGTTCTGAATATAAGTGAAGGTACTGCCATTGGAGACATATACCATAAAAAGAGGATGAAAGGACTTAGGCAATAAGCTACATATGTATATTTTAATCTCTAGAGCAACCTGGTGGGGGGAACTATACTCAAGAACTATTTATCAAGTAAGATAGGATGTAAAACATGTTTAAATAATCCAGAGCAAAACAAGAACGAGGAGACAGACGAACCAAAAAACCAAACAGGCAAACAGAAAATAAGCAATAAAATGTCAGCTTTCATTCTAAATTATCAATAATTTTATTTAATGTGAGTATTCTAAACACACCAGTTAAAGAATAGAGATTGATAGAGTGAATTAAAAAATGTTATTCAAATAATGCTGTCTATAAAAATCTTACTTCAAATATTATTCTATAAGTGGTTAAATGGAAAAGGAATGGAAAATGTTACACTAAACTAATAAAAACCATTTAGAATGGATATATATCAGATAAAGTAGACTTCTGAAGGAAGAAAATAAAAACAATATGACAAAGAGGAACAACTAAAAACATTATCTAATTAAAAATTCTATTCTGCAAGTTTACATAAAATGTTTAAATGCTCAATAAATGCTTGAAAATGCAATGAAATTTCAGATACTAGGTGTCCTGTTTCCACATATGTCAGTTAGGTTAATGTGTTAATTATGTTGGATTTTTTTCTCATTGATAAGTTAATGCTTCTTTTATTCCTTACTCTTTACTAGGAAAATCGTTTTATTTTTTTTTTTTTTCCAGCATGGAAAATTGGTCCTTTCCCTTTATATTCTTTTGTTTTATGCATATTAAACCTTAACAAATTTGGATTTTTATATCTTTTTGTTTTTCTTGCTGTTCAATCACTCAGTCGTGTTTGAATTTTGGTAGCCCAAGGACTGGAGCATGCCAGGCTTCCATGTCCTTCACTATCACCTGAAGTTTGCTCAAACTCATGTCCATTGAGTTGATGATGCCATCCAGCCATCTCATCCTCTGTCACCCCCTTTTTCTCTTGCCTTCAGTCTTTCCCACCATCAGGGTCTTTTCCAATGAGTCAGCTCTTCGCATCAGGTGGCCAAAGTTTTGGAACTTCAGCTTCAGCCTCAGTACTTACAATGAATATTCAGGGTTGATTTCCTTTAGGATTGACTGTTTTGATCTAGTTGCTCTCCAAGGGATTCTGAAGAGTCTTCTCCAGCATCACAATTGGAAAACATCAATGCACTAATTCTTCAGCTCTTGCCTTCTTTATGATCCAACTCCCACATGATTGCTAGAAAAACCATAGCTTTTACTCTAGGGTCCTTTGTTGACAAAGTGATGTCTCTGTTTTTGAATATGCCATCAAGGTTTCTCATAGCTTTTCTTCTAAGGTGAAAATGTCTTTAAATGTCATGGCTACAGTCACCATCCACAGTGATTTTGGAGTGTGAGAAAATACTCTGTCACTGTTCCCATTGTTTCCCATCTATTTGCCATGAACTGATGGGACTGGATGACATGATCTTAGGTATTTGAATGTTGAGTTTTAAGCTAACTTTTTCACTCTCCTCTTTCAGTTTCATCAAGAGGCTCTTTAGTTCCTTTTCATTTTCTGACATTAGTGTGGTGTCATTTGCATGCTGTAGATTATTGATATTTCTCCCAGCAATCTTGATTCCTGCTTGAGCTTCATCCAGCCCAACATTTCACATGATGTACTCTGCATCTTGAGAAACCTATATGCAGGTCAGGAGGCAACAGTTAGAACTGGACATGGAACAACAGACTGGTTCCAAATTGGAAAAGGAGTGTGTCAAGGCTGTATATTGTTATCCTACTTACTTAACTTATATGCAGAGTACATAAAGAGAAACACTGGGCTGGAAGAAGCACAAGCTGGAATCAGGATTGCCAGGAGAAATATCAATAACCTCAGATACACAGATGACACCACCCTTATGGCAGAAAGTGAAGAGGAACTAAAAAGCCTCTTGATGAAACTGAAAGAGGAAAGTGAAATAGTTGGCTTAAACCTCAACATTCAGAAAACTAAGATCATGGCATCTGGCGCCATCACTTCATGGGAAATAGATGGGGAAACAGTGGAAACAGTGTCTGACTTTATTTTGGGGGGCTCCAAAATCACTGCAGATGGTGATTGCAGCCATGAAATTAAAAGACGCTTACTCTTTGGAAGGAAAGTTATGACCAACCTAGATAGCATATTGACAAGCTGAAACATTACTTTGCCAACAAAGGTTCATCTAGTCAAGGCTATGGTTTTTCCAGTAGTCATGTATGGATGTGAGGGTTGGACTGTGAAGAAAGCTGAGCACTGAAGAGTTGATGCTTTTGGTGGTGTTGGAGAAGACTTGAGAGTCCCTTGGACTGCAAGGAGATCCAACCAATCCATTCTAAAGGGCATCAGTCCTGGGTGTTCACTGGAACGACTAATGCTAAAGCTGAAACTCCAATACTTTGGCCAACTTTTGCAAAGAGTTGACTCGTTGGAAAAGACTCTGATGCTGGGAGTGATTGGGAGCAGGAGAAGAAGGGGAACACAGAGGATGAGATGGCTGGATGGCATCAATGACTCGATGGACATGAGTCTGAGTGAATTCTGGGGGTTGGTGATGGACAGGGAGGCCTGGCGTGTTCTGATTCATGGGGTTGCAAAGAGTTGGACATGACTCAGTGACTGAACTGAACTGAACTGAAGCAGATAGACAATATACAGCCTTGTTGTCCTCCTTTCCCAATTTGGAACCAGCCCATTGTTCCACGTGTGGTTCTAACTATTGCTTCTTTATCTGCATACAGATTTCTCAGGAAGCAGATACGGTGGTCTGGTATTCCCATCTCTTTGACCACACAGTCGAAGATATTAGCATGGACAGTGGTGCAGAAGTAGATATTTATCTGGAATTCCCTTGATTTTTATATGATCCAATGAATGTTGTCAATTTTATCTCTGGTTCCTCTGCCTTTTCTAAATCCAGCTTGCACATCTAAAAATTCTTTATTCAGGTACTGTTGAAGGCTAGCTTCAAGTATTTTGAGCACTACCTTGCTAGTACTGTGTGAAATGAGTGCAACTGTTTGGTAGTTTGAGCATTCTTTAGCATTCTTTAGCATTGCCCTTCTGAAATGAAAACTCACCTTTTCTAGTCTTGTGGCCACTGCTGAGTTTTCCATATTTGCTGACATATTGACTGCAGCACTTTAACAACATCATCTTTAAGCATTTGAGATAGCTTAGCTGGAATTCAATCACCTCCACTAACTTTGTTCATAGTGATGTTTCCTAAGGCCGACTTGACTACACACTCCAGGGTATCTGACTCTAGGTTAGTGATCACACCATCATGGTTATCAAGGGCATTAAGATGCTATTTGTACAGTACTTTTATACATTCTTGCCACCTCTTCTTAATATCTTCTGCTTCAGCTAGTCCCATACCGTTTCTGTCCTTTATAACTTCTTAGTGAATTCAACATTTTAGCATTATGAAAATAATGTTTTCTTCATTTTTTAAAATTATTTCTACATCAAAATATCTCATTACTGTTTACTTTTTCTTAGTGTTTGCATGGCATAACTTTTCCATTTTCCTACTATTTTCTACATGTTTATATATTAATGTGTCTTTTTTTCTTTAAATATATATGTATGTATTCATTATTGAAGTATACGTGGCTTACAGTGTTTCATGTGAGTCAGGGTTATATATACAAATATATTATTTTTGACATTATTTTCCGTTATAGGTTATCACAAGGTTTGACTATAGTTTCCTGTGCTATACAGTAAAGTTTTGTTTCCTGTTGTGTATCTATTTATTAAAAATTAAAAATATAGCAGTCTATCATACTAAGTCAAAGAAATGGAAGAATAAACCAAATTTTTTAATAAAGCAAAAATTCATGTTTTCTAAAATATATAAATATAATATGTACTATCTCTATATATGTATACCACACTTGATTATGGAGAAGGAAATGGCAACCCACTCCTGTATTTTTGCATGGAAAATATCATGGGCTGAGGAGGCTGGCTGGCTACAGTCCGTGGGGTTGCAAGGAGTCAGACACGACTGAGCAACTAACACACACACACACATGAACATACACACACACACACACACACACTTGATAGAGGTTTGAGAAAGAATAACAAAAATAGAAAGAGAAAAAGTGATTCAACTAGATAAAAGTATAAGATCATCAGGTAGTCCAGTTGATTTTAAACATGGCTGCTCATTATAAATATATCTGAAGCTTTGAAGGAAAAAAAAAAAAACCTGCATTTGTATTTTTCAAGAACTCCCAAGATAATTCTAATATTCATCTGGATTTTATCCTCGTTGGATTTTGAAAAGTGTTTCTAGGGTTTTCTATTAAATGGTAGTTTGGGTAATGTATATTTTTATTATATTTCTGTTGATGAATCATGGTGTTGAGTAATAGTTATATAAACACAAATATGCTTATCATTTTTCACAATCAACAGTCAGACAGAAAATAAAAGATAGTTACAATTGCAAGCCATAATGTGAACATGGTTAACCTAGCAATATAAAAGAGTTACATGCAATTTGAGGGGTCAGGCAGAGTGATGTGGCACGTTGAAGTGCATACATGCAAATGATTTAATTTCTATGTCTTTTGGTTGGTGCATTTAATCCATTTACATTTAAGGTAATTATTAATATGTGTGATCTTATTACCATTTTCTTAATTATTTCAGATTTATTTTCTGTATGTCTCTTTCTTCTCTTGTGTTTCCTGCCTAGAAAAATTCCTTTAGCATTTGTTGTAAAACTGGTTTGCTGGTGCTGAAGTCTCTTAACATTTGCTTGTCTGGAAAGCTTTTGATTTCTTCATCAAATCTGAATGAAAGTCTTGCTGGGTAGGGTATTCTTGGTTGTAGTTTCTTCCCTTTCATCATTTTAAATATTTGTGCCATTCCCTTCTGGCTTGTAGAATTTCTGTTCAGAAATCAGTTGATACCTGATGGTAGTTCTCTTGTACATTATTTGTCTTTTACCCTGTTGCCTTTAACATTTTATCTTTGTCTTTAATTTTTGTTAATGCGATTACTATATGTCTTGAGGTATTGCTCCTTACACCAAGGGGGACCTTCCATGATGCCCCTGTCCCTACTATGTGGCGAAGTCACTCAGTCGTGTCCGACTCTTTGCGACCCCATGGACTGTAACCTACTAGGCTTCTCTGTCCATGGGATTCTCCAGGCAAGAATACTGGAGTGGGTTGCCATTTCCTTCTCCAGGGGATCTTCCCGACCCAGGGATCGAACCCGGGTCTCCCGCATTGGAGGCAGACGCTTTAACCTCTGAGCCACCACCCTGCCAACCCATACCACCACAGGAGACCTTTCAACACTAGCAGATATTTTTTATTCAGTCTCCTATGGGGTCACTTCTTTCCTCTGGGTCTTGGCGAGTGGGAAGGTTTTGTTTGTGCCTTCTAAGACTGGAGTCTCTGTTTCCCCCAGTCCTGTGAAAGTCCTATAATCAAATCCCATTATCCTGTATGGTCAGATCCCTGGGGGCTCCTAGTCCTTTCCCTGGATCCTTAGGCTGGGACACCTAACATGGAGCTCAGAATCTTCACAAGAGTGGGAGAACTTCTCTGATATTATCGTTCTCCATTTTGTGGGTTACCCACATGAAAGGTCTGGGCTTTGATTTTATCGTGATTGTGCCCCTCTGACCATCTCATGATGGCTTCTTCTTTGCCTTTGGGCATTGGGTATCTTTGTATGATGGGTTCCAGCATCCTCCTGTCAATGGTTTTTTAACAGCTAATTACAATTTTTGTGCTGTCACAGGAGGAGATGGGCACATGCCCTTCTATTCTGCCATCTTGAAACAGAAGTGTCTTTAAAAACAACAACAAAATGCCCAGTATTTTGTCTAGTTTGACAATATCTCAGCTGGAGCATTTAACTTTCCTTTAAAGTAATTACTGATATATTTGATTTTAAATTCACCATCTTACTATTTGAATACTATTTATCCCAACTGTTTGATGTTCTCTCCTAATACCTCATTACTGGAAGCAGAAGTTGTCCACTGTCTAAATTTTCTTCTTATATTATTTTCATTCAGATTCTTCTGAATAATATATTATTAACTACAGATTCTAATATTTGCCTATAATGCATTTAATATTTTTTTTCTCAACTTCAGTTTTCATTCCACAGGTCCACTTGTATGTCAAACATTTATCACTAGTTTAAATATATAAAAAACACAATCCTTAAACCTTGATTTTACAATCACACCATGTCTAAGTATGCTTTCCTTAGTTCTGTTCTTCTTGGTAAACAAGAACTTCTTCCAGCCAGTAGCTCATATCCAGAACCTGAGAGCAATATGATTTTTTTTTTTTCACTCATGATTAATGTACCTTGCAAAACCTTGTATCTACTCTCTTTAATCTCTTAGAACACCCACATGGCCTCTCAAAATATAAATTAATTTTATCATTTCTGAATATATTTGTAAGAATAAAATAAAATAGTTTTTTTAATTACTTGTGAAAAAAATAAAAGCAAAATACATTTCTTTGCCTTCCAAAGCCTCTTGTCATCTCATTCTTAATCTGGAAACACCTCCTGACTGTTTGCCTAAAGAGGGCTATTTTAGTAGAATTTTTGCACAGCTGACCCTTTTAATCATTTAGTTTCAAGTCTCTTTTCAATACAGCAGAGTTTTTTTCTTGACTACCATGGCAAAGGTATTCCCTTCCCTCGTTGTTCTGTGTGCATTGCCTTATTTTTTTTCCTTTATCTGATATTTATCTGATACCATCTGATATTATTTTTCACATGTTTTATACCTCTATTCCCCAGGGAATATCTGAGCTCTGTTTGATCAGGTACTTTGTGTATCTTTCTCTTCTGAAATTATAGTGCTCTTTGTCAGACTCAATAGAGTGCATCTATATTTCCAATTCTCTTTTTCCTTCCCCCACTGTAGTTTTGCATCCCCTCCCCACCACCACCACAACATGTCCACGCCTAAGAGAAGCATGGGCACGTGACTAGAATTGACTTGTCACTTTAAGAAGAATTCTTTAAAGGTCTATGTGCACTTTGCCGTGTCTTTTTCCCTTCTCCTTCCAGATTTTATAGATCCTGTCTATGTTACTTCGTGAATGAGAACCACTTGAAAAGAATACTTGAGACTTACAATGCACGTGTTGCTTAGATGACAAAGTAAATATGTGGTGTCTTAAGGCACTGTGTTTTTATGGTAAGTTATTACTGTAGCATAATCTAGCCTGCTCTGACTTTGTTAAATGATATTTAACAAATCTCTAGAGAATGGATATATTCAACTTTACTATAACAGCTACAAGATTATGCTCAGTCAAGAATTCAATTGTAATGCATCAGATAACTGGTATTTATTATGGAATAAAGAAGTATTGATCTCTAAAATAATTATTGACATGCTGAACATCCGTTGTCTTAGCATGCCTCTTTATTACCACTGTGTTTACCATTCCTGAATTGAGGCAATACTCAAGATCACTGAAACCAGCGCAGGTCTGTGAAACTATTTAGGAAGTAATTTAAAGCTTCTTATTTTCCTTTTAAAAACACTTTTATTGTAGACTTTTGAAGTTCAAGATAAATATGGATTCCTCTTCCCTCCTTTTATTTTCCTTTTCCCCTTTCTCATTCTTCCAGCAAATGTGTAGCATCAGAAACTCAAAGAAGAACTGTTATGCCATTAAACACACACTCTGTATATTAATCTATTACTCAAATTTATATAAGCAGTTTATATTTAAAATATCCCTCAATGGATATGCTAATTCTTCTTTGAAACATATAAGCCATTCTTGAAGTACTTAAAATGCGCATGCTTCAAATCAGAAACACTACATTTCTGTTCAGCTATTCCCTTTCCCTTAAGCAAATAATATAATAAAATAGTAACTCAAAGCTATATCTTTCCAAATCTAAAAATATATTCTATCCTCTATACGGTATATTTGACTGTAAGGAATTTCCCTGAGCTCTTTTCTCCTCTGGAATGGTCTTCTCTTGTGTTTCAACATTCCAATGGCCATCCATTTTACAAGAAACACTTCATATTTCCTACTTTATGGTGGATCCCATGATAATTCTAGTTCCCATTGATATTTTCCCATGAGATGCTGTAGCTCAAAATTCACAGACTATTCTGTGCATTTTGGCAGATTTATGTTCTTTCTGGTAATGATTTGTAATTGCTTCATATATGCTAATCTTGCCTCCAAAACTAGTTTTTTTTTTTTTTTTTTAATAATTAACGAGAAAGGAGTTTGCCTTTTCCTTTCTGTGTAACTCCTATAGCAGCAAGAAAATAGCAGACACACAGTAGGCATTCAAATAAAAAATATTCATTTGAATTAAATTGATTTGAATTTACAAAGATTTAAATGAAGTTGTCTATCTTGTAAAAAGTGGCAACTTAAAATCTTCTCAAAACACGAAAAGGGATCAGGCTTTCTTGCTAAGTTTTATGTCCAATTTGTTCTAGTCCCAAACCCCTTGACAAAAACAAAATCTTTTAATCTGTTTGCAAAATATTCCCTCCTTCCTCCCATCTTTCTACTGCAATTCTGTGATATACTGCCCTTGCCTATTACCCCGTTATAGCTGTTTTGTTAAAGTTCATACCGCAAAGACCTGTAAAAGAAATTTATAGCTCTAGGGATTTCAGCAAATTCTAAATAACCATAACAGGAACATGAAGCATTAATTAAAGACACTAGAGTCTAAGTTATAACAGTAATCCTGACATTTAAGGCCCTGGTACCATGTAAATTTAAAATGGTATGACAAACAGAGAGTAATTTGATGGTCAGGGGGTTATAATGAATACCTTAATACCTTTGTCAAGAAAAAGTGCCTGTCCTTGTTCTAACCCCGACCCAGGGGCTTCAGGTATTTCCTTCATAAAACATGGCAATGACTAAATATTTTTGCAATAACTCATATATAAGTCAGTTTTCTCTATAAGTATACTAGAGATTAAAAACCAACCCACGACATTCACACATTGATTTTCAAATAAAATGCTTAATATTTAACATGTATTCTGCTACAAATTATTAATTGCTGAGTCTACTGCAGGGCTGCATTTAAAGTCAGGACACCAGGGAACTTGCCATAATACATAGGAACAGTTTTTCCCCAGGGAATTTTCTGATTCTTATCTAAAGGAATAATGATATTCCTGACTCACTGTCAAATCAAGCAATGGAAAATGCTTTACCTAATTTGAAATAATAAAAATGAAATAGTAGGGACTTAACTTGTTTTACATGTTTAATACCTAGTACCCTTCTCAGAGCATTGCAAGTGCATATTATACATATTTGTTAAATATATGTGGAGAAAGCAACACAAATTTATCCTCAAAGCTCAATGTGCAGCAAATATCTGTCTGTCCCATGTCCACCTGTACCTAGAAGAATAGACTGTTTTCTCTCTGTGAAATTCTATGCATTCCTAGATTTTATGTATATAGATTTATCCCTCAAGTGTTTGCAAGATAAGTACTATAATTTATACTTGTATCTTCTGCAACATGACACTTTGAATATATTAGGCTTTTAATAAATATTTTTGATTGATTAATTGTATCATACATGCTAATTGCAAAGTGACACCATTGGTCATTAACAGATGCATAAATGGATTTCGAAAAATCATGGAAATTTGAATATAATCAGATTATGCCCAAAATTAGCATCAGAGAATCCAACCACCCTTTCTTTTAGGTCCTCTGCACACTCTTTATCTACTTATTCCTCACTTACAATTCAGCTACTTGCTTGCCTTCTTTCCCTCTTCAGCTTTGTGCTGTTATTTAATATCTCACCAGTTGTATAATTTCAGCTCCCAAATTGAATAAGACGTTCCTTCCAGAGGAACGCTCACCTTGACAAATAGCCAAATAGTAATTATTATTCCTTTCAGGAGTTGAGCTATGGAATCATGCCTGCACTATCCCAAGCTTGAGTGGCTAGAAATTTATGCGATACTTCCTGGTGTCAGAGTTTCCATCTGAGATAGTATTTCAAGCCCTCTCACTTTTTTTTCAATATGATTAAGATAATTCCTTTATGAAGTTGGAGGCTCAAAGAGACATTCAGAAAGAAACTTGATGTTTCATATATTTGCAAACTTGCTCTCCGTATTTCCTTTCCTATCATTTTAGCTATACTGAGAGGGAGAATTAATTTTACAATGGTCTCTAATTTTTTTTCTAAATGTGTGACCTCCATATTAATAGGAACCAGAGGACTCATTCATCATATCTGGTCACTGTGAAACTGACATTTACAGGGTGGAATGCTTCTCGCTCAGGACAAATGGGTATCATTTGTAAAACATGCCGCGCCCAATCGTAGGCTCCCATGACTCTCAAACTACATTTTTAAGCAACAGTATAAACCATTCCCCAAACTGAAAGGTCTTTTCAAATATTTACTGCCTACCTATGGAATTTTTATTCTGCTGGCTGCTGCCATCAATAATCCTGGGAGCTCCAAACTAAGTGTTGTGTGTGACCTCCAAGGAAATTCTTAGTGCTGCAGAATGGAGTGGAGGGGGGTGGGTTCAGCATCCTGCATTCCTCCTTCTGTCACTTCCTAGGGCTTATTACAAAGAAAATAAGGATTGTGGAAGACTTTTTTTTTTTTTTTTTTAGGTTTATTAGAAAAGCCCTTAACACTTGCATTTGAAAGCCACTTCAGTGTTTTTAAGTGTTTTTCACATAAAATAGGATTTTCTTGCCCACTTTCTTCATTAAGATTCTGAATCACCCAACCCCACTGTGTTCTCAGACCAGCATTTTGTTTTTATTTTTCTAAAACCCAGTTGGAGTTCAGGTCGTGTGGGCATCTTGCTGATATTTGTTCAGACTCCTAACTCCATTGTGGGGACCAGATCAAATTCCTCCCCTAGTTCAGTCATTCAGTCATGTCCGACTCTTTGCAACCCCATGGACTGCAGCATGCCAGGCTCAACTCCCAGAGCTTGCTCACACTCATGTCCATCAAGTCAGTGATGCTATCCAACCATCTTATCGTCTGTCGTCCCCTTCTCCTCTTGCCTTCGATCTTTTCCAGCATCAGGGTCTTTTCCAATGAGTCAGTTCTTCACATCAGGTGGCCAAATTATTGGCGCTTCAGCTTCAGCATCAGTCCTTCCAATGAATACTCAGGACTGATTTCATTAGGATTGACTGATTTGATCTCCTAAAGATCTTGTGAATATCTCCTATCTCCTAAATATCTTAAATATCTACTAAAGGAAACTAGTCCTGAATATCCCTCCCCTAGGATGCTTTTTTGATTTCTTATGATGTGCTTTGTCTTGTGTTTCTATATTCAAGTGCTATTTTCTCCCATGTCAACAGGGGGCCCAAAGCCTAACCCTTCAAATGGTTTCCACAAAAATTTACAGTTGCCACACTAGGAATTCTGTAAGCTTCAGTAACTTTATTGAAAAGTTTCAGATCCCCTCCCACTACTTCCGTTCTCTCCTCCTTTCTGTTCTCATCTCTCCCTTTTATTCATCTTTCTTTCTACCTACTCAAAGAGGCCATTTTTCTTGCCTGTTATGGAAAGGTTTTAATCCTTTTTGCAAAATCTGGACAAAAGATCAACTTTCAAGTTTTGCAAGAACTTACATGCTCTAATTAGGATTTTGTTAAAGCAAAAGACTTGTTCCTCCTCAGAGGAATTTACGAGGTGGTGAGAAAGTAAAACTTCATTCATCTTACACCATTCCTAGAGAATCCCTCTTCCTGCAATTAAAGTATAATTGGTCTGTCTTGAACAAACAAATGGTGAGCCTGAGCAGATAGTTTATGGTGACCCATGTCTGTCACTGGTTATAAGCTTACCCCGAGGTCAGAATTTAAACATGCTCATCCAGGTGCTCGGCTTAATTGGTAACAAAACAGATGGATCTTGTCCCTCACAGAAGATATACTATAAATGAATGGGTCATAATTTTAGGGAAATTTTGATATAATAGTATCTATCAGAAAGGCTAAATGTGAGATTTAAAAGAGTAAATGCATGTAAAGTACGTAGGACACTGACAATAAGAAGCACTCAATAACTTCTTGCTACTCCATCGTTATATAGCTACGCACCCTGCATCCTCATAAGAACAATGCAAATAGATGTTGTCACAATTTCACAGAATAAAATTGTTAAGCATTAGGCGTGATTAATCAATTGCCTAAGAACATACAGACAAGTTGGGATTATATTAATAATATGGCTCTTTCTGAATTTAATGCTTCCTGTTTCTTGTCATTGTGTGTGTAAACTTTACAATTCATAGTATAAATTATATATGCATACAATCATATGTATATATATATATGTGTGCACATGCATTGTTTATATTTTTTTTATATTATGATGTTTGACATCTTAAGAACTTTTATGGTTGAGGAGAGATTGCCCCTCTTAGGGCTAGTCAATTTTTATGAATGGCAAAGGGCTCAGACAGGAGCATGCCTTTAACCTACAAATTAACCACCCCAGAACCAGACTTTCTCAGTTTGGCCCATACACCCAAGGAAGCACCATGACTCTGCTTTGATCATCCCAGCTGAGCTACCAGGGAAGCTTCCCCGATAACTCAGTTGGTAGATAATATGCCTGCAATGCAGGAAATCCCAGTTCAATTCCTGAGTTGGTAAGATCCACTGGGGAAGGGATAGGATACCCACTCTACTATTCTTGGGCTTCCCTTGTAGCTCAGCTAGTCAAGAATCTACCTGCAATGCGAGACACCTGGGTTTAGTCCCTGGGT
The DNA here is from genome assembly GCA_006410635.1 of Cephalophus harveyi. Taxonomy (NCBI): domain Eukaryota; kingdom Metazoa; phylum Chordata; class Mammalia; order Artiodactyla; family Bovidae; genus Cephalophus; species Cephalophus harveyi. The sequence continues at coordinate 271,786 of SJYT01077982.1, forward strand.
TGGGAAGATCCCCTGGAGAAAGGAAAGGCTACCTACCCCAATATCCTGGCCTGGAGAATTCCATGGACTGTACAATCCATGGGGTTGTAAAGTGTTGGACATGACTGAGCAACTTTCACTTTTACTTTAATCATCCTAGGACTAGTTACCAAGCTACCAGGGAACATAATATAGCTGAAAGCTTACATCTAGTATTCACACTAGCCAATCTTAGACTCTTTACCCTCCCTAGATTTTCATTTCCCTTAGAAATTCCAGTAAATGGAGGGCTTACACTATTCCCTTCCTCTTGCTCTTTCTGCATCCCTAGACTTGTGGCACTTCAAAATACACTCTGTCTGGAATGCCATTGCTCTTATATAAAAGACTTTGAGCATAAAATACTGTTTCTTGAGTATCTCCTATCTTTTCTTTTCAGTTCAGTTCAGTTCAGTCGCTCAGTCATGTCTGACTCTTGGCGACCCCATGAATCGCAGCATGCCAGGCCTCCCTGTCCATCACCAACTCCTGGAGTTCACTCAGACCCAAGTCATTTGAGTCAGTGATGCCATCCAGCCATCTCGTCCTCTGTTGTCCCCTTCTCCTCCTGCCCCCAATCCCTCCCAGCATCAGAGTCTTTTCCAATGAGTCAACTCTTCGCATGAGGTGGCCAAAGTACTGGAGTTTCAGCTTTAAAATCATTCTTTCCAAAGAAATCCCAGGGCTGATCTCCTTCAGAATGGACTGGTTGGATCTCCTTGCAGTCCAAGGGACTCTCAAGAGTCTTCTCCAACACCACAGCTCAAAAGCATCAATTCTTCGGCTCTCAGCCTTCTGACCACAGGAAAAACCATAGCCTTAACTAGATGGACCTTAGTCGGCAAAGTTATGTATCTGCTTTTGAATATGCTATCTAAATTGGTCATAACTTTTCTTCAATCATTCCTTCCAAAGAAATCCCAGGGTTGATCTCCTTCAGAATGGACTGGTTGGATCTCCTTGCAGTCCAAGGGACTCTCAAGAGTCTTCTCCAACACCACAGCTCAAAAGCATCAATTCTTCAGCTCTCAGCCTTCTGACCACAGGAAAAACCATAGCCTTGACTAGACGGACCTTAGTCGGCAAAGTTATGTATCTGCTTTTGAATATGCTATCTAAATTGGTCATAACTTTTCTTCTAAGGAGTAAGCATCTTTTAATTTTATGGCTGTGATCATCATCTGCAGTGATTTTGGAGCCCCAAAAAATAAAGTCTGACACTGTTTCCACTGTTTCCACAACTATTTCCCATGAAGTGATGGGACGGGATGCCATGATCTTCGTTTTCTGAATGTTGAGCTTTAGGCCAACTTTTTCACTCTCCTCTTTCACTTTCATCAAGAGGCTCTTTAGTTTCTCTTCACTTTCTGCCATAAGGGTGGTGTCATCTGCATATCTTAGGTTATTGATATTTCTCATGGCAATCTTGATTCCAGCTTGTGTTTCTTCCAGTCCAGCATTTCTCATGATGTATTCTGCATATAAGTTAAATAAACAGGGTGACAATATACAGCCTTGACGTACTCCTTTTCCTATTTGGAACCAGTCTGTTGTTCCATGTCCAGTTATAACTGTTGCTTCCTGACCTGCATACAGATTTCTCAAGAGGCAGACCACACCAAAAGGACCATCACATAAAAATCATTCTGCATATAACATTAACATCATATAACATCATATAACATTCTGCATAAGTCTAGATTTCTTTTACTAGCAGATTTTTCATACAATGTTGCATAGAAATCTTGAAAGCAACTGTTATCCTTTAGTCACATAGTTGTGTCTGACTTTCTGTGATGCAAAGGACTACATCACACCAGGCTTCCCTGTCCATCATAGATAAGTGAAGTTTCCTCAAATTCATGCCCATCTAGTTGGTCCAGTTCAGTTCAGTCACTCAGTCGTGTCCGACTCTTTGTGACTCCATGAATCACAGCATGCCAGCCTCCCCTGTCCATCACCAACACCCAGAATTCATTCAGATTCACGTCCATTGAATCAGTGATGCCATCCAGCCATCTCATCTTCTGCCATCCCCTTCTCCTCCTGCCCCTAATCCCTCCCAGCCTCATAGCTTTTTCCCATCAGTCAACTCTTCGCATGAGGTGGCCAAAGTACTGGAGTTTCAGCTTTAGCATCATTCCTTCCAAAGAAATCCCAGGGGCTGATCTCCTTCAGAATGGACTGGTTGGATCTCCTTGCAGTCCAAGGGACTCTCAAGAGTCTTCTCCAACACCACAGTTCAAAAGCATCAATTCTTTGGCACTCAGCCTTCTTCACAGTCCAACTCTCGCATCCATACATGACCACTGGAAAAACCATAGCCTTGACTAGTTCGTGACACTATCCAATCAGCTCATCCTCTGTTGCCCCCTCTTCCTCCGCCTTCAATCTTTTCCAGCATCAGGGTCTTTTTCAATAAGTCAATTCTTCATCAGGTGGCTAAAGTATTGGATTTTCAGCTTCAGCATCCCTTCTTCCAATGAATATTCAGGACTGATTTCATTTAGGATGGACTGGTTTGATCTCCTTGCTGTTCAAGGGACTCTTAAGAGTCTTCTCCAGCACCACAGTTTAAAAGCATCAATTCTTCTGTGCTCAGCTTTCTTTATAGTGCAACTCTCACATTCATACATGATAACTGGAAATAACATACCTTTGACTAGATGGACTTTTGTTGGCAAAGTAATGTCTCTGCTTATTAATATTCTGTGTAGCTTTGTCATAGCTTTTCTTCCAAGGAGCAAGTGTGACTGATGGCTGCAGTAACCATCTCCAGTGATTTTGGAGCCCAAGAAAATAAAGTCTGTCACTGTTTTCATTGTTTCCATATCTTTTTGCCATGAATTGATGGGACTGGATGCCATGATCTTCATTTTTCGAATGTTGAGTTTTAAGCCAGCTTTTTCACTCTCCTCTTTCATGTTCATCAAGAGGCTCTTCACTTTCTTCCTTAAGAGTGGTGTCATCTGCATATCTGAGTTTCCTGATATTTCTCTTAGCAATCTTGATTCCAGCTTGTGCTTCATCCAGTTTGGCATTTCACATGATGTACTCTGCATATAAGTTAAATAAGCAAGGTGACAATATACAGTCTGACGTACTTTCCCAATTTGGATTCATCCCATTGTTCCACGTCTGGTTCCAACTGTTGCTTGTTGACCTGCATAAAGATTTCTCAGGAGGCAGGTAAGGTGGTCTGGTATTCCCATCCCTTTAGGAATTTTCCCCCGTATGTTGTGATCCACACAATCAAAGTCTTTAGCATAGTCAATGTATAAGTAGATATTTTTTCTGGAATTCTCTTGCTTTATCTATGATAAATGTTGGAAAATTGATCTCTGGTTCATCTGCCTTTTCTTAATCCATCTTTAACATCTGGAAGTTCTCAATTCACATATTATTGAGCCTCGCTTGGAGAACTGTGAGCATTACTTTCTATCCTGTGATATGAGTTCAATCATGCAGTGCTTTGAAAATTCTTTGTCTTTGCCTTTCTTTGGGATTCGAATGCAAACTGGCATTTCCAGTCTTGTGGCCACTGCTGAGTTTGCCAAATTTGTTGGCATACTGAGTGCAGCACTTTCACAGCATCATCCTTTAGGATTTGTAATAGCTCAGCTGGAATTCCGTCATCTCCACTAGCTTCCTAAGGCTACTTGACTTCACAGTCCAGGATGTCTGGCTGTAGGTAAGTGATCACATCATCGTGGTTATCTGGGTCATTCAGATAATTTTTTGTATAGTTCTGTGTATTCTTGCCACCTCTTCCTAATACCTTATACTTCTGTTAGGTCCATACAATTTCTGTCCTTTATTGTGCCCATCTTTGCATGAAATGTTCCCTTAGTATCTCTAATTTTCTTAAAGAAATTTCTAGTCTTTCCCTTTCTATTATTTTCCTCTATTTTTTTCCATTGGTCTCTTAGGAAGGCTTTATCATTTCTCCTTGCTCTTCTTTGGTACTCTGCATTCAGATCAATATATGTTTCCTTTTCTCCTTTGCCTTTCTTTTCTCTTTTTTCCTCAGCTATTTGTAAGGCCTCCTCAGAGAACCATTTTGCCTTTTTGCATTTCTTCTTCTTGGTGATGGTTTTGATCACCTCCTACTGCACAGTGTTACAAATGTCAGTCCATAGTTCTTCAGGCACTCTATCTATCAGCTCTAATCCCTTGAATTTATTTGTCACTTCAACTGTATAATAGCAAGGAATTTGATTTAGGTCATATCTGAGTGGTCCAGTGGTTTCCTTACTTTCAATTTAGCTCTGAATTTTGCAATAAGGAGTTCATGATCTGAGCCAGTCAGCTCCTGGTCTTGTTTTGGCTGACTGTACAGAGCTTCTCCATCTTTGGCTACAGATAATATAATTAATCTGATTTCTATATTGACTGTCTGGTGATATCCATGTGTAGAGTCATCTCTTGTGTTGTGGGAGGAGGGTGTTTGCTATGACCACTGTATTCTCTTGGCAAAACTCTGTTAGCCTTTGCCCTGCTTCTTTTTGTATTCTAAGGCAAATTTGCCTGTTAATCCAGATATCTCTTAACTTCCTACTTTTGCGTTCCAGTCCCCTATAATGAAAAGGACATATTTTTTTTTTCTTTATTGTTAGTTCTAGAAAGTCTTGTAGATCTTCATCGAGCTGTTTGACTTTTTTGATTTTAGTGGTTGGGGCATAGACCTGGATTAGTCTGATACTAAATGGTTTGCCTCGGAAAAGAACAAAGATCACTTTGTTTTTTTTTTTGAGGCTGCACCCAAGAACTGCATTTCAGACTCTTTTTTTTACTATAAGGGCTATTTTATTTTTTTTGAAGGTATTCTTGTCCACAGTAGGAGACATAATGGCCATCTGAATTAAATTTGCCCATTCTAGTCCATTTTAGTTCACTGATTCCTAAAATGTAAATGTTCACTCTTGGCCATCTTCTGTTTGACCAGTTCCAACGTACCTTGATTCGTGGACTTGACATCCAGGTTCCTATGTAATATTGTTTTTACAGCATCCATCTTTACTTCCATCACCAGTCACACCCACAACTGAGGATTTTTCACTTTGGCTCAGCCTCTCCATTATTTCTGGAACTATTTCTCTACTTTTGTCCATTAGCATATTGGGCACCTTCTGACCTGGGAAGTTCATTTTTCAGTGTCATATCTTTTTGCCTTTTCATACTGTTCATGGGTTTCTCAAGACAAGAATATGATCATTATCTTAAACTCTTATCTTCGCTTTGTTTAGTTCCTTGTCTAAGGTTTTGTCTTGTTCCTTCATTTTGAACATATTTCTCTGTCTCCTCATTTTGCTCAAGTTCTGTGTCTATTTTTATGTGTTAGGTAGGTCAGTTATATTCTGTGATCTTGGAGTAGTGCCTTATGAAGAAAACATCCTATGAGGTCCAACAGTACGCTCCCCTCTGATAACCAGAGGCATATGTTCTAGCTGCTCCCCTCTTATGTGGGCAGTTTGAGCCCCTTTGTGTAACAGGGCTGACTACTGGGGGTGCACTAGTATGTGGGAAAGGTTCCCAACCTGGTTGACTGAGGCCATGCCTCATGCAGTGCTACAGGTCTGTTGGAACACTAAGCTGCATATCTATGCAGCTGTCTGTATGGTCTGGTGTTTTCCAGAGTGGTGCTGGCTTTCTGGAGGTTGGGGCTGAGTCCGTATCATTAATTAGCTATAGGGAGCATTCCAAAATGCCATATGCCAATGTCAGTGCTATCAGAGTAGGATGTTCAGTCACTCAGTCATGTCCGGCTCTTTGTAACACTGAGGCTGAGCATGCCTCTCTTCCCTGTCTTTCACCACTTCCCAGAGCTTACACAAACTCATGTCCATCGAGTAGGTGATGCCATCAAAATATCTCATCCTCTGTCTTCCTCTTCTTCTCCTGCCTTCTTTCTTTCCCAGCATGAGTATTTTCCAATGAAATGGCTCTTCACATCAAGTGGTCTAAGTATTGGAGCTTCAGCATCAGTACTTACAATGAATATTCAGGATTGATTTCGTTTAGGATTGACTGGTTTGATTTCTTTGCAGTCCAAGGAACTTCAACAGCATCATGATTTAAGATGATGAGATCTCTAGCCCTGTAGTCCTGCATTGGTAATATGAGCCCACAGAACACTGGGCTTTAAAAATCAGAAGGGCTTATGTTTTAGAGAACAAGTAAAATGAACAGTAGAATGTGATCTCCAAAATAGCTATGTCAGTGTTTCCATTCTTAGCAGGAGTCCCAGTTGCCTCTTGCCTCTCCAGTTACTCTCCAAGATTAACAATTAGGTATGACTCAGGATTCTTTCAAACAACTCCCTCTAAACTAAGATGGAGTGTGTGAGAGATGTTGTGCATTCCCTCTTAAAGCAGTCTCAACTTCCTGTAGCCCTCTTGCTCTCCAAACATAAGCCCTTCTTGCTCTCCAAAACATAAGCCCTTCTGATTTTTAAAGCCAGATATTCTGTGGGCTCAGCTTCCCAGTGCAGGACTCCTGGGTTGGGGAGCTCATGTGATGATCAAAATCATCTTTTGGGAAGAAGTTTACAATTTGACATTCCTCCTTTTTGTGAATCATGTCTTGACTTTATTAAGTCTCTTTCTGCTCATTCTGCCTTTCTTGTGCTTCTGTCATTATATCTTTAATTGAACAAACATTTTTCTGTTGGTCTTCAAGTCACTCTCATATACAGTTGTTCCATAAGTAGTGGTAAATTTTGTGTCCATTGGAAGAGGTGAGTTTAGTATCTTCCTCTTCTGCCATCTTGACCACCTCTCCACCAGCTGCTGAATGGGTTATCAAAATGTGGCATAATCATTAAATGGAATATTGCTTATCAACTAAAATGAATGAACTTTGATACATGCCTGAATCTCTTGAGCACTATATTAAGTGAAAGAAGCCAAACAGAAAAGATAAAACACTCCTAGTTGTGTGAAATTCACAAAAGATAAAATTTCAATGACTGAAAACTAGCTACTGGTTTCCACAGGCTCAATGGGAAGGTAAAGAGGGCTTGGTTATAAAAGCATATATTGAAAACATTCTAGAAAAATTATAAATCTTATTTTGGTGGTTAATATATGGCAGTATATTAATAGAATAAAGCTGGTTATAAAGAGTTAATTTGTATTTTAGAAAATGAGTAAATGTAGGTAAACAAGAAGATTTAATACACAGGAAGTGATTTTAGATTATCATCTTTTTTATTAATTTACAGAAAATGATTGCTACTATTTTGTGTGGGTTAAAGTAGATGAGAAAATAAGAGCTTATATCTGGTTCAGGCAAATTCCTCTTACATAGTTCCTTGCTAAACTACTTTGATAATGTAAGCAAATAAGTTTATTATTCATTATATCCAGATAATGTCTTTATTATGTGTTTTTCTGGAAAAAAATTATGTCTCTGTTTTCTATGATCAAATAGTTTTAACAGTTTTCTTCAAAGTTTGAGTTTAAAAGAACTGAATAGAATGTAGCAATATAATTTCAACAAACCATATATAATACTCAACCTAATATATAGTAACTGTGGTCACTGAACTACATCAGATTGGTTTAGCTGGAACTGCAGATCCCAGAAACCTGTGCACTACATAGTATCATATTAAAATTGGCCAACAGGAAATTACATGAGGTTTTGAAGATGAAATGGAGCAGCAGCCATTACTCTCTGAAAGTCATCAAAGTTGAACTTGATAGAAACAGCTTCAGAGATGGTCTCAGATTCTAAGATCCCTTTTCCTTATTTTGTATGCAGCTTGTCTTCCTCACTGTTGACTCTGTTAACCAACCACAGCCCCAGTCCCACCCCTAGATCCTTGGTGCAAGACCTGTAAGTGCTATTATTACAGTGTTCCATAGATTTTTCACATTAACCTCACTTCCATAGTCCTCTTCAGCAGCTCCGCTTCTCTGAATGGTTTTGTGACTCCTTTGATGTCCTATCTTTCTTCTTGAACCTTCAGTTTACAGTCTTTCCTACAACTAAGTAATGTCTAATTTTTATAATAAATTACTTACTCTAAAACTCACAAGGGTTCTGGTTCTTTGACTGACCCTGAACATTTGGTGACTTAAAATAACTAAGAATATCACTACTGCTATCTAAAGTCAATCCATGTTATTTAGGAAGTCCAGCATTTTTTGAAATCATCTGAATGAATATATTATCAAACTGCATGAGTAAACTCCATGATAATCCATAAATATGAACATCAAGCAGAGACGACTTTAACTCTCCCATATTAACTTAGCTTTCTTGAGCCCTTCTAGGTTTAACAAATTTCAGGTTGACAGGTGCCTGGTTGGTCTAGAGAGGACTCTGCTATGAGCTTCTAAATCATCTCCCCATAATCCCTCATCACACATTGGATTGGCCCAGAAGTGGTCTCGGTGGTAGGAAAGATAACAAGAGAAAGAAAGGAAAGCATACAATTCACTTTGAAGCTCAGGCTCAAAAACACATTTGTGTTGCCCCATTCGATTGGTCAAAGCATTTCATAAAGGCTGCCTAGATTTAAAGTGAAGGAGCTAACTCTACTGCTTAATAGAAATAAAATAATTGTTGTCATTTTTGTTTTCAAGCTACAGAAATAATTTTTATGGTGAATTCTTTTATGAATGGAAATATGGAGAAAAGATTTTAAAATTCTTTTCACAGTATATGAATGATTTCCCAAAATCAACCCTTCTTCACACTGGGAGAAAGGAAAAAAAAAAAAAAAAGTCCACTATCCTTCTTGCTCACTCCATCCTAATGTCCCATACTCATGCATTCTTTACACTGGGATAAAGATAGAGCTTCTCGTGTGGCTCAGCTGGTAAAGAATCTGCCTGCAATGCATGGGACCTGGAGTTTAATCCCTGGGTTGGGAAGGTCCCCTGGAGAAGGGAAAGGTTATCCACTCCAGTATTCTGGCCTAGAGAATTCCATGGACTGTATAGTCCATGGGATCGCAAAGAATCGGATAGGACTGAGTGACTTTCACTAACTGAGTAGATGTTAGAGAATCTGGAAGAAATTGGAAGAATACTGGAAGAAAACAAATACAAAACAGATATCTTTTCTATACACTTCTTTGCCTATTATTCAACTTCAAGATCTTGTCCACTCAATATGGTAAAAAGACAAAGTTTGAGTCCATTTGAAGTCCTTTAATAGCTTCCTCTCTATGTCTTCAGCTGTGATTCTAAATTAAGGGTTTCCAAGCATCACTGATTATCAGATGGATCTAGGGAATTTGATAATACACAATACACAAGTTCTTGAGCCATAATCTCATACACACTAAATTAAAAGCTCTGTGAATATGGTCAAGGCAGCTATACTTTTAGTACCATTGGGAAATGAAGAATCTCTGCCACAGATAGTTCATTTTATCTGTCCAAAATTATCAATCATCACTGGGGGGCCTGGCAATATAACCCAAGAATCTAGACTCCCAGTTTTTTAAAAAAAATGCTTATTTCTAATATGCTTCTCAGTTCATTCAGTACCCATAAGGAATCAGCTTCAATTTATTCACCTCAAGTTCTTTTAATGCAATTCCAAATGACTTTTACACCTGATCTTTTATTATAGGATACATCATTAATTTGACATGATCCATGGGCATTCCAGAATATGTTATCTAGAAGTAATCTGCTTCCTGTGTACATTGATTTTTCAACTTTCAGTCTTTACTATGGTTCTATATCTAAATTCATTTTCAAAAAATACACTATGATCTGCAAAATTTAATAGACTTATGATATGACATGCCAAATTTATCATTTATATGACATTTCTTAAATAGAAAAGACAAAATATTATAATTCAGGTTACATTGGACTATTGTCAATATTGCCAGTATCTGACAGAGCATGGCTCTCCTTCTCACTTCCTTTCCTTGTCCTTCATGTAAAATTGCCCTTTTATTCATTTTTGCTTTACCCAAGACTGGCAGCTGATTTTGAAGTGTCAGATCATTATTTGTTTTGTTTTGTTTTGTTTGGATGTTATCATTTATTGCAAGGAGGATAAAATCAATGTGACATTTCCAGAATGATGATAGATGACAATAGTGAGTGGTCTTTAAATGCAGAAGACTAATTTTTAAAAATGTCACCAGTGTACTATTTCAGACTTTGTCAAAGATAAAGCAGTAAAACTTACAGACATAAAAACTAATAATATTTCACCATGTTACTTGCAGATAAAAATGCTATACTTACATTGCTATAGTTTATCTAAATACTGCCTTACTACTAGTTGGAATAACCACAGCTATAATATTGTAGAGGTCCATTGATTTGGGTCATTCAAAAACAAAATAATAGGTGTTCTGTTTGAGTGAATATGTATGTTTATATGCACATACGTACTCAGTCTCTGCTTGTGGATAGGTCTCTAATCCTATAAGCATGAATATGTACTTTGGATCATTTTAATGTATCTGTATCGATGTGACCCTTTCTGTTTCACTAGTCTCATCTTTCAAAGAAAAATATCACTAGAAGTTAACTCATAGGTTGAATGGGAAAGATAGACACAAATCTTAGAATAGTGCCTGGCACACAATAAGTACTCAATAAATATTGGTATTATTACCATTGTACTATTAATTTCCATTGTTTAAAATGATTCAAAATAAATAAATAAATAAATTTATAGTAAAAAACTAAAATGATTCAATGTTAACACTCTGGGTTTGTTTTTTTTAAATATATACTAGCAATAATTCTTACCATTCTGTTATCATTGTTGCTACTCATGCTGTCTAATTGATCCCTAAATTCATTTTATGCAGGGTCTGGTTTGCATCTTAACTTGTTTTTCTGTGAATCTAAAATATAACTGTGTGCATTCTGTGAACTCTAGAATGGATGGTCAAGAAGTGGTTGAGCAGGAAACCAGGAAGAAACTACCCAGTTCACATTAGTAATTCATTTTTAGAAAACTAATTTGTGTTTAAAAAAACTAAGTGTAAATCATAACCTGGAATTCTCTCTCTAAATAGTCACCACCTTTTGGTAGAGCCAGAGAATTAAGCAGAAATTTAGAACAAACTTATACCAGACAGGCACTTTCTCTCTCTGCCAGACTGAACTCCAGGAAGGAAAAAGAAAAAGAAAAAGTAGAAGAGGTGGAGAGCAAGGGGAGAAAAGGGGAGAATTCCTTGTTGCTCTTCATATTGACAGGCAATAACAACCCACTGACACCAAGATACCATTTTATCAAGATTATTCCATCTGCATGAATCTGAGGAGCTTCCCCAAAATGGAGATTTCCCTTGTCTTAATTATATATGATTTATAAAAGCCTTTAGATTTATATAATTTTAAATTTTATTAGGAAGTTTTAAATAGTAGATTAATTGCTGAGTGATATCTAGATCTCTGTTTATATTCATAAAACAATTGACCTATAAAATCTTATGTTTATGAAAGAAAGACCCAGGTTCAAATTTCAACCCTAAATTTTATGAATTTTGCCATCTTGAGCAAGTTATTTAATATCTCTGCATTTCCATATTCTTAACCTATTCCATGGGAGTAATACTGTTTATTAGTCTTTGTGCCTTAAGATAACTTGAGGATAATATTACTACACACACACATACACACACACACACACTGTTTAAAATAACTCTCAGGAACCAAAAAGTTCTCAAGCTATCTTTAATCTTTTTCCATTCTTTTCCTCACTTCCTCAAACCTTACATTTTTGCATAATATGTTTAACTTATAAATCTACCTTATAAGCCTTCCTCATCTAGACCATCTAAAGTAATCCTTTGATCAAACAAGCAGCAATAACAGCCAAGAAAAAAAGCAGAAACATCAGAAGATTCCTTTCTTCTTTCTGATCAGCCATTTGTAAGAATCTCTGCCCACTGGTTCTTCCTAGTCTAATTACCAGGCAGAATTTGTCAGTCCAAAGAAAATCACACTAAAAGTATATTTTAAAAAACAAACAAACTACAATTTGAGAAGATTTTGGGTAGGAAAGACCTGGACACTACCCACTTGAGTCCCATTTAAAGAAGAGCTAAATAATCCTACTGGGATGCCAGTCACTTAATATTCTAGTTAAGGTTTCACCTCTAAACTTTTGACAAAATAAAACATATAACCCTTGATTCTGACTCACTGTGAGGGGAGAATTAAGTTGAGGATAGAATTGAGTAGGTAAAATGTAAAGAAAGTAGAGAAATTATTTGAGCTACTTCTGGAGGCCAAAGAGAAGAGAAGCATTTCAATCACATTCCAGAGAAGATACACCCAAATTAGGACTTACTGTTATAATCTAAACCATTCTCTGCTCCAGACTCCAATAAGAATTGAGCACAGAGAACACAGTCAGCAAAAGGAATGCTCTCTATCATCTTGATAGAGTGTGATCTTTGAACTAGTAACATTGCCATTTTCTGGGAATTTATTGGAAATTCAAACTGCATTCTATGGTCTGCAACCTCAGGATATCCCCTGGTAAAATTCATAACTAGTCCCAAACTCAGAGGGTGAGAAGAGACCAGGAAAAGAGACAGGTCATCCAGGTTGGTAGGTGGGAAGTTAAATAATGACTTGTCTTGGTGGTACAAGATGCACAGATCCCATAGCTGCTGAAGGTGAAGGTGAATTCGCTCAGTCGTGTCCGACTCTTTGCGACCCAGTGGACTGTAACCTACTAGGCCTCTCCGTCCATGGGATTCTCCAGGCAAGAATACTGGAGTGGGTTGCCATTTCCTTCTCCAGGGGATCTTCCCGACCCAGAGATCGAACCTGGGTCTCCTGCATTGGAGGCAGACGCTTTAACCTCTGAGCCACCCATAGCTGCTAGTAGAATCTAAAGAATTTATATAGAGACTTAAATAGGGTTCAGACACACATTCATTTTCAGACAGTCTTAACAATACATTGTTCTCTCAGTCCCTTGCCCTTGAAAACAGCTCTCACTGTGGGAACTGTGTCTAAAGCATACATTCCAAGGACAAGGGAGGGGGCAAGGAGCACCTTGATTTCATGTCAACTAGGGGTTACATCCTCTGGATGGACTTCTCCAGCACAGGCCTGCCTCAGACCAGAAATGCAGGGCACACAGGCATGATCCTGGTTTTAGTAAGACTTCAGGTCATTGATTTACTCATCAAATTTTGAAAAACACTGCTCTGTTCTTATGAGGTTTATATTATAAAGTTTAAACTAGTCACTAGTGAGGACAGGGGGATGAATCCAACCAGGATTCCTTGGAAAAGATAAAAATAAGCCTAAAGCCTAGACCAGTGGTTCTCCAATTATGGGTGTCCTGGACTAGTAAGCAGCAGCAGCACTTGGAAAAATACAGATTCCTAGTCCCAACCTAGATTTGCTGAATCAGAAATTCCAGGAGTAAAGTCTAGCCATAAGGGATTTAGCAAGCCCTGCTGCTGCTGCTGCTGCTAAGTCGCTTCAGTCCTGTCTGACTCTGTGCGACCCCATAGACGGCAGCCCACCAGGCTCCTCCATCCCTGGGATTCTCCAGGCAAGAACACTGGAGTGGGTTGCCGTTTCCTTCTCCAATGCATGAAAGTAAAAAGTGAAAGTGAAGTCGCTCAGTCATTTCCGACTCTTTGCGACCCAATGGACTGCAGCCTAACAGGCTCCTCCGTTCATGGGATTCTCTAGGTAAGAGTACTGGAGTGGGCTGCCATTGCCTTCTCCCTACAGGTGAATTAAATGCCCACTAAAGTTCAAGAACTACCCACTTAGAACCAGTCACAAGCCTTTGCCTAGGCCTACACCAAAATTTTCTGCCATTTTTTATTTACCACACTAATAGTGAAAAAGAACAAACAAACCAATAGGCCACAAAGGTCACTCAACACACACAGAAAGCCAACCAAACAGCCCAGGTGAAGTTTGCTAAGAATTCTCAAGCAGCAGTGTGCTCTTTACTTCCTTATTTTTGGAAAAAACGATTCTCCCAAAGATTCCTATACATGCAGGCCCAAAGCTCACCCACCCAAATTCTAGGCCTCTATTAATGTCCTTGCTGTTAATCTGTTCTCCTTAGCTGTTTGCATGATCGTGGTTGAGTGAATGATGGGAAGGGAAATAAGAGAGTGTTACTGAGAGGACTAACTAATAGTGAAAAAGAACAAACAAACCAATAGGCCACAAAGGTCACTCAACACACACAGAAAGCCAACCAAACAGCCCATGTGAAGTTTGCTAAGAATTCTCAAGCAGCAGTGTGCTCTTTACTTCCTTATTTTTGGAAAAAATGATTCTCCCAAAGATTCCTATACATGCAGGCCCAAAGCTCGCCCACCTAAATTCTAGGCCTCTATTAATGTCCTTGCTGTTAATCTGTTGTCCTTAGCTGTTGGCATGATCGTGGTTGAGTGAATGATGGGAAGGGAAATAAGAGAATATTACTGAGAGGACTTGGAGAAGGAAATGGCAACCTACTCCAATATTCTTGGCTGGAGAATCCCATGGACAGAGGAACCTGGCAGGCTACAGTCCACGGGGTCTCAAGAGTTGGACACGACTTAGCGACTAAACCACCACCACCACCACCACTGAGGCCTCGTCTATGCTATTTCTCAGGTTCTGTTTAGAAACCGTTTCACCCTGCCCTACAAGCTCCTGCAATTCTCCCAAAGATTCCTATACATGCAGGCCCAAAGCTCACCCACCCAAATTCTAGGCCTCTATTAATGTCCTTGCTGTTAATCTGTTCTCCTTAGCTGTTTGCATGATCGTGGTTGAGTGAATGATGGGAAGGGAAATAAGAGAGTGTTACTGAGAGGACTTGGAGAAGGAAATGGCAACCTACTCCAGTATTCTTGCCTGGAGAATCCCATGGACAGAGGAACCTGGCAGGCTACAGTCCACGGGGTCTCAAGAGTTGAACACGACTTAGCGACTAAACCACCACCACCACCACCACTGAGGCCTCATCTATGCTATTTCTCAGGTTCTGTTTAGAAACCGTTTCACCCTGCCCTACAAGCTCCTGCGGTTCTGTTGCTAACCTTCACTTCCAGGTGTGGCCACTTATTCATGATGCAGAAAGAAGTTACCTGCCTTTGCTATCTGTAGTAGGTTAGAATGGTAGCTTCCTTAAAGATATGTTTATATTCTAATCCCTAGAAACTGAGACTGTTTGGAGGAAGAGAAACAATTTTTGCAAATGTAATTAAATCCAATGATGGGGGGCATAAATGAGGAGTTTGGAGTTAACTATATAAATTGCTATATGAATAGAGATAAAACAATGAGTCCCTACTTGTATAGCACAGGCAAATATATTCACTATCTTATAATAAAATATGGTAAAAAGAAATACAAAAAAGAATATATATGTAATATATACATATATGTGTGTGTGTCACTTTGCTGTGTACCAGAAAGTAACACAATGTAATGTCGGCTATACTTCAATAAATAAATAAATCCATGATAAATCTCCTTATAGGAGAAAAACAGAAGGAAATTTGAGGGAAAAGGTGAGAAGACACAGAGAAGAAGGCAAGGTGACTGTGTCAACAATGATGGGGATGACTTAACTTCAAGCCAAGGGATTCGCAGAATCACTGAATCCTTAAAGAGGTAGAGAACAGAATCTCCTTAGGGGTGTGCTAAGTCGCTCAGTCATGTCTGACTTTTTGCAACCCCATGGACTGTAGCCTGCAAGGTTCCTCTGTCCATGGGACTCTCCAGGCAAGAATCCTGGAGAGGGTTGCCACTTCCTCATCCAGAGGATCTTCCCAACCTTGGAACCAGACTCACATCTCTGTCTCTTGCATTGTCCGGTTGGTTCTTTATCACTAGTACCACCTGGGGAGCCCAATCTCCCTACAGCTTTCATCTATTTCTTTCTCCCTTTATGAATTCAATGCAAGTCAGTTGTGGGTTCTGGCCCTTATCTAAGACTCTAGTATTCACACTTTAGAGAAACTTTCATCATGAGAGTTGTTCATCACAATGGTAGAAGTCAAAATATTACCAGAAATTAAATACACCAGCCTAGAAATGACATATGCCACTGTGACTACTGGACCACTGGCAAGACATGCAATCCTACTGTGTGCTATGAAGATGAAAGTCCAGAAATTCTTAGTGAGTTGCTGTCTTATTACCACAGTTTTTTCTTTTGGCTCACTTCCCCTTACATAAGCAGAATAATCTCATACCCTCCTAGAGCAGACAAGTCAGAATTTTATTGATTAAGTATGGGGTGGATAAGACGCCTTTCTTCTATTAATTAGAAATGTGCCTTTCTTCTATAAATCAGAAAAGGTGTGATTGTGGAAGAAACAGTGGGAAAGGCAAAACCGAGTTGTCAACTGCAGGAGCTCTGTTGTAAGAAGGCAAAAGCTTGCAATTTGAGGGTCTCACAGTTAATTCCCTTAAAATAAGCCATGTCCAGGCAATCTTGCATAGTCTTCTCAGAACCCTAGGATAGACTGAGCAAGTTTGATGAATACCAGCCAATTCTAGCCCAACAGAGAAGAAATCATGGTACTCTAAGGTAGGCAGACCACATATTATACACATTTTACATTGAAGAAACCAAATTTTAGAAGAATTAAATGATTTTTCCAGACTCATTATGGAATTGGCATAAGAAAAAAATAAGATTAACGTGTGTTAATATGTGTGTGAGAGAGAGGGAGAGAGACAGAGACAGAGAGAGACAGACAAAGGCAAAAACAGGAAAATAGATATATACATAATTTTGGTTCTTGAGCTCATAATTTCACATCCTTTCTTTAAGTAAAATGACTTTCACAACTGATCATGCATGGCTAAACATTAAAAAAAAAATCTGGAACCACAAAGTAAGTAATTTTATGATAAGATGCTAAAACTCTATTGTCATAATACAAGCCAAACTTCCTTCCCATATCCATTTTGATAATATTAGGACACTGAAAAAAGGTGGCATTTTAAAAAGTTCTCTTGAAATATTTGTATTCTTATTAGTATGGATTATGGGTAAGCATGTACAGAACTTGTCAGTTCCTCCATTTTCTCCCTGCCTTATTGAGAAAACAACACGTGCTTACAGACCAAGCTTTAGGCAATGACTTACTGCCATGATATAAAGCATTCATAATTGTTTCCTTGAGAGTTTCAAGACCCTAGCTCCCAAGGTCATCTATTATCTGCCCTTTGCTATCTGACCATTTATCTAGTGCATTGGGATTGTCACTTAAAAGAACTGACCTTGCATTTTGATGATGTGACTGAATATGGGAAAAAATGAAGTAATTTTTTAAAGGATTAGTAAATCACAGTAGGAATATAAGAAATAGTAGTAAGTGTTTCTAAAGAAACAATTGTTTACTTATCAGAAGTTTCTATAATTTGTGCTTTAGATAAACTGACAAGGCTTGATAGATGCAAAACTGCTAGGAACTTATTACTAGGTAAAGATGAATCATTTTTCTTTTTGTTCCAGGAAAATACTCTCCTCATAGAGGGAAAAAAAAAAAAAAAAAGAACTCATTTCAACCTAAAAAAAATCAATGGTCCAAAAAAAGAAGATGAAGAAGTAAGAAAAATTCAATGGGCCATATTTTATATAGGAAAATGATACCACTGATACATTATCAATAAGACATAGTCTTTGAACTTCTTCTATGAGAAAGAAAGTTTTCACTAAATTACCCACAGTTAATCGTTTGGTTTCTGTTTTTGAATAAAGACACTCTTGATCTGGCAACAATGTTTTCTCTATGAAAACTAATTCATTTAGCTTCACTGACTCTACTCTCTAATCCATTGATTTTCCAAGATTCATTAAATGCCCCACCTTCTCCATGCTACCTTTCATGTATAGAAAACCCACTAAAATCTCAGTTATATCATTATTTCTTATGACTCTTAACAATATACTGCTTGCTGTTAATCATCTTCTGTTAAGCTCTCTTAAAAATATGCAGAAAAGATCTCAATTAATTGAATTTTCCATGAATGCTCAGAGGCACCAAAGGGCCTCAAGATAAACAGAGCCCAAATACTTGAAGGAAAGCAACTTGCTTTGTTTCTAGCTGGGTGTCTCAAACCATTGAAGAATCTCTTAGCAAGTCAATTTGCAGTGAAAGCAGGTGTGAACTGGGAAGGCTTTGTTTTCCTCCCTCCCCCTTAGGAGTAGCGGTGAAGAACCAAGTAGGCTGAATGATTATGTTACCCTGAGACCCACTGTGAGTCCCTTGGCCTAATTACTCAAAGTAACTATTCATATACTAGTTACTCAAAGTGGATTGAGTCAGACTCTTTGTTGCTACATTGTCTTCAAGGACGTGGGAAACTTTGCAAGAAAAACCTTCCTTTATAGTAAAGTATATTCCTATCCAGCTCCTTTTCTCATTCATCTCTTGTATCATCATGAAATCAGAGCATATTACCTACAGATGTTCCCAAAAGATATTCCATCTTTTCCTGTAGCCTATTTACTTTACCTCAAAGCATTCATCAAAACCTAAAATACATCTCTGCTTTACTCTTCTGTTGACTAGAATCCTTAAGAGTAGGGACTAGGATTGCTTTATTTTCAGTTTATATACACACTTCTAATTTCACAGCTGATGTATCACATGATCACAATGAAAATATGATGAATAAATGACTGAATGTATAACAGAATAATCACCAGATATGTTAGAGCCTCTGTGTCTTAATGAAGTCTAAAACTTATGATGAACTTATATTTTCATAGGATACCCTGAAATCTTTTAGGATTTTTGTATAATTGCTAATATTTTTATTCCTTATGATATAGGGTAGAGTGTATCACAATGACTTGAGAAGATATCCATTATATATGCATCTACTTCAAACCCAGATCTGGGATTTATATTCCCAGGAAAAATATTTGATATTACATGCTTTGAGAAAGCATTCAAAGAGATTTTAATAAATACTACTAGATGGACAACACCACAATGTAGTTATGAACTGCTGTATATTTTTTTTTGCCATATCAAATTATATCTATGTTACTAAACATAGTCCATTTCACATTATATATGCATCTACTTCAAACCCAGATCTGGGATTTATATTCCCAGGAAAAATATTTGATATTACATGCTTTGAGAAAGCATTCAAAGAGATTTTAATAAATACTACTAGATGGACAACACCACAATGTAGTTATGAACTGCTGTATATTTTTTTTGCCATATCAAATTATATCTATGTTACTAAACATAGTCCATTTCATTAACCTTTTGAAGAACCAAAACTTTTATTTTTTTTTATTGAATATAATTGACTTACAAAATTATATTAAGTTCATATGTACAACAAAGTAATTCAATATTTTATTAATGTATGCTATAAAATTATCACCATGATATTTACTTACCATCACACCATATAAAATTATAATGATGTTATTAACTGTATTCAATATTGGTGAACATTGCATTCTTGTGAATTATTTACTTCTTGACTGGAAACTTGCACATCTTAATCTCACCTATTTCACTAATCACGTCCTCCCCCGTCCCTCTGGCAACCACCAGTTTGTTCCTTGTACCTATGAGTCTGTTTCCACTTTATGTTTCTTCATTTCTTTTGTTATTTAGATTCTACATGTAAGTGAAATCATATGGTGTTTGTTTTTCTCTGACTCAATTATTTTGCTTAGCATAATACCCTCTAAGTCCATCCATATTGTCCAAATGGTGAGATTTCATCCTTTTATGGCTGAGTAATATTCCATTACATGGAATACGTTATTTCAGGTTTTGATGAATGCTTTGAGATGAAGTAAATAGGCTACAGGAAAAATGATTAAATAAGCATATCTGTAGGTGGTGTGCTGATTTCATGATACAAGAGATGAAGAAAAAGATGATATAAGGGGTAAAGGATGAAGGTGGATTTCATGATACAAGATTTCAGATACCAAAATATTTCTCCAAAAAGATAGGAGGTATAAAAACTTAAAAAAAAAAAAAAAAACTGAACTTCTCAGAGAAATTTTAAAATATAAATAACAAAATAATAAATTCATAAATTATATCTGACCCAGAGGGATGGTATGGGGAGGGAAGTGGGAGGGGGGTTCAGGATTGGGAACACGTGTACACCCGTGGAAAAAAAAAAAAAAAACAAAACTGAACTTCTCAGAGAAATTTTAAAATATAAATAACAAAATAATAAATTCATAAATTATATCTGACCCAGAGGGATGGTATGGGGAGGGAAGTGGGAGGGGGGTTCAGGATTGGGAACACGTGTACACCCGTGGCAGATTCATGTTGATATATGGCAAAACCAATACAATATTGTAAAGTAAGAAATAATAATAATAAATAATAAAATGAAAAAGAAGAAGGAAATAAAATAAAACAGCAAAAGATAAACATTGCAAAAATTAAACAGGCAAGTAAAATATATACATTGTTTTCAACAAAGGTAGACTTTCATAATATATTGAGGCCATAAAGGAAATTTCAACAAATGCCAAGTATTTAATATCATCATGCTTTGTTCAGTATAATAGAATAGAATATGAAAACTGTTTTTCAGCAATTCTGCAGAATTTAAAGGGTCTCAGTCACCCGACCAGGTATGTGGCTTCCCTGGTGGCTCAGACAGTAAAGCGTCTGTCTACAATGTGCGAGACCTGGGTTCGATCCCTGGGTCGGGAAGATCCCCTGGAGAAGGAAATGGCAATCCACTCCAGTACTATTGCCTTGAAAATCCCATGGACAGAGAAGCCTGGTAGGCTACAGTCCATGGGGTCACAAAGGGTTGGACACGACTGAGTGACTTCACTTTCCTTTCCTTGGTTTGGCAGTGAGTCCTTTTTCATCACAATCAACACTTTCTCCAAGCTTATTGATAATGTTGTCTTGGTACAGCTGGGTGAGCTTGCAAAGCCACTCATGTTCAATGACCTGTGTGATCTGGTGAGGTTGGCAGAACAAGGATCATTGGCAGAAAAAAAAAATAATAATAACATTAATAGTATTTTGCATACTGTAGAAATCTTAATGTTACCTGATAGAAAGAACTGGAAAACCAAAAGAAAAAATGAAATAAATAGTATAACATTTGTTCACAAACAAATTCCAAATAGTGTAAAGCTCCCATCAAGAGATTATATTTGCTATTACAATTGTGATTTGGGAAAGTTTTCATGGAAATGCCTCCAAAATTGCTGTTATATAGAGATGCTGCATTTCTCTCAAGAAGAAAACAACTTACATCTTTAATTGTTCCAGTGAAGGCTTTTTATTTCACAGAGTTTTTCAGGTATCACATTATATAATATTAAATATTTTCCATCAACTACTAACTCCATATATTATTTTATGATGTAACTGGGGCTTCCCAGGTAGCCCTAGTAGTTAAAAAAAAAAAAAATCTGTAGGAGACATGAGAAGTGGGTTCAATGCATTAAATGTACCTTCAAAATATTATTCAAAACTGTTCTAGGCAGATATTTTCTTGTTCTTATTTTTAATGGTAAAGATTAATGTTTCTTCATTAAATATAATAGTTTGGGCATATATTATATTATTCTTGGGGCTTTATTATAATTATATAGAATTTTATCAAATGTTTTTTGGAAAATCTTGAAAGAATATGTTTTTATTTCCCCTCAGGAATATTAAAATGATAAAATATATTAATAGAGTTCTCCTTTGCTAATTGGGATTAAAGTCTCCTTGGTCATGGCATATTATCTACAGTGATTAATTTATTTGACAATATTTTGTTTAGTATCCTTGCCAGTATCTTGCAGCCTTTTTTAATTTCTGTGTTACCAGAACTTGCTCTTACTTTGTCTTCTTCACTTATTATCTAAATGTTGCTTTAAAAGGGAATATTTCCTACTTCTTCTAAACTCTGTAAAAGTTTGAATCACATGAAAATTAAACATCACTTTTAAGCATCTTTAATTCAAAAGTAGAGACTTGTGAAATAATCTGGATCCTCCATATCTATGGGAATCATACCTTGACTACTTCCCATCCATGTTCTGCATGGTTATCTAACTCTTAAGATATTATACTTCTTTTTGAACTTTATAAAGCCTGAGTTACAATGAACCTTAAGACACATCACTATTTTATGTATCTTCTAAAAAAATACCCCTAATAAATATATTATGTAATGCATCTATTTTTAAAATTGATTTGAATTATATTGCCCATTTAGTGGAAAAGACTTTTAATACTTATTTAGCTGTAGAGATTTATCATTTATTTTTCTGAATATACAAATTATAGCCCTCTCCATTCCATAATGCTAACTTATTACATATGCAGTTTCCTTGAGAGAGAGCTTTCTAATATATATGACTTTGGGTCAGTTATTTAACTTCCTTACATGTCATGGTTCACAGGTACATTTGATAATAATAATTCTTAAGGGATTAAATAAAATAATGTATGAGAAGTATGCATAAGAATTGCTCAACAAATGATGCCATTGTTATTTTTCTTCCTTAATGAATGAGGTCAGCATTCATCTCTGTTTTCTAGCTCTGATATTGTAGTTTTATTTCTTAAAAAAAAATTTTTTTAATAATTTGGATGGGTGTACAAGAGAAGATAAAGCATATAGTTAGTCATTTAGAAAAAGAAACTTTGACTACACATTCTGAACACATAATTCTATAGTTTATAATTAGTGTTTTAGTCATGCCTCTTCTTTTCTTCAGTTCAGTGGCTCAGTTGTGTCTGACTCTTTGCGATCCCATGAATCGCAGCACGCCAGACCTCCCTGTCCATCACCATCTCCCGGAGTTCACTCAGACTCACGTCCATCGAGTCCGTGATGCCATCCAGCCATCTCATCCTCCGTTGTCCCCTTCTCCTCCTGCCCCCAATCCCTCCCAGCATCAGAGTCTTTTCCAATGAGTCAACTCTTTGCATGAGGTGGCCAAAGTACTGGAGTTTCAGCTTTAGCATCATTCCTTCCAAAGAAATCCCAGGGCTGATCTCCTTCAGAATGGACTGGTTGGATCTCCTTGCAGTCCAAGGGACTCTCAAGAGTCTTCTC
>SJYT01077984.1:0-29813 GCA_006410635.1 Cephalophus harveyi
CCTTCCCCAGGGTCCCGACAGATCCGAGCCCCTTAAGATCTCTGAAATTCAGCTATTCCTCCCATCACTGTCACTTCCTTGACTCATTTCTTACTCGATGATAGCAACAGCTCCCAAATCAACTCCGGAGCTCTAGCTGTCTCCTTCCAATCAATGCTCATTGAAACACCAAAGTTACCCTTCCAAGAGACAAATCTGAACATGTAACCAGCAACTTAAAACCTCTCCTGGGTTTCCTACAGCCTTTAAATAAGGACCAAATGCTGTAGTGTAGCATCAAAGCCCTCCATTCTCTGGCTTCCACTTTGCTATTCCACACCCTCTTTTTCTTGATTTACCTCCCTCAACTTCTAGCCATAATGAACAACCACCTTCAGTTCCCCAGGGGCTCCCGTCACCTCCTCCAGGGGCTGTCCACACCACCCGCTCTGCTCAGTGTGCCTGTCCCCTCCTTCCCTTACCTGTCCTCAGGACTCAATTCAGACCTCTAAACCAAACTACAAGTGACAATAAAGTACAACGCCTCCACCACCGGGCAGTACCAGGCACAGAAGACTCTAAAACCACGGAAGCTGTTTTGAATATAGCAATTAGCACCCTATCCCTGGGCTTCTCAACCTTGACACTGCTGACGCTAGGGTCAGATGTGTGGTTCTTTGCTGAGAGAGCAGTCCTGTGGACTGTAGGATGCTGAGTGCTATCTCTGGCCTCTACTCAACAGGATGCCCAGGACACCACCCCCCATCCCTCCAAGTTGTGCCAATGACAAACGTTTTCAGACTTGCCTGATGTCTCCTGCGGGGGGATGGGGGGGGCACCCGAGCTGGCCTGGTTGAGAATCACTGCATGTACATGGATGGATGTCATCAGATCCCCAGCCCCCAGGCAACATGCCCCTAGAGGAAAGGGTCTACTCCGCATCCTTAACACCCATGCCTGGCACATAGTTACAGATCAATATGTTTGTCTGGTGGTGAGGTGGTGAAGTCACTCAGTCGTGTCCGACTCTTTGCGACCCCGTGGACTGTAACCTACTAGGCTTCTCTGTCCATGGGATTCTCCAGGCAAGAATACTGGAGTGGATTGCCATTTCCTTCTCCAGAGGATCGTCCCAACCCAGGGATCGAACCCAGGTCTCCCGCATTGGAGGCAGACGCTTTAACCTCTGAGCCACCAGGGAAGCCCATATGTTTGTCTAATAGCCCTAAATGAAAAGATAAAAATTTATTTGCCACTCAGATGAACCTTGAAGGAATTATGCTAAATGAAGTCAGTCTTTCTCTAAGACAAATACTATATGATCTCACCTATATAGGAATCTTAAATAAAAACCTGAACTCATAGAAAAAAAGAGATCAGACCTGTGATTACCAGAGGTGGAGGGTGAGGGGAGAGGAGACTGGAGGAAAGTGGTCAATAGGTATAACCTTCCAGCTGTGAGATAAAAGCACTGGTGATGGAATGCACAACATAGTGATTCTACTTAACACTGTCACAGGATATACGAGAGTGAATCCTGGCAAAAATGAACACCTCTTTTCTCTTTTCTTTCCTTTTACTATATTTATATGAGAAGACAGATGCTAGTTAATCTTATTACGGTAATCATTTCACCACATATATAAATCAAACCTTCATGCTGTATACCTTAGCCTTATACAGCAACGTATGGCATTTATTTCTCAATAAAAGAAAAAAAATGATTTTTTTAAAAAGTGGGGATGAGGCACAAGATCTAAAGAAAAAAAGAGTGCAGAAAGAAAAAAGCAAGTTTGGTCAGGTTAAGTTTTCATAAATCACTCCATCTCACAGTCCTTAAGGAGAGAAACAATATCAGAGACGCCTTCATGCCCACAAAGCGCAAGGCCATCCTCGGGCACCTGAAGGACCGACCGTCACTGGCTTCAGCTGCAAAATTTCCAGCGATTACCAGTGAAACACTTCCAGATTTTATTTTTTATGAAACCAAGAATCACACCTTAGTCAAAACTATTTGGAATCAGAAAATTTTTCAACAGTCTTCTTGGATAGAAAAATGTTGGACTAGATATCAGAGACCAGGCTCCTGCCCAGCTTTGCCACCAACTGTGTGACATGACAGCGGTCCCTGAGCCTACAAAGGCCGGTCTCCCCATCTGTGAAACAGAGGGTTAAGGATGTCACTTTTAAAGGGCTTATTTGCAACTTCCAAGAAGATACATGACTTTTTAAGAAGGCAAGTCAAAGCCATGCAGATGCACATACGCGGGGACACCCAACAGTACGAGGGCAGAAGGTCCCATGAGGCCAGGATGCAAGCACTCCGCAGTGACAGAACTGCCCCGCCAGGCGACACACCCGGAACCCTCAGCTCCAACGGCTCCCTCATTCTTCTGCAGACACGAGTACATTCTGGAGATAAAGACTGGGTCTGCAGGTTCTCTATGCCCATGAAATGCCCCGCGCCTGTGTCACGGCAAGCATTTATAAACGTCTGCTAAGCCGGAGATGCAACGCCTAAGACCAGTCCTAGAGCCTCCGATGACCACAGCAGGGGGCCTCTTGAATTCTAGCAGGAGAGAAACTTTTTTTTAAACAAAAGGCAAAAGTAATCTAAGGGTGAATAGAAGAAAGAAGATATGACAAGATATAAGGTTATTTGTCAAAGGAGTGAGTGGTGGAGTTCCGGCAAAGTCCCCTGAAGAGCCTGAGAGGTCAACGTGAGATCAATAGGATAAAATCATCCTGTTGACATGGTCTGTAAAACAGTGGAGTGACTAAAAAATCTGAAATCCCTAGGATAATGAAAGAGTAGCAAGTAAAAGATTAATAAACGAGAATGGAGAGACTACTGGCAAGACAAGAAGGAACAGGGCAAGAACCCCCCCAGAGCGCACAATAGATTCTGCTTCACAGCTGCCCAATAAATTCCCAAAACAATACACCCTCTTGGAAGGCAAAATGAATTCTGAAAAAAGATAAAACCTCAGAGGCAGATTAAATTTACTTTTGAGTAAAACATCACCTCATTTAGGAACACTGCATTTATATGCTGAACAGCAGATGCGGTGTTATTGGGTACTCATGGTACTTAACTGGGCCGGTGAGAAGACTTTCTCTGTGCTTAAATTTTATAAGTAGGAAGAGGGAGGAGGAGAGAGATGGAAGGAAGGAGGAAGAGAAATGAAAAGAGGGAAGAAGAGAGGCATTTCTCTGTTGAACATTTCTCAGATGAAAGTGCAAGAGCCATGTCAAAGTATGACAAAAGTAAGTCTCAAGGTTACAAATGTTTGGGGAAACAAAGGACATCCAATAAAGGGCTGTTACAATTTAATCAAAATAAACAACAGCAGTGTTAAGTATGATATGTCAAAAATGCCTCCATGTAAACCACCATTTCTAGATTGGAAGGACCCAAACTTTCAAATTCAAAGTGAAGAGCTGGTGAAGGTTCTGTGAGTCTAAAATTATTTTGTAATCGATCCACCACATCTTAATGAAAGTGTTAATAGCTCCGTAAAATGCCCTTCTCAGAATGGAAATTTTGATGGGAACCCATTTATAAGCAGGAAAATGATTAAGCGCTACAGTATTCACTTTATTGTTCCCCTCACCGCTGACAAAGTGCCAAAGTAACAAGGCAAGGACCGGAGAAGGGGTTTACCAGTTCAGGGCCTGGGTCACACGGCTTACGCTAAGAATGCTCAGGACGGCTTCCTTCCTCGGCATGAGTATGTACTAAAGTTTCAGAGTCAGTCATCCTCTGGAAATTTTTCTCAGACAAAAACAGGAGCAACAAAGTGTAAACAAGAAATAGAAGATTAAAAAAAAAAAATCTGTAAAAATCTGAAAGACAAAGAAATGAGCCAAGGCCTCCAGGCCCATCCATATCACCCTGCACAGCTCAGAACTGGAGAACCCAGAGCCACAGGTGCCCCACCTCTGTACAGTCGGAACATCTGCACCCCAAGGCACACTGGTTCTGTGAGCCAAGTCCTCTGTTGAGCTTTCGTTTACCCATTTAAGAAATGGCAGCAATATGGCTCAACGGTAAAGAATCCATCCGCAATGCTAGAGACGTGGGTTTGATCCCTGGGTCCGGGAAGATCCCCTGAAAGAGGAAACAGTAACCCACTCCAGTATGCTTGCCTGGAGAATCCCATGGACAGGGAGCCTAGCAGGCTTCGTCCACGGAGTCACTGAAGAGTCCAACATGACTCAGCACAACACAGCCCAGCAATAACACCTGCTTTATAGGGTTGTTGTGAAGATTAAATAAAATAGTCCATGGGAAGCACTTAGCGTGTTCAGCAAACATAAATGTTCAAAACATGTTTGGGCTGTATTCCCCTTTAAAGGCTAGAACAATTTAGAGAAAGAAAAATGGCTAGAACAACATATGGGAAAAACTCCCAAAGAGAAATAACCATACATTTCTACTTTCTTTCTACTTTTCTCCCAAACAGTAAACAAGAGTATTTCAAGTTCTCCTCGTATAAATAAAACAGCAACAGAAATAACCACCCTGATTAGAGTCTCCAGCTTAAAGAGGACTGAAGACAACACAAAGAAAAGATACTGCTGTCTGAGACTGAATCAGCCAGAAAACCTGAACAGAAAACAAGTAACACTTTTAGGTAATTCAAGGTCTTTCTGAACAATAAAAACAGCTAGACAACACCACAAACACTGAAAAGCAACACGGAATCAGATACAGCACTGTGGTCTGTTAACTCTTTTCCAGAGTCTTAGACCAGCTCATTCTCTGCACAGTATATCACCAGCTTAACTCATGTCACAGAGAGCAGGATCCAAGACAGAAAAACCAAACTAACCCAGAGGTCAGGAAAGTCAGACTATTCCTGCTACCAAATTTTCTTAGCTTTTCTCTTAAGCTGACACCTCACGTGACACCCAGTGGCACAGACCTCTATCAGGAAAGCCTTAAAAATCTAAATATCAAAGCTCAATAACAGGAAAAAAGTTTGGGAGAAGCAATTAGGAAATGCTTTTCACCTATTTCTGACTCTTACTCTAATCCATCCTCTAACTCCATTAATATTCTTTATACTCAAAGTTCAGAAGAAAGTGAAATTCAAACATAATTACTGTTCTTTATAAATCACATCATTTGTAATAGTTTAAGTGACATGATTTTCAAATATTAATTTACAGTAAAGAACAGTAGTTAATTTTTTAGTTTGAATTCTCAAAATAATCAAAATACAAAAGATAAGAAAAGCATAGCATTGAAAGCAACAGTTAAATGTCAAAAAAAGATCTTTTAAAATTTTTTATTTAATTTAATCTTAATATGTTAACTAAGTATTGGCAAGCATTTTCAAGGCTACTAAGCTAGAGTAAAATAATTAACTCTGGCAGATTTATGAACTCTTTTCTGATACTTCTGGATACTCTAAATATACAGTAAGTTCAGAGTTTCCTGGCATATTACGGCTTTTACTTGAATTTGTATTATGTTAACAATTATAAACCTCTCCAAGACATAAAGGGGTCAAGAGCAGAATCCTGAGAAATACATGATCCAAAAGGATATATGCACCTTAGTGTTCATTGCAGCACTATTTACAATAGCCAGGGCATGTAAGCAATGTAAATGTCCAGCAACAGAGGAATGGATAAAGAAGACGTAGTACAATGGAATATTACTCGGCCATTAAAAAGAATGACATAATGCCATTTGCAACAACATGGATGGACCCAGAGTGTCATACTGACATTTAGAAATGACTTCATTCACACGCATTGGGGTGCATATGTTCGTTTGGATCACATTTATATAAATGAACTTACTTACAAAACAAAAATCAGACATGGAACAAGTTTATGGTTGCCAGGGCAAAGGATAGGGGGAAGGGACAGTTAGGGAGTTTAAGATGGACATGTACACACTGCTATATTTTAAAAAATGGATAACCAACAAAGACCTACTGTACAGCTCAAAGAACTCTGCTCAATTTCCTACCGCAGCCTGGATAAGGGGGGAACTTGGGGAAGAATGGAAACATGTATATGTATGACTGAATCCCTTCACAGTTCACCTGAAACTATCACAACATTGTTTATTAATCAGCTATACTCCAATGCAAAATAAAAAGTTTAAAATAAATAAAAACGAATAGACTCCTGATTTTTACTACAGTAATTGCTAAATCATGAAAGTTCACTATTACAGTCAGATACCAAAAAACCACTGCAGAAAACAAACAGTACATAAGAGTAAGACAGCAAAAACTATCTCCAGATACCATTTATCTAGGCAATAAAAGTGCAAGTCGCTTAGTTGTGTCCGATTCTTTGTGACCCCATAGGCTATACAGTCCATGGAAGTCTCCAGGCAAGAATACTGAAATGGGTAGCAGTTCCCTTCTCCAGGGGATCTTCCCAACCCAGGGATCGAACCCAGGCCTCCCACATTGCAAGCAGATTCTTTACCAGTTGAGCCATCAGGTACCACCCAAATACAAATTTGTTCCATATCTAAAGTAATTTTTAATTCACAGGTGTCAATTATTAAAATAATAAACATGTATGACTAAGCTTCTCTCCACCCTATAATGACTTCCATTTTATGCCTAATGCTCATTTTTAGGAATATTCTTTGCAATATATAAATGCAGAGAAGTACTATAAATTAATCACCAACAAACTATTGTTGAAAATGTGTTAATATTTACATTCAAGTATGTGTATAGAGCTGACTTTATCCTCTCAACTACCACTACTTAGAAAAGGAGCAGAAACAGCCCTTTCCCACATTCTCTACTGCTCTCTGTAAACTACCTTTTATCACTGTGTATAAATACAGTGTGCTCAACGAACTGTCAGTTTGTTTTTTGTTTTTTTTTTAATTTGTCCCCCAGTCTGGAGACAACTGGTTTACCTGCTGGCTCTCTTCATTTAGTTAATGGGAAACTGGGATCAACCCAGTCAATCTTAAAGGAAAATCAACCCTGAATATTCACTGGGAGGACTGATACTGAAGCTGAAGCTCCAATATTTTGGCCACCTGATGTGAAAAGCTGACTCACTGGAAAAGACCCTGATGCTGGGAAAGACTGAGGGCAAGAGAAGAAGGGGACGACAGAGGATGAGACGGTTGGATGGTATCACCGACTCAACAGACGTGAGTTTGAGCAAACTCTGAGAAACAGTGAAGGACAGGGAAGCCTGGTGTGCTACAGTCCCTGGGGTCACAGAGTCGGACCCAACTGAGCGCCTGAACAACTGGAATCCGACACACACGGCACGCAAGCCTGTTGTTAGCCGGGGCCCCATGGCAAGTGACTTGGAGATGGACAGCATCACCATCTGTGGGCATAACTCAGGCTGCTGGAGGGGGCCTGAGAAAAGGAATGACTCGACACACTCTGAGAATAAAGTAGGGCTGTGTTTTACAGTGAATTTTAATCACAACACAGTGATCTTTTATCTACACAAACTCACTTAAAAGGAGCTTACTTTTCTTCCTTCTAATTTTTAATTTTATCAAATTTTCATCTAAATCAGGGGTTGGCAAACTTTTCCATAAAGGGCTAGATAGTAGATATTTTTGGATTTGCAGCCCACACAGTCTCTGCCACAACTATTCAACTCTCTACTTATAACACCAAAGAAGTCATAGACCACATATAAATGAAAGAACATAAAAACTTTATTTATAAAACAGGCAGAGGGTTGATTTGGCCCTCAGCCAATAGTTTGCTTTGCCAATCCCTGGGCTAAATTATCTTAGCAAATGTAAAATTTTTAAATTCCAAATTAAAAACGAACAACAACAGAAACACAGGTCCTGGTTATTTAAAGAGCATCAAATTCAAGTAGTTATGCCAGAACAATTCCTTCTAGGCTTTATTGCCTGTATAAACTAGAAAAACTTCAGAATAATATAATAGTAGCTGTCTAAATAAAAATAAATTTCTCTTAAAGTCAGTTTTGGTCAAGATTAAATGAAAAACTAATACTGGGGCATTTCTGCATGTAAAAGAGAAATAAAATAGATTGTTAGTCATAATACAAGTGAAGTGAGTCATACAGACAGACGGAGCAATGCATCTGTGAAAGAAAAATATACACAAAAAAGAGTATCTGTCATCCAAGCCCTAGCTCCTCCTCATCCTTAAGCAGTTATCTCTCCAACACCAAAAGCAATAAATTAGGGTAATATGATTCTTTTTACAATAGAGTCACCAATTACTAATATCTCCGAAGCTTTCAGAATAAACTTCTTTGGAATAGACTGAAGCAATTATATTGGGTTGGTCAAAGAGTTTGTCTTACAGAAAACCCTGAATGAACTCTTTGGACAACCCAATACATTTTTGCTGGTGGTGACAGCAATACCCTAGAACTCTCAACAGTTCAGTGCAACATGGACAACAGAAAAGATGCTGTATACACTCACATCTTCTCAGGCTTAGGCTTCCAATAGGAAACCTTACACAGGCCTTGTAATTGACAAACACCGGATTCCGAAGGAGGAAGAACATCCATTCTAGGTAGGGAAACACTAACGTCTTCACAACGTGAGGTAGCTCCAGATGACAACCACCACTAAATTACTTTAATCTCTTAAATCACTAATGTAGAGACAGCTGGTGTACTTCAACCTGTTCTTGTACTCCTGTAAACAGCCACTGAAATTCAATGACCTGTGAACCTACTTGATATAAGCAGAAGACTGGCCCCCCCCAAATCCCTGACAGAGCAATAATTCAAAGCACAAGCCCAAATCCTCTGCGATTCCATCCTCTCTATTGCGAAGTTTCAATTTAACAGACGTGTATTAAGTGACAAATTAGGTGCAGTGCTGGGGAAACAATGTGAGTGAGTCTTCGCAAAGACTGCACTCCTTCCTAAGGAAAGACTTAAGCAACTGGTCACCACAGAGTATGGTACCAGACAGCAGACGT
The DNA here is from genome assembly GCA_006410635.1 of Cephalophus harveyi. Taxonomy (NCBI): domain Eukaryota; kingdom Metazoa; phylum Chordata; class Mammalia; order Artiodactyla; family Bovidae; genus Cephalophus; species Cephalophus harveyi. Next base: position 8,913 of record SJYT01077984.1, read on the forward strand.
GTACCCTCAGCTCAAATGTGACACAACAGGCAACTCACAAACGAACACAAACAGTCAACAAATCAAACCATTACCTGCCTACTGGATCAGTATATATGAGAAGAAGAAGAAGAACCATCACACGCTGGGGGTTTGGGGAAACGGCCACTCAACTTACGCTGTTACTGGCTAACATTTATGTAGGACACTTTGAAAAGATGGTTGCTTAAAACTGTATTTTTGACCTAAAAATTCCACTGCTTTTGGTGAATGGGGAGGCTATAGTTTCACTATAGTCAAAAGAAATATATAAGGAATAAATTCACCTTTAGGAAAAACGGTGAGTTCAGTCTGATAAGATAAACTCTTGATGCCCACAAGATATTCAGGGGAAAATGTCTAGGAAACAGTTGGACATATACCAACTAGCATTTACTCAGGATATATGCTACTCTTATACATATCATAATTTCACTTAATCCCTCCAAAATTCAAAGGGGTATGTACCCTGGGGCAGGATCAGGATTCAAACAGAGCTCTTAACCCAAAGTTCTTAATCAATATGCTATTCAGCCGCAATGTGTTTGGCACCTGGCAGAAAGATCCAAGGAAGAAAAACAGATTTGCAAAGAAAAAAAAAAAATTATTATTATTTTTTTTTTACTATTTATTCATCATAAATTTACTGAGGACCTTGTGGGACCCAGGGATATGTTAGATAAAGTTACATTTTCTATCCACAGGGAACCATAACAGAGACAGACATGAAAACAAAAAATTACAATATGGCATCTCAGTACTAACAGCAACAGTTAAGAGGAATAATACTATCCCCAGAAAGAGAGGACTGTCAATTCTGCATTGGAGGAAGAGTCATCAAGAAAAGGTCTAAGGAAGGAAGATAATGCCTGACCATGATTTTGAATAATGAGTTAAAAAAAAGAGAGAAGAAAAGAAATCTCCCAAGAGGACAGTGGAAGCAGGAAAGGAAGGAAGGTCACTCCAGAAAAAGGCAGTGGCATAAATGGTCACGCCATAGCCCAACACAACACAGTCAGTTCAAAGAAATGTATGTGCACCACCAAACTCATTAACAGCGCCCTTCAACCATTCCGATCTCTACTCCCCACTCCTGTTTTTCTAGATGTTGAACAGGGTAAAGGAAATAGTCTCTGACTCTATTAATCAACACTCTAGAATTGATGCTTTTGAACTGAGGTGTTGGAGAAGACTCTTGAGAGTCCCTTGGACAGCAAGGAGATCAAACCAGTCCATCCTAAAGGAAATCAACCCTGAATATTCATTGGAAGGACTGATGCTGAAGCTTAAGCTCCAATACTTTGGCCTCCTGATGCAAAGAACTGACTCACTGGAAAAGACTCTGATGCTGGGAAAGATTGAAGGCAAGAGGAGAAGGGGACAACAGAGGATGAGATGGTTGGATGGCATCACTAACTTGATGGACATGAGTTTGAGCAAGCTTCGGAAGTTGGTGATGGACAGGGAAGGCTGGTGTGCTGCAGTCCATAGGGTTGCAAAGAGTCGGACATGACTGAGCGACTGAACTGAACTGACTCTGGGCTTCCCTGGTGGCTCAGAGGTTAAAGCATCTGCCTCTAATGCGGGAGACCCAGGTTCGATCCCTGGGTCGGGAAGATCCCCTGGAGAAGGAAATGGCAATCCACTCCAGTATTCTTGCCTGGAGAATCCCATGGACAGAGAAGCCTAGTAGGTTACAGTCCACGGGGTCGCAAAGAGTCGGACACGACTGAGCGACTGAACTGAACTGAACTGAACTGAGCCAAGATGAAGATGTACTCTTCCACCATTACTTCCGAACAGAGAGCTGAAGAGGGACAGGACAGCCTGCCCAGCCCACCAGAAGGAGCAAGTGACAAGGTGACTACCACATTGGAAACAGCTCCCCATAGCACTGCGAACAACTGCCTCAACCAAGCTTTTCCTTTTCTTCATGGAATTTGTAACTACCTGAAGTTACCATGTCTAGTCATACTTTTCTTTGTTTAGTGCCTGTCTCCCTTGTTAGAATATAATCTCCAAGAGGCCAGAGGCCTTATCTGTTTTATTCACCACTGTATCTTCAACAGTGCCTGGCACAAGAAAGATACTCTGAAAATGTTTACTGAATGAATAGTTTTTAGCTTATCCAACATGTAACAGATTAACTTTAAAAACTAAATCAACATTTCACTTCCAGAAGATACTCAGAAATTTATTTAATATTTATGAATAGCATCTCTAAGCCCACTAATTTGGGGCTGGTGCACTGGGATGACCCAGAGGGATGGTACGGGGAAGGAGGTGGGAGGTTGGGGTTCAGGATGGGGAACACGTGTACACCCGTGGTGGATTCATGTTGATGTATGGCAAAACCAATACAATACTGTAAAGTAATTAGCCTCCAATTAAAATAAATAAATTTATATTTAAAAAATGAAAACCCAAACTCTGCTCTATTCACACTCATATTTTATTACAGTCTCTCTGTACCAAAAGTTGGCAGTTATGGATAAAGTACTACAAATTGATGCTCTGTTTCAATAGTTGATGTATGGCAAAACCAATACAATACTGTAAAGTAATTAGCCTCCAATTAAAATAAATAAATTTATATTTAAAAAATGAAAACCCAAACTCTGCTCTATTCACACTCATATTTTATTACAGTCTCTCTGTACCAAAAGTTGGCAGTTATGGATAAAGTACTACAAATTGATGCTCTGTTTCAATGAAATGTGCTTAAGGGAAAAATGGCAGGAAACTATTCACACTTAATGAAGAAGTCCAAGTCTTTGACAGACATAAAACATATCTAAGGTAAAAAGAAAAAAAGTGACCAACGTTATTAGAAAATAAGTAATGATATCTACAAAAGGGTCACCAATCCTTGGTGAGTCAGTCGGTAAAGAATCCACCTACATTGCCGGAGACTGCCTGCGAGGCAAGAGACGCAGGCTCGATCCCTGGATCAGGAAGATCCCCTAGAGAAGGAAATGACAATCCACTCCAGGGAAATGTAACTTGCCAGGGAAATCCCATGGGCAGAGGAGCCTCGCGGGCTACAGTCCATGGGGTCACAAAAGAGCTGGACACGAATGAGCAACTAAACCACCAAACGTGATAGCCAATCCACAGAGATCAGGCCTTGCCAAAACTGCATGTTATATAAAAGGCCTGGAAAGGCAGTATCTTGGAATCTGTTTCGCCACTGGCCATTTCACTTTAAAGTTCCTTTGAGCAACCAATCACTATTTTCAGAATCCTTGACAGGTTTCAGGCTCCGTGTGTCCCAAATGGAACGGCTTTCTGCCCTCCTTTCAAGCTTCATAACGATGGCGGGAACCAGTGTCACAAGCTCAGTGATGCCATTATTAGCCTAATTAAAGGTTTTGACACAAACAGCAGATCAGGACTCAAGAAGCAACTTCACATGTCCAGATATTGTGGGGGGAAAAAAAATTTTACTGTCCCTATGAATCTATTTCAAGGCTAATAAAGGTTCAAGTAAGACCTAAACGTTGCCTTGTCAAACCCATTTCTCGACATAAATACCACGTAAAATCACACAACGAATCCACTCAAACCCTTTTTAAATGGGAGTTAGAAAATGAAGCATTTAAACTACTCTAGGGATACATTTATTTTCCTCGCCTAAGTGTTAACACAAATAAATGGAGGAATTACATGTAATCCCCAAAAGTAGATAGGCAGAAATTACCAATCATGCTATGACTTTTTAACTAAGCATTTTATTTACTCACACCTGCATAAAAGGACAATTTCAAGGGTACAATTTTTTTAAAATTTGAGATACAAAATACTGTTCCTAATTAAAGCAAACTTTATCCAAGGCTGTATACTCAAACAAATGTTTTGGTTTGGGGAATGTTTGGGTGGGGATTTTTTTTGTTTGGTGGTTTCTGTTTTCTTCAGAGTTGTCACTGCTGCTGCTGCTAAGTGGCTTCAGTCGTGTCCGACTCTGTGCAACCCCAGAGATGGCAGCCCACCAGGCTCCCCCTTCCCTGGGATTCTCCAGGCAAGAACACTGGAGTGGGTTGCCATTTCCTTCTCCAATGCATGAAAGTGAAAAGTGAAAGTGAAGTCGCTCAGTCATGTCCAACTCCTAGTGACCCCATGGACTGCAGCCTACCAGGCTCCTCCATCCATGGGATTTTCCAGGCAAGAGTACTGGAGTGGGGTGCCATTGCTAGAAGTCACTAAACACTTTAACCAATACCACCATTTCTAAAAAGTATTTTGTTCCACATATCTGGCAACTTTTGCAAAGTCTGTTTATAAACTATGTCTTTTCAGTGTACAAATAACATTAAACTAAGAAAATGTGCATATACTCATAGGCCAAAGACAGTATAATGAATGGACTAAATAGTAAGATTCTTTCTGGTTTGTATTAACTCTCATTGGTAGTTCCACATCCCAGAACTGCCATGCTCTTTCCTGGATTCTATCAGAGTCTGATCAATGAGATCTATTTCTCTGATAAGCAGTCTTTAGAAAGAATAAATCAGACTTAGACAAAGACAGAATTTTTATAACTACAAGACGTAACAGCCAGTTTGATGTAATTTTATCATGTTATCACTATCGTGAATTTAAAAAGTACAATCCATTTANGGAGAAGGGGACGACCGAGGATGAGATGGCTGGATGGCATCACTGACTCGATGGATGTGAGTCTGAGTGAACTCCGAGAGATGGTGATGAACAGGGAGGCCTGGCGTGCTGTGATTCATGGGGTCGCAAAGAGTCGGACACGACTGAGCGACTGAACTGAACTGATCACTATCGTGAATTTAAAAAGTACAATCCATTTAGAAAATGAATCCCTTTGTCCAACCATTCGAGTTTAAAACAAACCAACACTTCTTCACATACAAACATAAATGTGGCAAGATACAAGGTCTCCACTTATCAAAGAAAAATGAAATGCCCATAAGACCAACAGGAAATGTATCTCAAATACTTAATAGTTAATGTTTATAATGAAGTTTAATCAAGTGAAATTAACAGCACCACTTATGAAAAATGAAAAGCAGAAAACAAAAAGCTTCGTACCAAAAGTCAAAGTTCAAATATCCTTGAGTTGTTTCCACCAGTCAGTAATAGTCTAGTCTGCCAAATACTAGGCCAAACGGGGAATGTCATGGAACCGCCTGTAACATCCTCTCATTCCAACTTCACTCATAAGTCAGGAGAAAACGATTTAAATGTCAACCTCTGCTTTTAGGCTCCGTATAGTTCAACTACCTCTAAAAACACCCCATTTCTTACTATATAACTCACAAGGGCTAAGCAAAAACAAGAGAGCAGTATCATTCAGTTGCCCACCAGCCAAATATAAATAGCCTCTATTAACATTGTGAGGTACTGAAATGGTCACCTGCTAAAGCTTTTCCTTCATACATTCTCTTTTATTCTCCCTCTCTTCCTTCTCTTTACCTCCCTCCTAAACATTTCAGCACTGAGTTATCCAGATAACCATCATACCCTCACCACAAGAAAACACCTCTCGGAGGGAGCAGAGTACACTGGCAGTCTTGAACACGATCCTTCCGCTCTCTGGTGAAGCCCCCGCGCACGCCCTGCTCCTGCACACGCGGGTCCTGGCCTCAGGGAAGCCGCTTCCAGCGTGTTCGCGTCACCCACACACCACCACTTACTGTGCCGGGCATGTGGCTTCTCTCGTTCTTCCCGTTCTGAGAGCCGCCGTTCTTGAGCTTCTTTTTCTTTTTGGCTGTTTCTTTGTGCTCTTTCTGTTTGTTTTGCACTTCGATGAGAACAGAAATAAAGCTGTTCTTCACTTCTTTCTCAAACTCCAGTTCGTCTCGCAGAGCTAGCTGTTGCACCAGCTCTTCGGAGTACTCCTTGATGGCCGTCTCGATTTCCTCCAGCAGCTCATTTAACTCAGACACCGACAGCCTTTTCACCCCTGGGACCGAAAAGCAAAGCTGAGCGGACACACGAAGACCAAAATGTTTCAAGGCAGCACAGCAAAATGTTTCTCGCCAAAGAGCAAAAACAACATACTCTGAGCAATTAAATGGTTTGTGATTGTCTCAGACTCCTCGTGGGCAGGTCTGAGTAGAAGTAGGTGGGGAAAGTTACTTCTTAAATAGCTGAGAAGAAAAGTATAACAAAATTTTTTACGTCTAAAATCAATGGTTCCATGAATAGTACTTCAGTCAAGACTTAATAAGCTTGTGCAAGGAAAAGAACACGAAAGCAGAGAGAGAGTACAGGAAATCACTGTACTGAAAAGAAATCACAGGCCATTGAAACAGGGTTCTGGGGCACTTCTGAAGAGAGGCCAAGTCCATTTGAAAGAATTAAGCTAAATGCATACTTAAACACACATGCCCCAGTGTGTGAATTTTACTGAAAATTGGGAAGATGAAGGGCAGACAATTCCCTGAAGACCCTTTTCAGGTTTTTCTCAGCACTTCCCTTTATTCTCAGGAAATACTAGAGAAATAGGACACTGTTGAAGCCCTACCCCCCAGCACCTCAGAATATGACTGTATTTGGAGACTGCATCTGGAAAGGGATAATGAAGTTAAAATTAAGCCATTAGGGTGGGCCCTAATCCAATGTGACTGATGCCCTTAAAAATGAGAAGATGAGGACATAGATATACCACAGGAAAGTCCGTGTGAGGACAGAGGAAGAGGCCTCAGAAGAAAGCAGACCTGCTGACACCTCAGTCTCAGACTTCTAGCCTCCAGCACTAGCAAGAAGCAAATGTCTGTGGTTTAAGCCACCCAGCCTGCGGTATTTTGCTACAGCAGCCCAAGCGGACAAATACAGGATTCAAAGGTAAATATGACACAGTCCCTAAGCAAAGATAAACAAATGCCCTGAGTACCCCCGGGGGGGAGTGAGGAGGGGAAGAGTATGCAACCCAGCCTGTGGGAACCAGAGGCTCCTGAAGGCGGTCACACTCTATGGCTGAGGCACACGGAAGCACAGGCAGCGCCAGCTTAAGTAAGGCTTCTTACTCTCTTCATAACTGCTTGTGCTCGACCTCTTAAGAGTCTGAATTTCCTGGGAAAGCATTGAAAGCCGATCTGACTGGGTAGGCGTTTCATCATCTTCTGGGTCTGGTGATTCCTGCATCATTTCTTCAATTTCTTCAATCACCTTCCAAAATATACAAATCACTGTTAGTCAAACACACATAGGCAAAACGGTCCACCTGTAACACAATGCTCAACTGCAGCAACCAGAGTAGAATCCCCTAATTCTATATTAACCAGCAGTGCGCAGGAGTCAGTGTTCTGAATAATCAAAGGTTTGTAAGAGTACACCAGGTTTATAAAAAAAAAAAAAAATTACAATATACTAAACACAAAAGTAAACAGCACATGATTTAAGACACTCATCACAAATCAGTTGGCCCTATCAGATCTTGTAATCTCTGAGCTGCTGCTAAAAATACATGCATAGGACTTCCCTGGTGGTTCTGTGGTTAAGAATCCACCTGCCAATGCAGGGGACATGCGTTCAGTCCCTGGTCTGGGAAGATCCCACGTGATGAGGGGCAACAAAGCCCATGCGCCACCACTACTGAGCCTGAACTCCAGAGTCTGATCCGCAACAAGAGAAGTCAACACAATGAGAAGCCCGAGTGCCACAGCTTGAGAGTAAGCCCCACTCGCCACAGCTAGAGAAGGTCAGCACACAGCAGTGAAGACCCAGAGCAGCCATGAATAAATAAATATTAAACACACACGCACAGTCTACTTGAGACATCCCAGAACTGGATCACAGTTACAGTTAAAAGAAAGCAAGCGACAGAGAATTTACCGTCTGCCACATCCAAGTACTCAACCTAAAGCTATTTAATAAAATTGACATAAAATTTATAAAATACAACAGTGTACAAACCTTTACACATAAAGCAAGAAATTCTTGCTTTGGCTGGAAAGTTTCCCTTTAACAACAGAGAAAAAAATTTCATATATTAATTCAAGGGAAGATAAAGGGATATCTAGGGACTTCTCTGATGGTCTAGTGGTTAGGACTCCATGCTTCCACTGCAAGGGGCAAGGGTCCGATCCCTGGTGGAGGAGCTAAGATCCTGCATGCCACGTGGCCAGAACAAAAGTTTGCCATTAAAAAAGAAAAAAACAAACTTATGGTTACCAAGGGGAAGGGGAGGTAGGATGAATTAATAGTATGGAATTAACAGATGCACACTAGCATATATATAAACAAGATAAAGATTCACTGTACATCATATATTCAATATATTATTATATATTATAATATATATACACTATAATAGGTTATAACAAATCTAAACAATAAAGATATATATACACATTATGTATAAACAAATCACTTTGCTGTATATCTGAAACTAGCACAATATTGTAAATCAACTAGACTTCAATAAAAATAACTTAAAAAAAAAATAGACCTAACAGTTTTAAAAAAAACTATTAGGGAAAAAATACAATATGAAGCAAGTTTAACCCTTTTAGCACCAAGGAAAAATAGAAGCAAACCTGAAGGAGTGGGGATTACACTAATCTAGTAAGAAGAGTTTCCAAAACGGGCATTTTTAAACACAAAAATAAGACACTGAAAGAGGCAAAGAATCTGTTTCTGTCAGTCAAAAGCAGGGACAGTTTGGTTTTCAGGCACAGAACCGAGAAGGCGACGAACTCTCAGGGTCTTCCTGCACTCAGTCATCTAACTTACTATCCTGCTTTTTAAGCACTCTCTTCAAGCCTAGGATGATCCAACCACAAATATGATGGAGCGTCAAGATGACACATTTTTAACATATCCCTCCCAATCTTGTCACCATACATCTCTTTACTGACCTCATCTTTTCAACCTAAAAATGCAGAACTCACAGTTTCAGTAGCCGTGGAACATGATTTCAGGAAGAAGTTCATGCACTACAGTTTGACAATACAGCAGAAGTGGGAAGAGTATTCAGAAAATGAGAAAGATGATTCATCAAGTTTTAAATGAATACAGGGTTGACATTATCAGAGCATTCCACAGGAATAATGCTCACTTCTTTCCTGGGTATACAATAAGGACTTCTGGTAAGTGCTAATGACTTCTCCATAGGTTTTAGAGAAACCAGGTAATTTCTGCACAGATATAGTTTTCCCATGTTTGCTCAAATCTAAAGAAAGAGGAAAAATTATAGTATTTTTTCTGATTACAGTGGAAGCAACAGCCTTCTTTTAAAGTAACCTGCTATACTGTTTTAACAATGCTTATCTTGGAAAACTACATATATTGAAAGATGTTCCCAACTAACATAATCCATCTGCTTTGGATTACATATTAAGAAACGGTTTTGCAGCCGAGGTTCCCTTTCCTTGATGGAAGGGACTCTCCTTTGTACCTGGTCTGCAGTGAAGAGCGGCTCATCGTTGACGCAGGAGACGATGATTGAATGCATATCCAGCTGTTCTCTCAGCTCCTCATCATCTGAGGTATCAAAGAGCAAGCTGTCACTCATCTAAAGACAAAAACGAGCCACTGTTAAAAGCAGGGCCTTCTGATCACAACAAAGTCAAAGTGTCTGGGTCCAGAGGGCTGCCGAGGGAGCATCTGCTGAGAAGTTCAAAAGGCAGAGCTCGTTATAGTTACTCTGTGCCAGGCAGTACGTGAGGCACGTTGCACAGCCACCTCGGACAGAAAGGAGAAGAATGCAGAACAAACATGAAGCTGCCAGGGGGCTGCACACATCCCCTTTTGCCCAAACGGATATATATTTCGCTGTTTATTTCATGGGGAAGAGGGTCCAGGAAGTACGAAAATATCTGGTATTCTACAGCAATTTGTAGGGAATGACAGCAAACGGGGGTGGGGGGACAGACAGGGATAGCAGCAAATGTTATTTAATTAATGATCTCATAGGAAGATCGGTATGTGTCACAATTCCACAGAAAACAAAGTGTGTTACTTGCAGACTAACTTCTAATACAGTGAGAGATAAGCAATCAAATTCTTGGCAGAAGGGAACTGTCTACAAGGGTTATACTTAGCCCTTCCAGTGGAACTCTCTCTTCTTCCAAAAAATTTCCAGCTTCCAAAAATATTTTTAACTCTAACTATCCTGGAGATTTTCCCTTTGCCTTACTACCATTTTTCTCCCCACTCTATGCCCCGGGACACTGACCTTTATGGACTACATCAAAGGATACCCTTGACTTTCGATTCCCTAGTGGCCTAACACACTAGCAGATACTAGCAGGAGCTGGAAGGTGGGGCAGGGGTCGGGGGAGAAGTCTGGGCATGTATTCTGCTGTCTGTCCCCACCAGACTCCAAAGGCTGCAGCACCTGGCGAGCTGACCTCGCCTGCATGGCTACTCTCCACGGGTCCTGGTAGCTTGTTCCCCTCCTGACCTCTCTTCATGCCTAAGGCTCACGCTAAAGGGCTGCTTGCTGTTGGCATCCCCAGGGTATCTCACCAAGTCTAGCTCTACCGTCCCACGTCAATATCAACAGTCCCTATAATAATGGCCTGGAGTTTACTAACTGTAAAGGCCAAACATGGAAAACCCAGCAGCTTAAAATAGACAAGCGATCATCTATCTATCATGAATCCATCATGACAAGACCATTCAGACGATGAATAAAACTGAAATTAGAACTCTATTTGTCAGAAGCAGTGGAAACAGTTCTCAGAGAACAGATGGGCAAGGAATGATGTGAGAAGCAACCGTGTGTTTTTTATTTTATTAGTTATTTTTGGCTGCCCTGGGTCTCCACGGCTGCACACGGGCTTTCTCTAGCTGCAGCGAGCAGGGGCTACCCTCTAGCTGTGGTGTGTGGGCTTCTCACTCCAGTGGCTTCTCTTGTTACAGAGCACGGGCTCTAGAGAGAGGGCTCCCATAGTTGCGGAGAGTGGGCTCAGCTGGTCCACAACATGTGGCATCTTCCCAGACCAGGGGTCAAACCTGTGGCCACTGCATTGGCAGGCAGATTCTTAACCACTGGACCACCAGGGAAGTCCACAGACATGTATTTCTAACAGATAGTAGATAATTCAAAAAGATAGTATTTTACTTGGGAAAATTATTTATATATATATACACACACACACACAAGTATATACATATGCATATATATATAATTGTATATACATATTAAAAATATTATATATATATATATAAAATTGAAGACACAATTGGATGGATGTAGGTCTCTACTACCTTGGTAGTTTCTCGCAGGTCTCACATTTAATGGTAAACACACATCACAGAGTTAAAAAAAAAAAACCTGCAGGTGAGAAATACGAGGAATAAAAACACCAGTGTGCTGCCTCGCATCACATTAGGCTGGGGGAGGAGCCACAGCAGCCCCCGGCTCTGTCCGCCAGCACATACAGCAAGGCCACGCTGCCCTGCAGGGATGACCTCCTCGCTGGCTCTCTCACCGAACCATCAGGCTGCTGCTGCTGCTGCTAAGTCGCTTCAGTCGTGTCCGACTCTGTGCGATCCCACAGACGGCAGCCCACCAGGCTCCCCCATCCCTGGGATTCTCCAGGCAAGAATACTGGAGTGGGCTGCCATTTCCCTCTCCAATGCATGAAAGTAAAAAGTGAAAGTGAAGTCGCTCAGTCCTGTCTGACTCTTCGCAACCCCATGGACTGCAGCCTACCAGGCTCCTCCGTCCATGGGATTTTCCAAGCAAGAGTGCTGGAGTGGGTGCCACTGCCTTCTCCCGAACCACCAGGCTGGAAGTTCTCAAAGAATTTACCTCTCATGTAACCTTTCTCAGAAAGCTACTCCAGAACGTGCTCCATTAAAACCAGGAGGAAAACCAAAAAGGAAGCAGACACTGGCTCTAACCCAAGAAAGAGGTGAAGGGGATTCCTGTAATGACAGTGAAGTAAAAGATCCCGGGATGATGGCTATAGAGCTAAACTAGACAGTAACCGGTTCAGATTAGAATTGTTACTGCAGAAGGAATTGAGAAAAGCACAGGAGAGAGGAAAGAGAGACTGACAGGTTGCCCAGTGTGTTTCATTTACTAAAGTGAGCTTTATGGCTCCACTGAGGATGAATTAGTGAGCTAATAATAACCTAAATTAACCACAAAAAGGCAATTATTATGACCCGAAGGAAAAAAATTACAAGAGGAAACGCCATCATAAAATGTACTTAAATATGAACATTTAAATAGTCGATACAAATGATGAAGATGCAACGAAATATTCTGACATAATTATCCTGGGAAGATGAGGGAAAACCAGTTTTTGTGAGGGTTATGGGTGGAGGGAGGGACGACTCTAAGACTGCTAAACCCACATCCTCTGGGTTCAAAGTCAATGGATAAAGTCTAAAGTTGAAGAATAAAATTAAGTAAAATGACAGGAGAATGTTATCTGCTAGAAGAAACAGTTGAAGTAGATGAAAGTAGCTGCTACCGGTAAGTGGAAATCAAGCATGATAAGGTAAGTAGGGGAGAGACTGCTTTTTCATGTTAAGTTCTATAGCTTTAGTTTACTTTTTCAAACTAAGTTATCCTGTTAATAAGAAAGGAAAAAGGTCAAGAGATCTGGCTCTTGATGAGAGAGGATGTTTAATTTCAAGATTGTAGAAGGAGAGATGAAATGGGCCACGTAAGGATGTACGATGATGTAGAGTAAATCTAAGAATTACATTCACTGATCCTAAAATTTTAACACTCTCCTCCCCTCAAATCACGGTTCTGTGCTATAACTTGAGGACCATAGTTCTGTCTTATTTTTTCCCCTTAATAGACAACAGAAAGTTTTTAAATCAGTCCTAAAGAACTCATTATTATCTTCTATTTCTACTCTTGAATATACAAAGATGCATTAAACAGAGTCCCTGTTTCTAAAGAAACACGCGTGGTAGGAGGAAGAATATGGCTCAGGAGATATTCCTAAGGTGAAACAATTTAGAAGCATTCTATCACATAAGCAGGATCAAGAATGGCACTGGATTTAGAACAGGTTTGCAGCTACTGCCAAAACACATGAGTGATACCAATAAGCCATTAGAATAAATTTCCATGACAACAGAAATAATAATCCCAGACCATCTTTCCAGAGAGGGAGCCAAGCCCATTCCCCACAGAGATGGCATATGCTAAGGGCTGGAATCCCTTTCAGCTTTGAAAACTAACCCTGGCTGTCCTGGGTCTCATTCTTCACGCTCCCGTTAGGCATCAATGTGCCTTCTCTTTGCCAAGCATTCCCATCACTCCTGTCTCTGCCACGTTTAGATACAGAGCCGTGGTTCTGTTTCCCTGTACGAAACAGAAGCTGCCTCAAGTGGAAAAAATGTGCCCCTGTAAGAATTTGGAACATACCAGTTGCCTTCCTCTAGAAAAGACCTATCACATTTAGAAGTGTCCCATCTTGAACATCAATTAAAAAAAAAAAAAATTAAAAACTGAAATCTAGGGAGCTGTAGTTTCCTGTTTGTCTCATCATAATGCAAAAGAAATCTCTTTCCCCTTTGTCAAAAAAAAGTTCATACAGTCTCTGTTTTACAGTTGAAATAATCTAAAGAATGGTTTCAAAAGATAAATTTTGCATAACTCAGTTATGGAAATAATAGAGCACACAGTTGGCAACTTCCCAGGTTAAAAAAATTAATTATATGCTACCTAACAGAATAACATGGTTGCTTCCTTGCTGTGCACTTGTTCTTCAGGAAAGTAATATGTGCTACTCATTCCCAAGAACTAGACTTCTCATCTTAGTTGTATTCATCACCTGCAAATCATGTGAAGATAGACAGATGTTAAGATTTCCCTGGTGGCACAATGGTTAAGAATCCGATTGCCAATGCAGAAGACACAGGTTCAATCCTTGGTCCGGGAAGATCTGACATGCCACGGAGCAACTAAGCCCAAGCGCCCTCAGGCCTGTGTTCCACAAGAAAAGCCACGGCAACAAGAAGTCCTCGAGCTGCAACTAGAGAACAGTCCCCACTTGCCACAACTAGAGAAAGCCCACTGTCAGCAACAAAGACCCAGTGCAGACAAAAATTAATAAATTTAATTTTTTAAAAAGATACTCAGATATGAGATGATCATTTGTCCATTTTAACCTGCTGAGTTCTCCAGGTGAGCTTTTACAATGAGCATGAGTACTAAACTCCAGGTCACTACTAATCACTATTTTTGCTTATGCCATTGCTCTGGTATTGAAAACAGTCAAAAGGCAGATAAAGGGAATGACATCCCAAGAGGTAACCAAAGAACAATATTCAGTAAAACTGGATTAGAGTGTCCTGTTCATGTGACTAAAGTACTTCTCTTTGAAACTACGAAAAGATCTCCTCTACCATTTTTTATTATGTCAAACAAAGTACTCATTGCCTGGCTATTGTGGATGCAACACTATGTTAAGTAACATAGAAAACAGTTTTTAAAACTTTCTACCATGGTCTCTGACCCTATAGTATTACTGATGAGATTATTCATTTGTTCACTCAACAAACACTTGTCTTAGTTCTCACTATGTGCCAGGCACCGTGATAGCTACTGAGAAGACACATACAAAGATATCTACCAGGAAGTTACAATCTAATGACAGATCCACAAACATAATTAAGAAACACCAATGATGATTTAAGACACAGATCAAGGGCTGTGAGGACCAGCCCCCAAGAGACTTGGGGGCCAAACTCTGTGGGACATGTAAGTCCTTTACGATTTTCACACCCTGACAAGTGTGACCGATTCCCACAGAGAGGAGTGCATTTTCCTTCCTTGCTGGGATTTAGTCTGTGGCTGAATGACCATCTGTCAGAGACGCTGTAAGCGGGGATTCCCCCCAAGTGAGAGGTTGGATTAAGTGTCCTTTAAAGTCCCTTCCAACTCTAAAATTATATAATTCCATGAGATCAGCAAAGGCTAAAACAGTAATAGGGAGCTTCAGAGAGGAAGGGAAACTTGAACTAAGCCCAGAATGATAGCTAAGATCCAAATAAACAGAATATAGAGGATAAGATATTTTGCTTTATTCCTGCCCCTAAATGTATGTCAGATCAGCCTGCAAAACAACTTAAGGAGATTAATAACTGGAACAAATAAATCCTGTATGTACTAGAATACAAAGAAATATAGTCAGAATCCTATATTTTACTAGAAATAGTAGGTGGCAAGCTTTTCTGAATCACATTTTTAAGAAAATCATTTCAGAAAACATTAACAGCACTATTTAAAATACAACCCTACTGCATTATACTCCCAGAAATTACACAAATACACTTAATGAAATATAAAGCATGCCAAAAGAGCTGGCATGAGTTCACACTGCTATTTGATGAAGAATTTAAATAGTCCGGCCCTGAAACTTCCATTTGGCCTCCTTTCTCGTCAGCGTTAAACCACACTGTGATTTTCCACTTAAAGCAATTCCCTTCCCTTTTCTGTCCCCTTTGCTATCCTTCCACCTGGGCTCACACTCCTTACTCAAGGTGTCTTCACTTTACAGTTCCAAGACATACATGCTGCTGCTGCTGCTAAGTCGCTTCAGTCGTGTCCGACTCTGTGCGACCCCATGGACGGCAGCCCACCAGGATCCCCCGTCCCTGGGATTCTCCAGGCAAGAACACTGGAGTGGGTTGTCATTTCCTTCTCCAATGCATGAAAGTAAAAAATGAAAGTGAAGTCGCTCAGTCGTGTCTGACTCTTCATGATCTCATGAACTGCAGCCCACCAGGCTCCTCCATCCATGGGATTTTCCAGGCAAGAGTACTGGAGTGGGGTGCCATCGCCTTCTCCGCAAGACATACATAGAAGCCTCCAACAGTTAGCCAAGAACACATCAAAAAGCCAAGACTTGAAATGTCTTTTAAAGGTTCTCCAATATTCAAACATGTTACATCCAGCATTAAATTCATCAGAAAGTTAACTGTCTGTAGACACTTCAGAATCCTCCATATATTAAATCAAAGCCTAAGGTTCTTACCGAGTATTGTCAGTGTATCAAAGTTATGTTATTTAAGCTAGAAAAAAAAAATGCTGATCATTGCTGTTCATACACAGGTAATGAAAATTTACCTAAACATAAAAAAGGTGAGTGTGTGCTAGGGAAGAACTGGAGGGAAATGTTAGCAAGTGGACAGTAGCAAAAACCAAGATGGCAAAAGACCACTTCACTTGCCATAAGCTTGGAAATAAGAAGCAACTCAATGAACTGTGGTTAAATAGAAACACTACTTTTTAGTTCCATTATCAGAATCAGTTATTCAGAAACTATTGGTGCAAATCCTAACTTACCCCTTTTTCTGAGAGATTCAAGGAAAACCCAACCATTGGGCTGACAAGTCCCGAGGGAAGACAACAGGGAACAGAAAACTCACAAAGGCAGCGGCCAACATTTCCACTGTCTTGTGGACCAGGTCTTACCTAAACTGTTTACATGCATTCTAAGCAATTTACTTACATTAGCTCACTCAATCCTCAAAAAGAACACCGTGAAGAACCATTATTATCCCCATTTTACAGATTAGGAAATTAAAGCACGGGAAAGTTAAGTCCTGTTTCCCAAGCCAAAACAGGTAGTAAATACACTGTGCTTTATAATTATTTTTCTTTTGTAACTTCCAAACATATAGACTATTCCACAGAGTGAATAATCTCTCTTTAACCAATGAGAAAGAATTTCCAGGAGAAGGAATTCAGCCTCAATATGAGACTAGGGCTTAATATCTAATTTATAGTGTAAGACTAAGATGAAAAGGGAAAGAAAGGGAGCTCACGATAAAATACACAGATTAAACCCAATGCAATTACTCTTCCTTATTAACAAACAGAATTTTGAGGAGGCAACAAGAGTAAGATGAAAAGAGCACTTGACAAAATTCAGAAAACAGACTTATCTCCATTCGTCCTCAGTCTCTGACCATGCACTGTAACTTCTGCAGGCATTAGCTGCTCTTTTTAAAACAAGAAGCTTGCATAAGGATGGCTGACGTTTCTTCTAGCTCTAACTCGAAGCATTCATTCAAATTAGTTATATTGATGAAAGTTCCCAATCACACCAAAATAAGGACTGAAAACCAATTTCATGACCAAAATTCAGTTTCAATCCCAAAATAATAACCAGCGTTTTTTTTAAAAGGCATTATATGAAAAAAAGAGTTCAGAAATATAAATGAAATTAAATTTAATTAGTGTAAGTAAAGTTAAACATTACACAAATAACCTATTTAATGGTCAGAGATACACACATACAATTAATAAAAAAAAAAAAAAAAGCTAACATTTTTAACAAGTATCTAATTGTGAATAAGCCACTAAAAAATTGGGTGGGTTTTTTCCTAAGTGTGTAAGATACTAGGATACAAAAATAAGACCACTGGGATTATAAAAATAAGAATGCAAGCTTCAAAACAGAGAAACAACATACTGATTTAATGAACTGGAATTTGGTTAAAAGAGAAGCAATGGGATCACAACTGCCAAAAACAGACAATCCCCAAATGAATTTGGCTGTTGAATGCATATTAGCCTCCATGAATATGTGAACACAAAAAGCTCGAGAAAACTGGCTCATTTACTCAGCAAATCTCTCATATGCATGGTTCATTCCTATCCTCCTCTCTGCTGGAATCTTCATTTCCTCTAATGCCAACAGGGTCAAATTGGAAACACTCTGGGTTGCTAAACTTGCTGGCCCACCTCTTCCTGGGTAGAAGATTTTCAAATACTAAATGACTGACCATACAACCTAATCCTGGTCAGGAACCACTAGGATATTCCAGCAGGTGAAGACAGTCCAGAGTTTTTTGAGGTTTGTTTTGTCTGCTGTTTGTTCCTTCTTAATTGAGGCCATAATAAAAAGACAAGTGGAGCGGAAGATCTTATGTAGAATAATTGACTGTGGGTGAATTTGATCTCCCAAGAAAATGAAGGACAAGTCACAGTCCTCTATCTTCACCAAGGCCAGAACATTTGTGGTTGAAAGGACACAAGGCCGGGTTAACTGAAAGTTTTCTAGAATACTCCAATCAAGACAGGAACTGCCTTCACCCTATCATAAAACATTACAGCCAATCATAAACAACTAGCAGGGTGGCTCTTTCCCAAAGGAGGTCAAAGTCTCACTGACATTCAATCCCTCACTAGACCCTTCTAAAGTACTGGCTTATTTAGCCAATACGCACAATCTGTATGTAACCAAAACTAAAACTGGGACTCAGAAAATAATAAAGTGCCCTAAGGAAGTGCCCAATCTGAGTGAAAGAATTCTCAACTCTCTCTAGTGAAAGGAACAGGAATGAACTCTATCAGGCAAATGAAGAGCATGTTTATGCAACAGAACAGGGACCATGAGAGTGGTAGGCAACTCCTGCTTAGAAAAGATTGATTTCTTATGCATTCCCAAATCGAGCAACATACAGTACCACCAATGTAATATCTACGAAAAATCATTATCAAGAATAACAAAAGTTTTGTATCAACCTAAGATTTAAGCAAAAATACACTCCTTTTCAGAAAGTACAGGTGAATGAAAAATAGGGAATCTTATCTGTGTACAAGCCACTAATTCATTTTGATAAGTTACTCTTGATAAACCCAAATATATAATAAATATGATTTTAAAATCCAGAGTACGTCCTGAGTCTACTGATTCCGAGTATATAAATCTATGCATAACACTATCGTCTCTTTGGGAATAGACTGTTTAAAATGTCTTTTGCCACTGACTGCAGGCTCAGTCGTGTCCAGCTCTTTGTGATCCTATGGATAGTAGCCCGCCAGGCTCCTCTGTCCATGGGATTCTTCAGGCAAGAATACTGGAATGGATTGCCATTTCCTATTCCAGGGGATCTTCCCAACACAGGGATCAAACCTGTGTCTCTTGCACTGGCAGGGGATTCTTCACCACTGTGAGGCACCTGGGAAGCTTGCATATCGTGTGTATAATATCCAATCATAAACTCCTCCTTCTATGCCAGGCCAGAACACTGTACAGAGGCATCAATGAAAAGACTTAATCTCTAAACAGAGCTGGCCCTGAACCACTGCTAGCTAAGCCACTGGCCTCCATTCCCAACTCCCTCTTCCTGATAAATCTTCTGATTCATAGAGGAAAGAAAACCATCAAATGACAAGCCCCTCCCTCTGCCCATGGATCCTTCTCTCAAGCATTCTTTGTTGTTCAGTTGCTCAGTCCAACTCTTTGTGACCCCATGGTCTGCAGCACAGCAGGCTTCCCTGTCCTTCACCATCTCCCAGAGTTTCCTCAAACTCGTGTCCATTGAATCTGTGATGGCATCCAACCATCTCATCTCTTTTCCTCCTGCCTTCAATCTTTTCTGGCTTCAGGGTCTTTTCCAGTGAGCAGGCTCTTCGCATCAGGTGCCCAAAATATTGGAGCTTCAGCTGAAGCATTCTTCCCTAACCTCTAACCTCTCCATCCCATCAATGCTCTGAAAATCCATCCCTACCCACAACCTCAGTTTTTACTCTGTAATTTTACCCTCAGGCTCTCCAGAGCTCCTCTCCCCCTACAATATTGTCAAATCCCTCACTCTCATTCCTTTCAGTCTCTTTTAGAGGAAAACTATGGTGCATAACAACCCTCATTTAACTAAATTATAACTGGGGTTCTAGGAGGTTAAACTGGAGAAGGAAATGGCAACCCACTCCAGTGTTCTTGCCTGGAGAATCCCAGGGATGGCGAAGCCCAATGGGCTGCCATCTGTGGGGTCGCACAGAGTCGGACACGACTGAAGCGACTTAGCAGCAGCAGCAGGAGGTTAAATAACCTCTGTCCCTCCATTCTCCTAGCTCTCATAAGTCCCGGTGAATTTCTGACCATTACCCTGTAATAATTACCTGTTTATGCACCGATCTCCCTACCAGACTAGGTGATCCTTCCTATTAATAACCAGATCTTTTCCTTTTTGCCTCTGTGGGGANGAGGTTAAATAACCTCTGTCCCTCCATTCTCCTAGCTCTCATAAGTCCCGGTGAATTTCTGACCATTACCCTGTAATAATTACCTGTTTATGCACCGATCTCCCTACCAGACTAGGTGATCCTTCCTATTAATAACCAGATCTTTTCCTTTTTGCCTCTGTGGGGACTCGCACTCAGCCTGAGCTCTCAGATGAAGCCAACAATCTCCTGTGGCATAAAGGCTGCTTCAACGTCAGTACCTTTGCATGCAATGTGTCCCTGAGCTAGAATACTAGTAACATTTCTTCACCTGCCAGGCAAACTCCCACTCATCCATCAGGATCCAGTTTTCTCTCTTAAGTCTTTCTTCACCCACACATACACAAAATTCCCTGTATTTTGCACATGTATCAGAGCGTTTGTAACATTCATAAAATGTTTGTTTACAAATCTAGCTTCCACCCTGGGTTGCGCTCTGCTTGACAGCGGTAATGTCCAGTCACCTTGGTATTCCCAGTGCGAAGCAGCACGTAGCAGGCGCTTAATAAATTCTAGTTGAGCGAATGAATGGCTACACATGTGCCCGAGGAAGTACTATCTGCAACTATGAGGCTCAGTACAAGACTCCTCTCAAAACCAAACAGAGGCTGGCTTCCAGAAAGCAGAAGGAGGCTTAAGGGCTCATAGAGGGGCAGGAGAACACGAGACTTAAATTCCCAGGAGCTCAGAGGCCGAAAGCCTCAAGGAAGGAGGTGGGAGACAGAGAGGGGCGGGACTCCAGAGTTGGAGGCGGAAGGAGAGCGCGGGGAGGAGCCTGCGGTCGCAGTCCCGCCGAGGCTGCTGACCCCGGGCCAGTGGGCAGGGAGACAGGGGCTGGACGCGCGGCAGGGGAGGCTGCCGCCCGCTCCCCGCCTGGGCCCGCACTCACTCGTCGCCCTGCAGGAGGCTGCACTCGGTGATGGGCCGCACAGCCGCCCTCGGGGGCTCGGCACCCGGACCCGAGGGGCGGAAAC
>SJYT01077997.1:3331-63005 GCA_006410635.1 Cephalophus harveyi
TGCTATGTTGTCTATCTAAAACCAATATAATTTATATATCAATTATGTATTGATAAAAAATTTAAGCATATGTCTTCAAATATATGAAAATTATATGATTGATAAGACACAATTTGAAACATTTTACAGATCCCAGAAATAGTAATAATATGTTGCCATTCTAAGTAAGTCTAAATCTTCATTGCAGAATACTTCTGCCCCAAGAAACATCTAAATAAACTGTTGCTTACAGATGTAACTATTTGTATTTTCACAGTCTTCATCCACTGCACCTCTGCTTGGGTTATATATTATGCAGTTCTTTGGATTTACAGCGTGAAATGAAGGAAATCTGTAATGAAGAAGAAATTATTAGTATATAGGGAAAGGAATGATCAAATCCAAGGATAAACTCAAAAAGAACAGAAAAAGTTTTGATGCCAGAAACTTACAGATCTTGGGAGAGAGTAGAATTGTCCTCCCACAACCAGGCATGATGTTCTTCACTGTAAGAAAGTCCAATCCAGTAAAAACTGAAACTGAACTTCATAAAACCCTGCTTAGAAACAGAAACCAACATATTAACCTATTTCAAATCTGCTCTAGGAAACATGTACTTTTAAGAAGATCAGTTTCCAGTATCAGTTTCAGTTTTTCAATTCTATCAGGTTGGTACAAAAAAGTAATTGTGGTTTCAGACCATAAATGTTAAATCATTATAACTAAGCTCAAACACATCTTTCTTAATCAAAATAGGAACCATGACAATCAACACATTTTTGCCATCGATAAATAAGTTTTTTATTCCTGTAGTGTAAAAATCCATACTTTGGGATTTGACAAACTCTAGGAAAGCATTTTCTGCCTCCTGTTGGTTGTGGAAGCATTTTCACTGCAAAAACTCGGAGATGCTTGAAGAAGTGGTAGTTGATCAGCAAGAAATCAGGTGAATATGGCAGATGAGGCAAAACTTTGTAGCCCAATTTGTTCAACTTTTGAAGTGTTTGCTTTGCAACCTGCAGCCAGGCATTTTCATGGAGAAGAGTTAGGTCCTATCTGTTGACCTATGCCAGCTGCAAGCATTGCAGTTTTTGGTGCATCTTGATTTGCTGAGCAGACTTCTCAGATGTAATGATTTCACTGGAATTCAGAAAGCTGTAGTGGATCAGACTGGCAGCAAACCACCTAACAGTGACCATGACCTTTTTTGGGCCCAAGTTTGGCTTTGGGAAATGCTTTGTAGCTTCTTCTTGGTCCAGCCACTGAGCTGGTCATCACCAATTGTATAAAATCCACTTTTCATCACACATCACAATCCACTTGAGAAATGGTTTGCTGTTGAATAGAATAAGAGAAGAAGACACTTCAAAATAATGATCTTTTAAAAATTTGCTGTCAGTTCATGAGGCACCCACTTTTAGAGCTTTTACACATTTCTAATTTGCTTCAAATGCCAAATGATCGCAGAATGGTTAATGCTGAGTTCTTGGGAAACTTCTTGTGTAGTTGTAAGAGGATCAGCTTTGATGATCCGCTCAATTGGTCGGATCAACTTCTGATGGTCAGCCACTGCACTCCTCATCTTCAAGGTGCTTGTCTCCTTTGCAAAACTTCTTGAACCACCACTGCACTGTACTTTTGTTAGCAGTTCCTGGGCCAAATGTATTGTTGATGTTGCAAGTTGTCTCTACTGCTTTATAACCCATTTTGAACTTGAATTTAAAAATTGCTTAAATTTGCTTTTTGTCTAACATAGTTTCTATAGCCTAAAATAAATATAAAATAAACAGCAAGTGATGTCATTAGCAAAAAACATAAAATGAGAAATGCATATTAAACAGTATGTAGCATAATCACATTTATTTAAGAATGTTTTCCAATATCCAACAGCAAATTTCAACAAGGCAAAACCACAATTACTTTTGCACCAAACTAATACAAACTAAAATCATTTTTAACTTCTAATTTAGGAGGTGTAGTCAGTCACTTGCCTCTTGTTTCTCATTCATCAAGTCCATTTCTGGAGAAAAAAACACCACAAAGTCTCTCTTCTTAAAGGAATGAAAAATGTCCCAATGGGTGTTAGAGTTTTTATGGAACACTTCCTTCATAGCAGACCATCAGTCAAATCTGATCCCAATAGCACACTGAGGGATGGATCTTAGCACAGGTTCTACAGGGAGCTAGAGAACTTTTACTAAAGAACTAACTGTTTTATAATATTTTACATATACATTTCACACTACACCCAAGAGTGATAACAAAAGCTATATAATTACAAAATAAATTAGAAATTCAATTAAAGAGCTAAAACCTGTCTCTTATACACATCTCAAATCCTAAAAGATGATGCTGTGAAAGTGATGCATGCAATATGCCAGCAAATTTGGAAAATTGAGCAGTGACCATCGGACTGGAAAAGGTCAGTTTTCATTCCAATCCCAAAGAAAGGCAGTGCCAAAGAATGCTCAAACTACCACACAATTGCACTCATCTCACATGCTAGTAAAGTAATGCTCAAAATTCTCCAAGCCAGCCTTACAATAAAGTTGGGAAAATGCTCAGGGGAAAAAAATGATACAAGTGAAGAGATATATGAACACAGAAGACAACTTGGAGAGCATTTGAGTATAAAATTACATTTAGAAACTAGGACTTTTGTTGGGTGATAGGGTGAGAAGCCAGAGTACAATGGGTTGAAGAGTAAATAAAAGATCTTCTAGTTCCAAAAAAAAAAAAGCTAGGACTTTGAGCTGACTTTCACTGGTTAAGTAGGGTTTAGAATTGCATTAATCTCCATGTTACTTTCTAAATTATGGAAGAAGCAGAGGTAAAGGTAAAAGAGATATAAAAGTATAGGTTATCAACAAACACAAGCAGGTAATTAGAATCAGCTAGTATATTTACTGCAATTTATTTTTTGCAATTTTTTATTTGCAATTTATTTTTGTTAATTATAGTATTCACTGTAATTTTTGTGTTTATTTTTACTTGATCACTCACATTGGAAAATATGTCATTTCAATATAATGATTTTCTTATTATTTAATTACATAAATAGTATATAATGTATTTAATACATTCTTATTAAATACATTTAATACATGTATTTAATACATTCTTAAATGAACAATGAAATGGGACTATCCTACAATTACCACATCAATCGGTATGACTGTATAATAATTTTGTTATTATTTAATTACATAAACAGTATATAATGTATTTAATACATTCTTATTAAATGCATTTAATACATGTATTAAACTGTTTATTTCCTTCTCTACCAACACAAAAATTTTCCAAAGTGTGAAACCAACCTTCACTGGGATCTGTGGAGGGATCTGTGGAGGGTCCAAGCTGAACACTTTGTTTAGTAAGTGCTGTAAGAAATGATAAGAAATTTACTTTGTCAGATAAACATTTATGGAATAACAAAATATTGTTGTTCAGTCACTAAGTCCATGTCTGACTCTTTGTGACCCCATGCACTACAGCACACCAGGCTCCTCTGTCCTCCACTCTCTCCGGGAGTCTGCTCAAACTCACGTCCATCGAGTCAGTGATGCTATCTAACCATCTTATCCTCTGCCACCCCCTTCTCCTTTTGCCTTCAGTCTTTTCCAGCATCAGAATCTTTTACATGTTAGCAAAATGAAACTTCTCTTATAAGATAGCATCATCACAATTTTGATTTTTTTTATATAGCCTTGACTATAAAAACTTACAATTTTTCAACAAAACTCCCAAAGTTATCATCAACAAAAGGCATATTACTCCTAAAACCCCAGAAATCAACCTCCATGGAGTGGTCTGAAAACCTGTAAAGAAAGAAAGATAGGGTAATGATTTAAAGAACAAACACGAGAATTCTTAAAAACAGAAACCAGTGAGAGGATCCAAAAAGTTCTTTGGCTTGATAACCCAATCATTTTGCCATAAAAAAATGCTGGAAAATGAATTATTCCATTCAGAACTCCACTTGTTACCAACATTTTTATATAATGTACTTTATTCTTCAGTGAGATTATCCATACACTTTCCTCTTTATCCTCTCTATCTCAGTATTTACCTTTAATTTTTTAATTTGGCAAAGAAGCTTAGAGATCTGTAGTAACAAGAGATCAACAGGCACCAAGTTCTGGTTAATGGGCTGATATAACAAATTTATTTTCACAGAAACAACAGCAACAAAATCACAAGATAGAATGTATGACTCCCATTAGTAGATCAGAGAACTTACTGTCCATTAACAAGGTTATTTTTCTCAAGGTTCAAAGCTATTAAGTACCCAAGTCAGAATTCAAATGAAAGCTTTTCTAGACCCAGAGTCTTTCATTTAATATATTCTATCATTGTCATGAAACTATTACAATACTTGGGAGTGTTCAGTTCCGTTCAGTTGCTCGGTTGTGTCTGAGTCTTTGAGACCCTGTGGATTGCAGCGTGCCAGGCTTCTCTTGGGAGCATGCCCTTCTGCTAATCTCAACATATTCACTGCTGCAAGAAATGTCAAGCTGCTGATAGCTTTGTAGAAGCTGTACCAGGAAGAGAAGACATGGGAGTACTCTGGACCTGGTGTGGTGAGAGGCTCCACAATCAACGTACGGGTAATACTTTGAGAGCTTGACTTTATTTCCACAATACGTTAACTTATGACACATTGCATTCATTTTTACGGGAACCATTTATCACATATACTACATTTTCTCATGTCAAAAATTGCTTGCTTACAAGACCTTTCCCCTGAAATAATCTAGCATCAGGAGATTCTGCACTAACATGAGTGCACCCCAAAGTGCAGTGTCTTGAATAACAGTGCAATGTGTCAAAATGTTAATCTGAATGATTCTGTGGTGTCATAACACAAATGGTAAATTTTAAAAAGCACTTTCAAGCATTGAGTTGTTAACATTTAGCATTTTCTATTTAAGTCCAAGCTAGAATTATATCGTTTACAATTTTTCCTTGTAAATTCAGATCGCAGTCAGAATTTAGAGCTATCCGTGTCAGAATCAACTCTTTGAATCTGTTGACAAAACTTCACAAAGTCATTGCTAAGTTACAGAATGAAGAATCAGAAAAGTGAAATTGAAGTAAAAAGTGCTGAAACATGGGAAGCCTAAAACTGCATCCTTTTTATTAAAGCATTCCCTGAAATCAGCCATGCTCATGATATATCTTTTCTATTTTCATTTTTTGCATGTTATGACTTGGGATGCACATACCTGCCATGTGAGATGTCCAATGTCAATGAAGGTAAGACACGATGGATGCTGATTCAGAGAAATGAGATTAGATCCAGAAGCTAAGCTGGAGGCTAAGGAACCCGAAAGTTATGAAGAAATCCTTTGAAATAAAAATCCTGTGTATCAAAGTGGGTTCAAATCTTCTGCCGATGAGACATGGATGTGTAGTATCAAAAGAGGCAGTAAAATCATTGTCTTCTAAAATGCTTCAGGAACCACAATACAGGAAATTCTCACTGAACTTGCATAATGCAGACCCTTTGACTATCACAAAATAAAGTGAGAGGAAAAAAATTTCTCTAATGTTTGAACATCAAAGTCATCTTAAAAATTACTTGGAAAATGGAATATATGGGCAAACCAAAGGTAAATGTACTTAGTGTAAAAAAATTGACACTGAATTTTCCTTTTTTAATAAGGAGAAATATTTATTATTTGCTTTGTGTCAAATATAGATTAAATCACAAGAGATATATTAGCTTATTTTTATCCCTGGATATGACTTAATAATAAAGATAAATAAATATGCTTGTTTTACCAATGAGAAAAGTAAGGTACAGCAAAGCTAAAGTACTAAACCAAGTTTACTTATGTTTGAAACCCTGGTAGTCTTTCTCTAGAGCACGCACGACCTGTATTTTAAATCAAGCCTATCTCTCCAGGTCTATAAGTTGTGTCAATTTTCATTTATTATTTTTAGTACAGAGTGATAGGAACTTTTCATCTCTTATTCTGTGCTTTTGATCTCTGCCACTTTAACCCAGGTATGGAAGGCAAAGATATAAAAGGTAAAATCAGAAGGCTTCCCATGATTGTCCTATAAAACACACACACACATCTATACCCTGCAACTGCTTCAATTGGTCTAAGCCTACACACTTAGTGCTTCATTGATACTAGCGCTGAAAGTTTCTTTTAATACTGGACTCTTTATTTTTACTAATATGTTAATTATTATAATCATTTATTGTGTATCTAATTCATATAAGAAGCTGATAATTCAAGTCGCATATTTTTGTCTTCAGAGGCATAACCTTAATAGTAGGAATTTCAGATGGGGACAGATAAGCAGATTAAGAGCCAATAACAGAGACTTTGATCTACGGTTAAGTGTCTGGAAATATAATCGACCATTCATCCACATACAAAATAAATTCTCAAATCTTTTTGTTATTTATGTTGTTCATTTTTAAGCATTATAATATCACTATAGTACATAAAATGATCCCGGTCCCTGCAGCCCCATGACACAAAAATTCATATATTTACTTTTGTTTATGCAACTTTGGGTACCTTGCATTTTGAATATGTGATGTCAGAGTCAGCATTCAACCTCATGCTCCAAAACAATTTTCTTTTATGTTAAGAGAATAATCACTTGACTCCTCTTTCTGTTTTTTTGCCTATTCATTTATAGAGTATGAATTACCATCAAACTGCATTCATCATAGAGCTCGAGCTGTCAGAACATAAATGCTTAAGGCAACACTTCCTTCACAAATTACTAGCAGTTTCATCTCAAGATGTCTGAATTCAATGAAACTTTGTGGATAAAGCACTAAGTCCAACACTGTAGAGTCAGTACAGGTTTTGAATGTACCCATGGAAAGATCTTTTCTCTTACAGTTATTGACTCTAAGATAATTCTACATGTTATTTCAGAGATGTGAAAATAACTATATCATTTTTAAATGGACAATAGAAAAGAGTTAAAATTATTACAATTCAGCTTAAGTTGTTGAATCCGCAATGGACAAAATTGAAATTTTACCCTATAGTAAAGCTAGTTATGGGCTTCCCTTGTGGCTCAACTGGTAAAGAATTTGCCTGCAATGTGGGAGACCTGGGTTCGATCCCTTGGTTGGGAAGATCCCCTGGTGAAGGGAAAGGCTACCCACTCCAGTATTCTGGCCTAGAGAATTCCATGGACTGTATAGACATTAGAATTATGATTGCCTTTTTTATCTGTAAGATTGCCTCTTTCATCTTTAATCACCTAAAGTGCAA
This sequence comes from Cephalophus harveyi, assembly GCA_006410635.1. Lineage (NCBI taxonomy): Eukaryota > Metazoa > Chordata > Mammalia > Artiodactyla > Bovidae > Cephalophus > Cephalophus harveyi. The sequence goes on from SJYT01077997.1 coordinate 10,567, forward strand.
AACATGAACCTAATCTGTTTTTGACGTATCACCAGGTAAAAATATTAAATATATACATTTTAGTCATGATTGTGATCATTTCATTTTCACAGATAGATGAGTGTCTATTTTAATGTTTCATAGTGATTTAGTTTTATTCATTGCAAATTTTCCTAAGAGCTTTTCTCTTTAATTTTTATTTGCAGAATAATTGCTTTACAATGTTGTCCTAAGAGTTTTATACACTTTTTCTGAAAACTTAGCTTTTATGTTATTTGTATAGTTTTTTAAGTCACCTTACTTCAGTTTTGTGATGAACATTTTATTTATTTAAATATTTATCTGGCTGCAACTGATCTTAGCTATAGTTTGTGGGATTGTAGTATGTGGGGTCTTCCATCCTCACTGATGCATATGTGATCTAGTTCCCTTATCAAGTATCGAACCCAGGCACTCTGCATTGGAACTTGGAGTCCTACTCACTGGACCACCAGGGAAGTCCCTATAATGAGTATTTAGAGTATAAGCAATAACCAGATAATTTGCTTAAAATTCCATTCAATGTCTAACAATCAGATTAAGTGTTCAACTTAATTGTGTAGAATATCTCAATGTCTAAAAGAAAGTGATGTGATACCTGCCTTGAGAAAATATTGATTCATATCTACTTTCTCACTGAAATACATAGGAAATCTGACGATCTGCGGATGAGATAACACCTGAATCTTCCCAATCCCCTCTGGAACAGAACTATTTCACAGAGGAGGAACTGACAACATCAGAAGGAAATGAAGAAAGAAATCATAATAAGATTAAAATTTGAGTATAGTCTTGTAGGATAAATAGACTTGGAAATGTGGAAGTGTGGTTACTATAAAGTGAGGAATAGTTAACAGAACTGCCTCATATCAAAACCTAAATAAGACAGAAAAGATTTCAACATATTTTCTCTTCTTACCTTTTTAAAATAAAAGATGATATTCATTACTGAAAAGTAATAAAATCATAATGTTTATTACTTATTAGAGGTAACACCCTTGTAACTACGACATCAATCAAGAAATAGAACATTTCCAAGATGTTCAAGGTTTTTGCTCATTTAGCTTTCTAATTCCTACCCCCATTTCTCCTTCCAAATATCTCCACCACCTTGACCTCTAACACTGTAGTTTAGTTTAGTTTTTAAAATGTGTATAACCAGAATAATATAAAATTTTTGGTGTCTGGTTTATTTTGGTCACGTCCTTGTGAGAGTGATCCAAGAATTCCTCTCCATCTTATTGACACTAACTAAACTAGATGCTTGGGCTTCCCTGGTAGCTATGCTGGTAAAGAATCTGCCTGCAATGCAGGAGACCCTGGTTTGATTCCTGGGTCGGGAAGATCTTCTGGAGAAGGGATAGGCTACCCACTCCAGTATTCTCAGACTTCTCTGGTGGCTCAGAGGGTAAAGAATATGCTTGCATGCAGGAGACCTGGTTTTGATTCCTGGGTTGGGAAGATCCCCTGGAGGAGGGCATGGCAACCCACTCCAGTATGCTTGCCTAGAGAATCCCCATGGGCAGAGGAGCCTGGTAGGCTACAGCCCATGGGGTCACAAAGAGTTAGACATGACTGAGTGATTAAACATAGCACAGCACAAGCTAGATGTTTCAGTTCAGTTCAGTTCAGTCTCTCAGTCGTGTCCGACTCTTTGCAATGCCATGGACTGTAGCATGAGAGGCCTTCCTGTCCGTCACCAACTCCCAGAGTTTACTCAAACTCATGTCCATTGAGTCAGTCATGCCATCCGACTGTCTCATCCTCTGTCATCCCCTTCTCCCACCTTCAGTGTCAATGAGGGCTTCCCAAGTGGTGCTTTTGGTAAAAAGCATGTGTGCCATTGCAGGAGACTTAAGAGACACAGATTTGCTCCCTGGGTAGGGAAGATCCCCTGAAGAAGGGAATGGTAACCCACTCCAGTATTCTTGCCTGGAGAACCCCATGGACAGAGGAGCCTGGCGGGCCACAGTCCATAGGGTAGCAAAGAGTCAGACACAGCTGAAATTACTAAGCATTCATGCTTGCAAGCTAGATGCAAATTACTACTGTGGCCCACAGATAAGACACACGGATTGACTGAAATCCATGGGGGCCCAGTTGTGATACTGTATCCACTTGGATGCTGAGGCGGAGTCAGCTCTACCCAAACAAAATGGCTAGCAATGATGATCTATAGGAAATTTAAAAATGCTGAACTTCTAGAATGAACTTTAGGAAAGTAGTGATGCCTATCAATAATGTTTCATGTTTGTCTTTGCTTTGTTTTGCTATTTTCTCAAGTTTACTCTTTCTGAATGAATCTTCCACTGATCTACATGTACAAGTTTACTTTGAAGCACAGTGAAAAGATGAGAATGATCTTTTTGTGTACCTGTTGTGTACCTATTGTAATCAACTAAAGTACATATTGAGGGGGTTTGTGTTTAGAAATCTTCAAGTCTAAATTCAGCAAGAAAGAATGTTTGTAATAGAGGCACAATGAGTTCCCTGAGCTGTGATCTGTAAACACTGAGCACATCCACCATCTCTGAATTTACTGTTTCTGATGTGGAATGAACCTCTTGTTAAAAATATAGCAGAATTTGCTTTAGTGAAAGAGTTATTAATAGTAGTGTAGCTGAGATATAAGGAGGACAGGAAAGTAAGGATAGTTAGTGCTATCACAAAGAGAATACGCATACTGGCTTCTGTTAACTCTTTTTTTCACTTTTTATTTTGAAATTAACATAACTTGACAGGAAAAATACACAGTACCGGGATCTCCCTTGTAATAACTTACATAGCTAGAGCACAACATCAAAACCAAGATACTAACATTAGTTCAATTGATAACTCTTATTCAGGTTTCACATGCATGTGTGTGTGTGTATATATATATCCATATATATACAAATATATGTGTGTGCTCAGTCACTAAGTCATGTCCAATTCTTTGTAACCCTATGGATTGTAGCCCGCCAGACTCCTCTGTCCACGGGATTTTTCTGGCAAGAATACTGGAGTGGGTTGCCATTTCCTTCTCCAGGGGATCTTCCCATGCAGGGATCAAACACACATCTCCTGCATCTCCAGTAGGCAGATTCTTTACCACTGAGCCACCTGGGAAGTCCCATATGTGTATATAGTTTTATATGATTTTATCACATATGTAAATTCATGTAAACACCATCACATAATCTGTTTTTGATCCTGACATCATTTAAAGTTGAGTAGCTGGCCTCTTATTGGTCATTCAGTTCCACTGAAGAAAGTTTTGTAAGAATTAATTGGGGTTGTTCGTTAACAGGTCTTACTCTGGCTTTCTCTAAGAAGTAGACGTGATCACCTCGGGGCTTCAGTCAAGTGAAAAATACTTGCTATTGGTTAGAACATGATTTTCAGATTTTATTCAACATATTATTTTAATTTGATCTCTGACATGTTAACCACTATCTTTATATTATTGGTTTTGGATACTGCATAGCTGTTTTTACAAGTCTGGTATCATTTTACATTTGCAATTTTAACTGACAGTGACAAATACAATCATAGATATTGACCAGACACATTACACAAGCAAATGTCCCTTTTTGCATGAAGTTAAAAGTACCAGGGGTGCTGGTGGTGCTCAGCCACGTTCAGTTCTTTGAGACTCCATAGACTGTATCCCGCCACACTTGCCTGTCCACAGAATTTTCCATGAAGAATACTGGAGTGAGTTGCTGTTTCCTCCTCCAGGTGATCTTTTCAACCCAGGGATTGAACTCACGTCCCTTGCATCTTCTGCGTTGACAGGTGGCTTCTTTACCACTGCACTACCAGGGAAGCCCCACCAAGAGTACTGCTAACCATCAAAAGAAATAAAAGGACAAGTGAGCAAGGAAACCACAGCAGCAACCAATTCTGCATCTGGTTCAGGTATAATTTAGACTCATAAAATAAATAAAACAATGTGAAAATTTTGGACCTATCTAGATCTTTCTCAGCACTTGACTCTACTTGATAGCTATTTTATAAAGTGAGATGTCGACAGAGAAAAAAAAGCATTCAAATAATAATGATCTAACAGCTAATATATATTTTGGATAAAACATTGGCACTCTCTGATTGTGTGGAGTTAGGAGAGGTCTATAAAACCAGAGTGATGAGAACACACACACAATTTGTTTCAAAATTTCTTAACATCAGCCCTTAAAGCAGGGATCCCCAGCCTCTGGGATCTAATGCCTGGTAGAGCTGATTTCATAATAAAAGAGATAAAGTGCACAATAAATGTAATGTGCTTGAATCATCCCCAAACTATCTCCCCCAACTCAGTCCATGGAAAAAATTGTCTTCTATGAAACCAGTAACTGGTGCCAAAAAGGTTGGGGACCTCTATCTTGATGTTCATCTCTTCTAATTGATAAATTCCATCACCTGAGACTTAAGCAAAGTGTAAAAGCTTCACAAAAGAGCTTCAGAGAGCTTGCTTTTTGGCTGCAGCTGTGGCTTGTTGCCCCCCACGCAGCTGGAAACAGTGCCTCTGTGGTGAGCTGTTGGAGAGCCTTTGGGTTCTCACTAAACAAACTGGTCACTTTTTGAGATGGAAAACTCAAGTATTTTTTACTAAGTATCATTAAAATGGCACTGAGCCTCTTTCTTGGCCTTTAGGCCAAGCTTTTCTACACTGAAAAGCTCTACAATCAGAATCTGTTGATGAAATGGGCATAAAGAAAAAGAAAGGGGAAATAAAAGGATTCTCTAAGAATAATAAGATGTATCAGTACCCAAACATGAGATGATTCATCAATAAAAATCTGTCAGTTTCAAGAACTCAACTGTTAACTTTTACGCAAAGCACTCAACCAGCAGTGATTATCAATGTATACATTACCAAGCTCCGCTAGCCTGAAATGAATCTTGGAAAAAGAGGATTCACATAAAGGATTATTGTTAAAATTTTATAATTTATTCTTTAATTCTTTAGTTGACAGGTGGTCTATAATTTATTATAGTTAACATACTTAATAATTATCTGTAAAATAGTAAGCTTTTTTGGTGTTTATGCCAGCTTCATGTGAGATATTTTGCATAATTTACCTTTATAATATTCATTTACCCTGTTATTATTAGCATTATTTCTTAAATTTCATAGCTGAAGACATAGTATTATCAAAGAAATAACCTGCAAGTCAACTAACTAGCAATGGTTGAGCTGAGTCTCATTATGTTCTGTCGATCTGTAATAGATAAAAACGTGGAGAGTCACTTTGCATACTAGTAGGAGAATATATGCTATTTTGCTTCAGTTACCCTGGTAATTTTGAGTCTTTATTTGATTTTAGATACATAAATAACTACAGATGTTTTGGATACTACTACATATGCAAGTATGTAAATATTTATGTAGTAATTAATATTCATAGTAATTACATTGTAATTCTATATTTGCACACTTATACAGTATACACACTACATGCATCCTTGACTATGAAATATCTGATTGTAGTCATGGAGGTAAAATCCGGATTTGGACAAATAATTAAACCAGGCTATTACCATAATTTTTGTACAACCTAAGAGTAGTTTTTAAAGTCTCAGGAAGCTTTTAGTTATATGTCTTGTCTTCTGTTTTCTCTATTTTCTTGCCTTCTGCCTTCTAGGAAACACAATTCAATTTTTAGAAATATCTGTCTATATATGTGAATTTCATGATAATTGCATACATAAAATAAATTCACTTGAAGAGGATTTTGGCACCAAGATGGATGGTCCTTTTTAGAATTTATTTGTATTTCTTCGAAGTTAGATTTCATGGGGGGAAAAGAGACTTTACCTTGTTCCCTCCTCCTACGATTTGTGTGTATGTGTGTTTATATGTGAGCATGGGTGTGGCTGTATATGTGGTAAGAGAGGTGAAAAATCTTTGACCAAAATGGTGTAAATGCAAAGATAGAAGTAAGCTTTATAATTTGATTGTAGCAGTTACAGAATATTTCCTGTTCACTACATGTGGATATCATGTTTACAGCATTTCAACAGGCACTAGAGGTAGAATGATGTGAATATATATTTTAAGATCTTTGTTTACTAGAAAGGCTAGAGAATTATAGCACATTTTATCAACAACATCAGAGAGGTAAATATAAGAATTAAATACTATAAGTCTGCTTCATGACATAAAGTAGAAAATATGACTTATGACTTCGTTGAGAAAAACTTTATTTGTTATATTAAGGAATTTGTATCCTGTTCCCATAGTATAGTCAAAAAATTTATGTCAAATATATAAAGTTCTATAATGTACTTATTTGATATGATTTTTTTCTTGGTTATGGGGTTCTTCAGAGAGTTGAAAATTGAAAAAAAAAAATGGAACAGAAATGGCCTGTGTTCTATTTACACATATATCTCCTATAGTTTCATTTTGCTTCATTGCACTTCACAGATATTGTGGGATTTTTAGTTTTTTGTTTTGTTTTGTTTTGTTACAGACCAACCACAATATTTCCTTAAGTCAAAGCCTAGTCCAGAGCAAGGCTCTAAATCTCAATTCCAAGAAAGCTGAGAGGGATGAGGAAATTGCAGAAAAAAATTTCAGACTAGTAGAGATTAATTTAGGTTGAGATTTGAGCAGTAGTCTCAAAAGTGGGCTTAAAATAAACCGTGTTGTAAACAGATATGCTGTCATCCAGGCTTTGTTGTCCCACTTAGAGAGAATTAATTGAGGTTTAAGGAAAGAAGCTCTCTATATGCACGAGTGACAAGTGAAGCAGGGCTTCCCTAGTGGCTCAGACAGTCAAGAATCCACCTGCAATGAGGGAGACCTGGTTCAATCCCTATGTTGGGAAGATCCCCTGGAGAAGAGAGTGGCAACCCACTCCAGGATTCTTGCCTGGAGATTTCCATAGACAGACGAGTCTGGCAGGCTACAGACCATGGGGTTGCACAGAATCGGACACTAACTAAGCAACTTTCACTTTCCCTTTCTTCACAGCCAAGTGAAGCAACAAGTGCTGATGTAGAAGCGAGGCAAGTTTTTCAGAAGATCTAGCTAAGATGATTAATAAGGTGACTACATTAAAAAAACAGATTTTCAAAGTAGATGGAGCAAACTTATATTGGAAAAGGTGCCATTTATGGCTGGAGAGAAGTCAATTCCTGGCTTCAAAATTTCAAAGGATAGGCTAACTCTCTTGTTAGGGGCTAATGCAGCTGATGGCTTGAAGTTGAAGCCAGTGCTAATCTATCATTCTGAAAATTCTAGGGCCCTTTAGAATTATGCTGATTCTACTCTGCTTGTGCTCTATAAGTGGGACAACAAAGCCTGGATGACAGCATATCTGTTTACAACATGGTTTATTTTAAGCCCACTTTTGAGACTACTGCTCAAAAAACAAGAATCTTTTCAAAATATTACTGCTCATTGTCAAGTCACCTGAGTCCTGCAAGAATCTGATGAAGATGTACAATGAGATTAATGTTTTCATGCCTGAAAACATAGACAACATCCATTCTGCAGCCCAGAGTTCAAGAAATAATTTTGACTTTCAAGTCAGTATTTAAGAAATATATTTCATGAGGCTATGGCTGCCATAAATAGTGACTCCTCTTGATAGAGCTGAGCAAGGTAAAGTAAAAACCTTCTGGAAAGGATTCACTATTTTAGATGCCATTAAGAACATTCATGATTAGCCAAAAGAGATAAAAATATCAACATTAATAGGAATTTAAAAGAAACTGGTTCCAATATTCATGGATGACTTTGGTTCAAGACTTCAGTGGAGGAAGTATGGCAGATGTGGTGAAAATATCAAGAGACCTAGAATTAGAAGTAGAACATGGGGATGTAACCGAATGGCTGCAATCTCAGAATAAAACTTGAGTGGGTGATGACTTGCTTCTTATGGATGAGCAAAGAAAGTGTTTTCTTGATATGACAGCTACTCCTGGTTAAGGTGCAGTGGAGATAGTTGAGATGACAACAAAGGATTTAGAACACTGTATAAGCTTCGCTTATAAAGCAGCTAAAGGTTTAGGGGAGATTGACTCCAATTTTGAAAGGAGTTCCGCTATGGGTAAGATGCTATCAAATAGCATTGCATGCTACAGAGAAATTGTTTGTGAAAGGAAGAGTCAGTTGATGTGGCAGATTTCACTGCTGTCTTATTTTAAGGAATAGCCACAGTCCTTCCAAACTTCAGCAACCAAGACTGTTCTAACACTCAAAATTCATGACTTTCAATATTTACAATTTAGTAGATATATTTGAACTATCTTCTCATTCCAAGATTTTGCTTTTTGTCCTAAATCAAACCAATCTAGTGAAAAAAAAATCATTTTCAGTTGAATTAAATCTTACAGAGAATCAGAATTCATAACATTATGGACATCAGGGTTGGGCTATGTTTTATTAGCTCTTCACCTCCCTCGTTGAAGAGCAACAGCAGATGTTCATCTGCAGTTTTTACATTTATATGTTACCTGAATATATATACATAGAATCAGGCAATAATTGGATTTATAAAAAAATTGAATGCCTCTTAACTAACAGGTCAGAATCGACACACCTGTCTTAGTAGCATGGAAACTGGATCAGTGAGAATATCTAATAAGAACAAGACACACAAAGAATATAGAGAAATAGCAGTATAGAGTTAAATGAGAGGATAATACAAATGTAGACTGTTTTGCCTTCAAAACTAATTTCTAACTGATAGTCATCAGATGATTCTTCTCTGCCCTTCTTCAACGTGCTAAATATGAGGTGTCAAAAGTCAGTAGCTTTGGACTTCTCTGGTGGTCCAATGGTGAAGATTCCACCTGCTAATGCAGGGGACAAGGGTTTGATCCCTGGGTTGACAACTAAGCCTGTGAGCCACGACTACTAAGCCTGCCCATCCCAGAGCCCATACTCTGAAACATCAGAAGCCACCACAGTGAGAAGTCTGTGAACTGCAACTGGAGAGAAGCCCACACTTGCTGCAACTAGAGAAAGCCTGCACACGGCAATGAAAGCCCAGGAAGGCCATAAATAAACCAATGAGGCAAAGTGATCTCATTAAAATGTGATTTTTTTTTAGAAGAATTGAAGTATTTTTTTTTTTTAAGTCAGTAGCCTCAAGTGTCTGATTCTGTTTCTTGTTAGATTTGTAAACTTGAGTAGGTTACAAAACTTCTTTAATATTCATTTCCATCATCTGAAAAGGTGAAACATAATTATAAGTAGTTTTTTAGAAATGCTGTCTGGATTCTGACATGACCTTACCCTCTTGGTCAGACCTCAGTCATCAGCTCAGTGTGCTTCATGTGTAATTAAAAAACAGAGACATTACTTTGTCAACAAAGGTCCATGTAGTCAAGGCTAGTTTTTCCAGTAGTCATGTATGGATGTGAGAGTTGGACTATAAAGAAAGCTGAGCGCTGAAGAACTGATGCTTTTGAACTGTGGTATTGGAGAAGACTCCTGAGAGTCCCTTCGATTGCAAGGAGATCCAACCAGTCCATCCTAAAGGAAATCAGTCCTGAATATTCATTGGAAGAACTGGATGCTGAAGCTGAAACTCCAATATTTTGGCCACCTGATGTGAAGAACTGACTCATTGGAAAAGACCCTGATTCTGGGAAAGACTGAAGGCAGGAGGAGAAGGGGTGACAGAGGATGAGATGGTTGGATGCCATCACCAACTCGATGGTCATGAGTTTGAGTAAGCTCCAGGAGTTGGTAATGGACAAAGAGGCCTGGCGTGCTGCAGTCCATGGGGTCGCAAAGAGTCAGACGCAACTAAGTGACTGAACTGAACTGAACTTCCTCCTGAACTAGTATTATGACAGAACAGTGAGGAGAACAGAAAGTCTTCAAGAAAGCCAATTCACATGAGAGGAAAAGAAAGCAGGAATGTGGCAAAAATAATTCCAGAATAAAATGTGAATCAAACAGTCACGATTTAAAAGCCACCTATTCTTAGCAAGACTATACTGTACTTAAATGTCAGTTTTAGCAGGAACACAATCTGAAGTGAAAACTTATTTTACAAATAATAGTAAGGTGCTTTTAAAAATAAAGAAATGTTATTCTAATCCAGGTTAACATTAAATATCACCAGTATGGTTAAGCAGGTGACACCAATAGAAACCAAAGAGAGAAAGAGTTAGACAGAGACAGGAAAATCAAGCAGAACAATGAGAGATTGTTCTTTTATATGGTGTTTTCTTGCCATTTCTTTAAAGAGTTAGAATGGAAAATTAAATGCTGTTTAAGATATAAATATAGTCTCTAATTTTGTATCCAAAATCCTTGGGGAGAAGTGTAATTTAAGATTCACAGTTTTGCACTTTAAAATATATACTTATATATTTATACATATATATATATAAATTAACTGTGCCAATAGAATTTGGTGGTTCACTTTATAACCAAGCACGTCAATATTTCCTCAGAAAAATGCATCAAACAAAAAACATACTTAGTTCATATTTTGGCACCAAACTTATAAACATATTTTGCTTTATAAATATTTTGGTTTTTAGCATTGCAGAGGGCTTCCCTGGTGGCTCAGTGGTAAAGAATCTGCCTGCGAAGCAGGAGACACAGGTTTGATCCCTGAGGCAGGAAGATCCTCGGGAGGAGGGCATGGCAGCCCACTCCAGTATTCTTGCCTGGAGAATCCCATGGACAGAGGAGCCTGGCGGGTTACAGTCCATAGGATCACACAGAGTCAGACACAACTGAAGCAACTTATCATGCACACATTGTAGATAAGTGATTAGAGACTTGTATCTCTCATGTCAGTATACTGAATAAATTATTCCCAATTCTTTCTTTGTAAGACATGTTTGCAAACCCACCTCCCAATTACTGAACCCTTCTACACGTGGTTCCATATTGATAATTTATCCAAGTGATCTTACCCACATTTACAGTAAAGAAGCTGACATATAGATTAGACAAGACAGGTTCAACAAATCTCTGTTAAGTCATACTTCCATTTGGGTATGAGAAGCATCTCTTGCAAAACACTCTGGTCCTATATCCTTGGGAGACCTGGTTTCTTTTATCCTGCTTCAGTCACTATCCCTTTCATCCTCCTTAGCCTTCCCCATGCTTTGCTCCTAACTCAGGTGCTGATTCTTGCAACATACATTTCACAGTTTCCATGTGAACCAGCTTCCAGTTCAGTCACTGGGAGGAATTGGTTTGAAATTTGAAGAGGAGAAGTAGGGGAGAAGCCTGGTGTTTTGCTTTTCTCTCTTCGTTTCAGGCTACATCTCCTGCAGTGGCTACACCTGTCACGTGGCTTTAACTCCTGCAAACAGCAACAGCTTCCCACCAGATAGGGTCTGCTGTGGTCCCAGGTCTCATCAAGTGGCTCTGGGGGCCCACCTGCCCCCTTGGCACCTTCAGCCCTGGGAATGGTCCCATCTTTCTGTTTTACTCATCTCTGGACTGTCTTTCTCCTGTTTGTCTTTCAATCCTGCAACTGCCTTGTAACTATTTCTCTGCATTAAGTTCACTCTTTTGAATGATCTGGCCTGGGCTTTGTTTATCTGCCTAGACCCTCACCAGTATTGCAAGGCACACAAAGTCTTCCCCATGAAACTTCTAGTACTCTGCCACCAGAAGCTATGGTTCTACCTCTTTTTTCAGAACACCCCTTCCACATCCATTCCCAAGCACCTTTGCTGTACTCTGTGCCCCTGGAAGCTAAAGTCTAAAAATTACATCATTCAGGCTTTCTTGCCTTCTGGTTTCTGGCTGGTTTAAGCCCTTGGAAGATATTGCCAGGAGATCAGAAAGTGAGAGGGAAAAAATAGACAAATTATTTAATATTTTCCTTCTTGATGGATCAAGTCCCAGCAATGCCTAGAATCTGTCCCTGTAAACAGTTGGTATTTTCTGACCGTTAACAATGGAACACAATGTGGATCATATCCTGCTGCCCTACACAGTGTTATCTAGGATATAGATAGCTTAAAAATTTATTTACTTTATTCATTAAGATATAAAGGGACTTCCCTGGTGGCTCAGTAGGAAAGAATCTGCCGGCCAATGCAGGAGACACAGGTAAATGCCTAATCCAGGAAGATCCTACATGCCTAGAAACAACAAAGCCCACGTGCCACAACTGCTGAGGCTGTGCTCTAGAACCCAGAGCCACAACTTCTGAAGCCCGCGGGCCCTAGAGCCTGTGCTCCGCAACAAGAGAAGCCACTGCGATGAGAAGCCTGCACGCTGCAACAAAGCGTAGTCCCTGCTCGCCGCCGTTAGAGAAAAGCCCGCAGAGCAACAAACACCCAGCACAGCCAGAAATAAACAAATAAGCATTTTAAATATATATTATTTTAAGACATAAAAACTGAGTTCTGATAAAGTGCTCTCTGGTCTTCTTTTTTTCTATTGACTGCTTAAAAACCTGCTATGTAATTATTAAATAAATAAACCATCTGCATTCTGATATGACACATGTACTAGTCTTTTTTTTTTTTTTTCTGAAAGATTACTGGATTTTCTTCTGTGGTTATTTTCAGTTTAAGTGTCACACATCTGGTCAACACACTCTAAATATGTAAAGGTGTTGCTAACATATTCACTCACTGTACACGCCTCTGAACAGAATTTTCCAACCACAGCGTGACCAGCACTTGCCAGGGCATTTAACACCTAGACCACTCTTGAAGTTATTGTACTGGTTCTTGGGTAATCTAAAAGGGCTTTAGGGAAAGGAGAATGAAATTTCTGGGAAAAAGTAAGATTCTACTGCAGAAGATATTGAAATGAAAAGCTGTAAGGACCTATGAAATTGGCCAAGAAGCAGTGGATTTAGCTTAAAGGTAGAGAAGCAAATCAAAATGGAAATTTACAAACTTGGACATGGGGATTACTGTCACTTTAACTGTCACATTAGTACTGTTATTCATTGGACATGCATCATCACAGTTAGCAACATTAGCTTTAGAATTAAGACTAAATTTTCTTTTGGAAGAGGAAGCAGGGAGAAATGAAGTAACACAAATGCAAGTATGACTATGTAAATGTTACAGTCATCTTCTAAGTGTGTACTTCTTGGAGATTTCTTCTCAATCGGGTATATTAAGGTAACATATTTTGTAAAGAGAAACAATGGGCAACTACATATATAAAAACCTGCCATACTGTCTATGTGAAACAAAACATTTTACAATTTTGAACATCTGAAAAAGATAAAATGGGATGAGGTGAAAGAACATTTTTAGAAAACATATTCAGGCATTCATATTATAGAAACAGAAAGCTAAACCATGTTAAAATAATTCCTGAAATTATAAGTAAATTAAACAGCCATGATTTGCAGAATGTATTGAAAAAAGTAATTTATTTTTGGCAGAAAATTTATAGTGGCAGAAACTGTATACTTAAGTGGCAGTTTCAGGAAAATATAGTTTAAAGCTAAGGAATTATTTTGCAAATATTACTAGGTGGGGTTTAAATTCATGGAATAGCCTATATGGGATACACAAGAGAGTAACTACAAGAAAATAAAAAGGAATCAAGACAGCATCAGTTCAGGAATTATTCTTAAATACATGTTGAATGGAACAAGAAGAAGTGAGAAAGGTAGGGTTAAACATTTCTTTTGTGTATTTTTGAGGAGGTCATACCAAAGCCCAACAATACCAGGCACCTAAGTGTGGTTGGATGCGTGGAGATCCATCATATACTTTAAATATTAACCATTTTGAATGGTTTTTCATTCAATATAATGTGCACCAGCATCAGATTGCAAATGGTCTGGAAAGCTGAAAATTTGACAGGTTATTCTTGTGGAGACAAATTGGTATACTTAGAGATACTTGCTATTGTATCTACAAAACTAAAGCAAATGATTTTAAAGGGACTACAAATATTTGAATATTAAGATTTTTAATACGTGCGGGAATCCACAGTGAGTAGGTATTTGCTACAGTATTTGCTATACATAGACATGTGAGTTTTGTAATAATTCATTTACTTATTTTTTTCTAATTTTTATTTTTATTTGATTTTAGTTTTAGCATGAATACAAAGTTACTTAATTAGTATTATCAATTGGGCAGAAAATGTTTAGATTTGCATTGAAGTCGCTCAGTCGTGTCCGACTCTTTGCAACCCCATGGACTGTAGCCTACCAGGCTCCTCCGTCCATGGGATTCTCCAGGCAAGAATACTGGAGTGGGTTGCCATTTCTTCTCCAGGGGATCTTCCTGACCCAGGGATTGAACCCAGGTCTCCCCCTTTGGAGGCAGACACTTTAACCTCTGAGCCACCAGGGAAGCAAATTATATAAAAAAAGAAATTATGTAAGAGTAGGCCTGCCCTTCCCAGGTGACTCAGTAATAAAGAATCTTCCTGCCTACGTAGGAGATGCTGGTTTGATCCTGGGGTCAGGAAGATCTCCTAAAAAAGTATGGCAACCCACTCCACTATGCTTGCTTGCAGAATCCCACAGACAGAGGAGCCGGGCAGGCTACGGTACAAGGTGTTGCAAAAGAGCAGGCACAACTTGGAGACCAAACAACAGCAGCAAGCAACAAGAGGCATAGAAATGGGAGCCTAAAGGCATAGAATTGAACAGCTTTGTAAAGCATGTTTTGATAGTCGAATTACATTTCTGTTAAAACTAAAAGACCTGTGTGGTGGCTAAGAAGTGCTTGGCAAGATTTCTTGTGATCTGGATTCAAATTACCACTGACAGAACAAAGGAGGTGGTTAGAGAAATATGGTCTTGAGTACAAAAATATCCAATTAGTGTGAACTATGTAATTAGACTAAGATTATACAACATTTTCTCAATATATGTAAACCAAAGAACTGTGTATCACAGAGTCACCAAAAGAGCAAGTTAACAATTTTGTATTAAACTTTGGACAACCACTTGATCTTCATTCCAGTCTTTCTTAAAGAGTAATCAGTAAAACGCCCACCTCAATGTCACCTACTATACTTGCTTCTACACCAGATTCCTTAGTTTTGGCCCAGACATTGATTCACAGTTTCTCTAGTAGAACATGGGAATCTGAATTTTGGAAATTCTTAAGAATAATTAATACTGAGAAGCACTCTCTGCCTCCATAAACTTCTACCTGAGCTCCTTTAATTTAAATTTAAATTTTCTAACATAAGCCCATTCAGGTTTACCAGAGAAATACAAAGTCAGTTGTGAAAGAATCAACAAAATAGCTATGTCAACATCTTGCCTTTGCCACTATGTTTTTATTCTCTAGTTCTCTTTCTGTGGAATGCCTTATTGACTGAGGACCATTCACATAGTCCTTCATATATTCAGTTTATTGCTTTAATTCTCTTACCTTCCTCCACCTTTCTGCTCTATTTCCAGAGTCTCACTATCAAATTCTGCTCATAAGATCTGGTTTTCTATGACTGTTTAACTTGTAAAAATATCCAGAATGTTAAGATTTCATCCTGTACCAAACCAGGGCAAATGCCACTGGAGTGAAAAAATCAATTGAAATCCATAAAGATGGCAGAGATGAAGTCATTACAGGTGGAAATATGGCCCTGGAAACAGAGCTGCCAGAGGAGGTCCTAAGTAGCCAAAGGCAAAACACTGACCAAAATCAATACCTTTTATAAGAATGACAGTGAGGTTCTGGACAAAATTTTCCATTACTGCCTTAAATAGACTCCCAAGCAACAGAGCCAGCAGGGAAGCCCAATTCTAGAAAGAGAAATACATTTTTAGAATCATTTTAGTAACATTGCATTTAAAAAGCCAAGTTATGATTACATTATGCATTAGAAATTAAAACATTTCTTCATATTTTCACCTTAAATCACAGATTTCTGCAGGGATAATTTATTACGGTCTCTTAAAAACTGTGGAATTATACATGCATCTTTAATAGGAATCTACTTCTATGTCATTAATTTATAGTTAGGTTAGTTATACTAAAATATCTATTAAATCAGAACATAAGATACTTCGTGGAAAGACCATGTCTTATTCATATTTATATCTTCTAAAACATAAATTTTTTGCCTTTTCATACTGTCCATGGGGCTTTCAGGCAAGAATACTGGAGTGGGTTGCCATTTACTTCTCCCATGAACCACATTTTGCCAAAACTCTTCACTATAACCCATCCATCTTGGATGGCCCTGAATGGTATGAATCACAGTTTCACTGAGTGATGGAAGCCCCTTCACCACAATAAGTCTGTGATCCATGAAGGGGAAATGAAGATTTTATAGGGTAGTTGCTGTTTTTGTTGTTGTTTAGTCACTAAGTCTTGTCTGCCTCTTTTGAGACCCCATAGACTGTAGCCCTCTGGCTCCTCTGTCCATATAATTTCCCAGGCAAGAATACTGGAATAGGTTGCCATTTCCTTCTCCAGGGGATCTTCCTGACCCAGGGATCAAACCCATGTCTCCTGCATCTCCTGCATTGGCAGGTAGATTCTTTTCCACTGAGCAACCTAATGGCAGAAAGTAAAGAGGACCTAAAGAGCCACTCATGCGAAGGCATGAGGCCACCTCATGTGAGGAGTTGACTCATTGGAAAAGACTCTGATGCTGGGAGGGATTGGGGGCAGGAGGAGAAGGGGACAACCGAGGATGAGATGGCTGGATGGCATCACGGACTTGATGGATGTGAGTCTGAGTGAACTCTGAGAGTTGGTGATGGACAGGGAGGCCTGGCGTGCTGAGATTCATGGGGTCGCAAAGAGTCGGACACGACTGAGCGACTGAACTGAACTGAAAGAGCCACTTGATGAGAGGGAAAAAGCTAGCTTAAAACTCAACACTAAAAAAACTAAGATCATGGAATCCAGTCCCATCATTTCATGGCAAATAGAGGGCAAAAAGTGCAAACAGTAACAGATTTTATATTCTTGTGCTCCAAACTTGCTCCTTAGAAGGAAAGCTATGACAAGCCTAGACAGCATATTAAAAAACAGAGACATACAGATGTGAGAGTTGGACCACAAAGAAGGCCAAGTGCTGAAAAATAGATGCTTTTGAATTGTGGTGCTGGAGAAGACTCTTAAGAGTTCCTTGGACTACATGAAGACCAAACCAATCGATCCTAAAGGAAGTCATTCCTTAATATTCACTGGAAGCTCTATTGAAGAAGCTGAAGCTCTAATACTTTGGCCATCTAATGCAAAGAACTGACTCATTAGAAAAGACCATGATGCTGGGAAAGATTGAAGGCAGGAAGAGAAGGGGACAACAGAGGATGAGATGGTTGGATGGCATCACTGATTGAATTGACATGAAGTTGAGCAAACTCAGAAGATAGTGGAAGACAGAGAAGCCTGATATCTACAGTCCATAGAGTCACAGAGTTGGACACAACTTAGCAACTAAACAACAGCATATACTAGAGTACCTTTCCCATGGAAGACTTTGTATTTGTAGAATTGATATAAATATTGAAGGTCTTTGTATTTTAGGTATCAAGGTGTAAAACCATTGCTTGCTTTTTGCAGAATTGTGAGAGAAGTTTATTTAGACTATGCTACAAAAATAGATATCATAATTAGATCATGTGAAAGTGTGGAAGTGTTAGTTGCTCAATCGTGTCTGACTCTATGTGACCCCATGGATCCACCAGGCTCCTCTGTCCATGGAATTCTCCAGGCAAGAACTCTGGAGTGGTTTGCCATTCCCTTCTCCAGGGGTTCTTCCTGACCACGGGTGCATGCTAACTCGCTTCAGTCTCCTCCAACTCTGTGTGGCCCTGTGGACTGTAGCTCCCCAGGCTCCTCTGGCCACAGGATTCTCCAGGCACGGATACTGGAGTGGGTTCCCATGCCCTCCTCCAGGAGATCTTCCCGACCCAGGGATCAAGCCCACGTCTGTTATGTCTCCTGCACTGGCAGGTGGGTTCTTTACCACTAGTGCCACCTGGGAAGCTCTGACTCAGAGTGAAAGTGAAGTCGCTCAGTCGTGTCCGACTCTCTGCAACCCCATGGACTGTAGCCTACCAGGTCCCTCCGTCCATGGGATTCTCCAGGCAAGAATACTGGAGTGGGGTGCCATTTCCTTCTCCAGGAGATCTTCCCAACCCAGGGATTGAACCCAGGTCTCCCGCATTGTAGGCAGACTCTTTAACCTCTGAGCCACCAGGGAAGTCCTATTGACCTGACTCAGGGTACTTTAAGCTAAATAGCAGAATAAAATACTATGTTGTATGGGAGTGAATAATCAAAGTAAAGAAGGGAAATTTTTTTTAATTTTTTAAATTGGAGTATAATTTNCCGCATTGTAGGCAGACGCTTTAACCTCTGAGCCACCAGGGAAGTCCTATTGACCTGACTCAGGGTACTTTAAGCTAAATAGCAGAATAAAATACTATGTTGTATGGGAGTGAATAATCAAAGTAAAGAAGGGAAATTTTTTTTAATTTTTTAAATTGGAGTATAATTTCTTTATAATGTTGTTAGTTTCTGTTGTTACAACATGAATCAGCTATATGTATAAGCACATCCCCTCCCTCTTGAGCCCCTGTCCCACCCCTTCCCACACCACTCCTCTCGGTCATCACAGAGCACTGACATAACGCTCCCTCCTTCCCCCAGCTCCATGTTCACAAGGTTATTCTCTATTTTTGCCTCTATTCTTGCCCTGTCAATAGATTCATCAGCACCATTTTTCTAGACTCCAGGCACACACACTTAGTCACTCACTCCTGTCCAACTCTTTGAGACCCCATGGACTTCAACCCACTAGACTCCTCTGTCCATGAGTTTCTCAGTCAAGATTACTGGAGAGGGTTGCCATTTCCTTTTCCAAGGAATCTTCCCCACCCAGGGATTGATCTTGCATTGACTGTGTCTCCTGCATTGCAGGCAAATTCTTTAAATATTTTTGCATTAAAATACAATGTTTGCTTTTCTCTTTTTGACTTACTTCACTCTGTATGACAGATTCTAGGTTCACCCACATCACTATAAATGACCCAATTTCTTTCTTTTACAACTGAGTTATATTTCATTGTATATATGTACTACATCTTCTTTATCCAAAAGACAACATTTTTGATAAGGTATCTAGTTACCACATTCTGTGAATTAAATAATGGTCTGAAGGGTAAGACTGTTTGTGTCACTCCAAATGGCTATGGACATCAGGGAAAGGTACAGGATGCTCAGCCCCCAGAAATAAGCCTCCACAGAAGAGGTGAGAACTCTCCTGAGCGGGAACTAAAAGCACAGGGAGAATCATAAGAGAGGCACCCCTACAAACAGAGACAGCTGCCCTTTGACCAAACAGCAAAGGCCTTTCAAAGGGGAAAGAGGCTTTTCAACAAATGGAGCTGAAACAACTGGACATACAAATGAAAAAACATAAATCTAAACACAGACTTTAAACCTTTTCAAAAATTGCCTCAAAATGAATCCCAGACCTAAATGTATAACAGATTTGGCAATAATTTTTAGGTGCAACACCAAAAGCACAATCCACACACACACACACACACACACACACACACACACACACACACACCAATAAGCTGGACTTTATTAAAAACTAGACTGTGAAAGACGTAAGAGAATGAAAAAGATAAAGTACAGACTGGAAGAAAAAATTTTCAAAGCACATATTTAGTAAAGGAACTGTGTTCAAAATATACAGTTCAGTTCAGTTCAGTTTCTCAGTCGTGTCTGGCTCTTTGCAACCCCATGAATCGCAGCACGCCAGGCCTCTCTGTCCATCACCAACTCCCGGAGTTCACTCAGACTCACGTCCATCGAGTCAGTGATGTCATCCAGCCATCTCATCCTCGGTCGTCCCCTTCTCCTCCTGCCCCCAATCCCTCCCAGCATCAGAGTCTTTTCCAATGAGTCAGCTCTTCGCATGAGGTGGCCAAAGTACTGGAGTTTCAGCTTTAGCATCATTCCTCCCAAAGAAATTCCAGGGCTGATCTCCTTCAGAATGGACTGGTTGGATCTCATAACTTTTCTTCCAAGGAGTAAGCGTCTTTTAATTTCATGGCTGCAGTCATCATCTGCAGTGATTTTGGAGCCCAAAAAAATAAAGTCTGACACTGTTTCCACGTTTTCCTCATCTATTTCCCATGAAAATATACAAAGAACTCTTAAAACCCAAGATAAGAAAATACATAATCCAATTTTTAAATGAGCAAAGTATCTGAACTGACCTCTCTAGTAAAGATAAACAGATGGCAAATATGCATATAAAAAGTGTTCAACATCAGATGTCTTTGTTGTTGTTTAGTCCCTCAGTCATGTCCAACTCTTTTGACTCCATGGACTGCAGCACGCCAGGCTTCCCTGTCCTTCACTATCTCCTGGAGCTTGCTCAAATTCATGTCCATTGAGTCGGTGATGCCATCCAACCATCTCATCCTCTGTCATCCCCTTGTCCTCCTGTCCTCAATCTTTCCCAGCATCAAAGTCTTTTCCAATGGGTCAGCTCTTCACATCAGGTGGCCAAAGTACTGCAGATTCAGCCTTAGCCTCAGTCCTTCCAACAAATATTCAGGGTTGGAAATTCCAAATGACAGCAACAGTGAGCCATCATTACAAGCTTATTAGAATGACTAAAATCCAAATTACTGACAGCATCCATTGCTGATGAATGTGTGGAAATTCAGGCACTCTGGTTCATAGACGGTAGGAATGCAAAAAGGTACTTTAGAGGACAGTTAAACAGCTTTTTAAAATATAAGCAACCTCTTAGCATATAATACAATGATTACACCCTTTGATTCACTCATCTAAGTGACTTGATAACTCATGTCCGTAAAAAACCCATTAATAAACATTTATAGCAGCTTTATTCATAATTTCTGAAACTCAGAAGTCTAGATGAGATATATGGCACTGTTTGCACTTTCTGTTCAATTTTTCTATCACTTAAAGCCACTCTAAAAAAATGTGTATGAATTTTTTTAAAAAGCAGAAGAAATAGAGCAAGATCATAGGACAAGTAATTAACACAATGTTTACAGAACATTCTACAGTTAAATTATATTCAATAATTTTAAAATATTTATTTGGCTGTGTTGGGTCTTAGTTTTGGCACAAGAGATCTTCTGCTGCAGCCCACAGGCTCAGTAGTTGTGGCACAGAGGCTTAATTGCTCTGCGGCAAGTGGCATCTTAGTTCCCTGACCAGGAATCAAACCAACAGCCCCTGCACTGCAAGGTGGATTCTTAATCACTGGACTACCAGGGAAGTCCCTCAAATACTTTTTAATTCTCACAGTCAACCCATAAAATATTTTAATCTAATTTTAGACAATAATTAAATGTGAAGAAAATATTATTTCTATATAGATTGTTGGTAAATATCAACATCATAAATTAATGGCATAAGTGCATTCCTAATTTATGAATTAAAATTCAGCTTCCAAATCTTCCTGTCTTTCAGTCTTTTCTTACTGTCTTTTCATTTCATAAAGTTGAAAGATAATAATGAGATGAGTTAAAATTAATTTTTTAACTGCACTAAGTCAAAGTAGCAATTGATTCATTTAGGCACTGAACTCTTCCTTGCAATAAAAATAAAAGTGACTATATTAATTAGGATATATAATGACTTCTGCTTATTTTTCTTTCCTTCTTCCCTCCCTTCCCTAACTTAACTCAATGAACATATTTTAGAGTTCTCAATGTGCCATACAAGGATGGAAATCAAAAGTGAAAATACAGAAAAATGTATCTGTCTCAGTTCAGTTCAGTTCAGTCACTCAGTCGTGTCTGACTCTTTGCATCCCCATGTACTGCAGCATGCCAGGCCTCCCTGTCCCTCACCAACTCCTGGAGCTTACTCAAACTCATGTCCATTGAGTTGGTGATACCATTCAACCTTCTCATCCTCTGTCGTCCCCTTCTCCTCCCGCCTTCAATCTTCCTCAACATCAGGGTCTTTTCAAATGAATCAGTTCTCGCATCAGGTGGCCAAAGTATTGGAGTTTCAGCTTCAGCATCAGTCCTTTCAATGAATATTCAGGACTGATTTCCTTTAGGATGGACTGGTTGGATCTCCTTGAAGTCCAAGGGATTCTCAAGAGTCTTCTCCAACACCACAGTTCAAAAGCATCAATTCTTCATCGCTCAGCTTTCTCACAGTCCAACTCTCACATCCATACATGACTACTGGAAAAAACATAGCTTTGACTAGATAGACCTTTTTTGGCAAAGTAATGTTTCTGCTTTTTAACATGCTAAGTTGGTCATAACTTTTTTTCCAGAGAACAAGCGTCTTTTAATTTCATGGCTGCAGTCACCATCTGCAGTGATTTTGGAGCCCAAGAAAATAAAGTCTGACACTGTTTCCATCATTTCCCCATCTATTTGCCATGAAGTGATGGGACCGGATGCCATGATCTTAGTTTTCTGCATGTTGAGCTTTAAGCCAAGCTTTTCACTCTCCTCTTTCACTTTCATCAAGAGGCTGTTTAGTTCGTCTTCACTTTCTGCCATAAGGGGGGTGTCATCTGCATATCCACGGTTATTGATATTTCTCCCAGCAATCTTTATTCCAGCCTGTGCTTCATCCAGTCCAGCAATTTCATGATCTCAATCTCAAGGGGTCTATAAATTTGAGACGGGGAGGGAAGAGGGAGGAGCTTTCAGGATGGGGAACACATGTATACCTGTGGTGAATTCATGTTGATGTATGGCAAAACCAATACAATATTGTAAAGCAATTAACCTCCAATTAAAATAAATAAATTTATATTTTAAAAAAAATTTGAGACAGAAAATCAGAAGCAACTCCATTTTTGGAACATTAAATATCAAAAAAAATCTATGAGGATAACATTATCTGCTGTATTAACTTTATTCATCCCACTGAATTTATTCTTGAATATCATTAAGGCACTTATGTCTGGACTTTTTTTTCTTTTGTCATCACTTCTGCCATGTCTTAATCACATCTTATGGTGAATGATTTCATTGCCACTAACTGCTTATTTTTCCAGAGCATATACCTAATTAACTGTTCCATTCAACTGATTAAATTTCATCTTCTTTCTTTCTGCGTTGAGTTGCATATATCTCATATAGGGAGTCAAACTCTCTGATGCTAACTTGCATCAGGATCTCTAATCTCACTTCAATTCTTAGTGGCCTTTAATAAATTTATATTACTTATTCTTTGTATTTTTAAATTATACTTGATTTACAATGTCATATTAATTTCAGCTGTACAATATAGTGATTCAGTATTTTTGCAGATTATATTCCATTGAAAGTTATTACAAGATAATGGCTGCAATTCACTATTTTATACAATATATCATTACTGCTTATCTATTTTATACAGAGTAGCTTGTGTCTCTTAATCCCATACACTGAATTTGACCCTCCCCCTTCCCTCTCCCCTTTGGTAACCACAGTTTGTTTTTTATATCTGTGAGTGTTTCTGTATTGCATATACTTTCAGTTGTATTATTCTTTAGATTCTATGTATAATTAATATGATACAGTACAGTGCTCTGATTTACTTTAGTGCCTAATATTCTCTACATTCATCCATGTTGCTGCAAATGGCAGAATTTCATTATTTTATACAACTCAATATCCTCAAAAATCCAATCAATAAGCAGAAGACCTGAATGAACACTTTTCCAAAGAAGACATACAGATGTCTAACAGGTACATGAAAAGATGCTCAATATCAGTAATTATTAGAGAAATGCAAATTAAAACAACAAAGATATCACCTCACATCTGTCAGAATGGCCATCGAGAGCAAGTCTACAAGTAACACATGTTGGAGAGGATGTGGAGAAAAGGGAATACTTGTACGTTGGTGCTGAGAAAATAAATTGATGCAACCACTGTGGAAAACAGTATGGAGATTCCTCAAAATAAAAATAAGACTATTATATGCTACTGATTTTTATATGCTAATTTTGTATTCTGCAGCTTTACTAAATTCATTAATTAGGCCTAACAGGTTTTTGGTTGAGTCTTAAGGATTTTCTTTTTGTAAAATTATGTCATTTTACTTCTGCTTTCCAATTCTGACATCTTTTTAAAAATTAATTCATTTATTTTAATTGGAGGCTAATTACTTTATAGTATTGTGGTGGGCTTTGCCATACATCAACATGAAGCAACCATGGGTGTACATCTGTCCCACCATCCTGAACCTCCTCCCACCTCCCTCCCCACCCATCCCTCTGGGTTGTCCCAGAGCACCAGCTTTGAGTGCCCTGCTTCATGCATCGAACTTGTACCAGTCGTCTATCTTACATATGGTAATATACATGTTCAATGCTATTCTCTCATATCGTCCCACCCTCGCCTTCTCCACCATAGTCCAAAAGTCTGTTCTTTAAATTTGTGTCTTTTTTGCTGTCTTACATATAGGGTCGTTGTTACCATCTTTCTAAATTCCATAGATATGCATTCATATACTGTGTTGGTGTTTCTCTTTCTGGCTTACTTCATTCTGTATAATAGGCTCCAGTTTCATCCATCTCACTAGAACTGACTCAAATATGTTCTTTTTTGTAGCTGAGTATATATGTTCCATTCCACTGTGTATATGTACCACTATTTCTTTATCCATTCATCTGCCGATGGGCATCTTGCTTGCTTCTATGTCCTAGCTATTGTAAATAGTGCTGCAATTAAGATTGGGGTACACGTGTCTCTTTCAGTTCTGGTTTTCTCACTGTGTATGCCCAACAGTGGGATTGCTGGGTCATATGACAGTTCTATTTCCAGTTTTTTAAGGAATCTCCACATTGTTCTCCACAATGGCTGTACTAGTTTGCATTCCCACCAACAGCGTTAAGAGGGTTCCCTTTGCTCCACACCCTCTCCAACATTTATTGTTTGTAGACTTTTTGATGGCAGCCATTCTGACTGGTGTGAGATGGTACTTCACTGTGGTTTTGATTTGTATTTCTCTGATAATGAGAGATGTTGAGCATTTTGTCATGTGTTTATTAGCCATCATTATGTCTTCTATGGAGAAATATCTGTTTAGTTCTTTGGCCCATTTTTTAATTGTGTCATTTATTTTTCTAGTATTGAGCTGCTCAATGCCTTTTATATCCTTTTCTGGCCTTATCACCCTAACTAGGACTTTCAGTACCATGTTTGATAGAAGTAGTAAGAGTGAGCATCATTGTTTTGTTACTCAGATTAGAAGAAAAATTTTCAGCCTTTCACCATTGAGTATGATGTGAGCTTGTCATATAAAGCTTTTATTATACTGAGGTAGGGCTTCCCTGGTGGCTTAGATGGTAAAGAATTCACCTGCAATGCAGGAGACCCATGTTTGATCCCTGGGTCTGGAAGATACCCTGCAGAAGGGAATGGCTACCTGCTCCAGTGTTCTAGCCTGGAAAATCCCATGAACAGAGGAGCCTGATGGGCTACAGTCCATGGAGTCCCCAAAAGTCAGACACAACTACGACTAAGCACACATACACATGTTCTTTCTATACATTAATTGTTTAGAGTTTTATCACAAATTGATAAAGAATTTTGTCAAAACTTTTCTTGTGTTTTTGAGATTATCATAGTATTTTTTGTCATTGTATTAATGGGGTTTATCACGTCTACTGTGGTCAGAATGTAGCCATTCCTTTTACCCTTCAAATATAGTCCTTCTTGATCTCTGTAGTCCAAGGGAGAATTTCACCCTCTCCCACATATTCTAGGATTTTCACATGTCTCTTCTGTGGATAGTTGCTAGCTGTCTTCTTTGAGGGTGACTGGAATCAGAAAAGATCTATGTTTCCATTTTGGTGGTATCATTCCTCCAAGATTTTTCTTTTAAAGGTGTTCAAAATTAATGATGTTTCTATTAATATGTCACCTAGCAAAAGAAAATGCAAGGATTCTCTAGCACAACTCTTTCATATCAAGTTTAATAAGTTCTCATAATAAATTAGTGAAAAAAATGAAAATCTCAGAGTCAAAAGCAAACAAACTAAAAACTATGCACACAAGGGACCTTAGAAGGAAGCGGCAGAAATAAAAACGACAGCAGAAAATATTTACAGAATTATTACTGTAATAATCAGGGACATGTAAATTAATTGTATTTGCTGTGTTCAAAGAAATATAAGACAAAATGGTCAATGTGTTTAGAGAACAAGAAACTTAAAAATGATGAAGGAGATTTGAAAAAACACTAAATAGAATTACTAATAAAACAGAATATTGGATAAGTTTACCTCTAATTTGACACAGATGAGGCGAAAATTAGTGAACTGGAAAATGTTTCTGAAGCCACTGTTTAAAATATAGCACATAAGACAAAAAGATAGAAATTATGAAAAATAAATTAAACGTAGCAAAGCAGCATTTTAGAAAGAGTGAAGAGGCAGATGTGCCTTCTGTAAAATTAATAGCAAAGACTTTTTCAACCCAGTAATAATGAGAGACCAACCCATAGATCTATGAAGTCTAATTAAGTTTAATCAAACAAAAGAGAGAAAAATAGTTCACAAAAATCACATTATAATAAAAACTGAAGAAGATCAAGAACAATGATACATTTCCAAAAGCAGCACTAGGAAAAAGTCTTTGAATGTGTTGTTTATTCCCCTTCTGAATATGCATGTCATTTATCTTGGCTACATTTTGAAGGTATATTAAAAAATTATATTAAAATTATGATTACTGTTGAATTGAAACTTTTAATTGTTATTAAAAACCCACCTTAAATACAATATTTTGCATTAGAGTGTATTTTGTCAGGTATCAAGAGCTTTTATTTGATCAGTGTTTGCATTATTTATTTTTATTTTCAACCATCGTGCATCCTTATCTACTAGGTATGACTTCTGTAAATAACACACAACACTTAAATTTTTTTTAATTTACACAATAATTTTTATCTTTTAATCAGGACAACTTTGGAAATAAAGAAGAGCTTCATTCTACATGGAAATATAACAAAGTTAATCTATTGGGGCTGAATTACATTGCCTTTTATTTTCTTAAGTGTAAAAAGTACTTTACATATTAAACTTAAAGTAAACATCCTGTCTGATGTTGCATATGAAGAGATCTGTTTTCTTGATCCTGCTTCATTCTGACCCTCTGCTAATCATCTGATCCACACAATCTGAATTCAACTATGGAACCAAAGACATCAGCACTGTCCAGCCCCTGTTCTGGTCATCAACATTTGCCAGAGGAATTGAATGAACTAAATAAAGGTAATGCTGCTATTGTTAAGCAATTCCTTTATTACTGAGAAAATAATATTATAAATAATTAAGTCCATAGCTAGCTACTTTTAGAAGAGTTAAAAACCTTTTGTTCTTGCAAATGAATTTTAGATTTTCCAATGGAAGGGAATTTAAAATACAATCACTGTTTGATGACTAAATATCTGTAATGGAGTTAGATTCAATATTATTTGGAAAAATATTATTGACTTGGTGGCTGTGAATTCTGCTTTTCTTGCACTGAAAGAGTACTTATTGCAAAAAAAATTTGTCTACCTAGCAAGAATTAGATAATTTTGTTTCTCACGCTCCTTTCATTAACATTAAATTTAACTGTAAGAAGGAGCATTTGTAGACGTTTAAATTATAGGTACTTAAACTAATTCTCTGGGGTCGCACAGAGTTGGACACGACTGAGGCGACTTAGCAGCAGCAGCAAACTAATTCTTAAATTTCTATTCTTTCTGCAACTGGTATTACTTCAGATGCTATTGTCCATTATATTCTTATAATTACTATTCTAACCACTACTATGAGTGTTTTTATAATAATAAAACTTATTGCATGTTTATTGCTTCAAGCACCATGCTATTGATTTTATATACATTAGCTTAATCTCCACAATATATATATAAATAAATACTATTCTTATTTTATATAAGAAACTAAGGATAAAAAAAAAAGCTTGCCACAATTCACAAAGCAACTGCCTAACTGAGCCAATTTTTAAAACTTTGTTAGAAGTCTAAAATAGGGACAATTTATGTTTTTAATATGCTTTTAATTCTATGTCATTATAAATATATGTATATATACATGTGTATATATAAAATTGCAATTATTTATTGCATGCATTTTTCTAACATACTTTCTAGAGTTTTGTGATGAAAGTGTAACATACTCAGAACTCAGAATTGGTGATTCTTCAAATATTCAGAAGAGAAAACTAACTAGGATTTGGAAAACAAAAGGTAAAAAATGTAAAACTCTAGACTCCTTTTTTTTGCCTTCATATTTTAATGAGAAGTCATGAAAATGAATATGGACTAATCTTTCAGATGGAAATCATCCCTCATACACTTTTAAGCAGGTCATAAGGACTCAAAGTCGAGTGTTTAGAGCAAATGGAAATGAACAATGAACTACTGATCATTTTGCTCTGAATAATCAACCATGGCTTAAAATGATGTACCAAAGCCATAGAATAAAGAATGTTTCTAGATATTTTGTGGGTTGATATTTTAACTTGGCAAAAGGTAAGTGCTCCTTTTATGCTACAATATTTCTAAAAACGAAATGGAGTAGGGGAGGTATATCATAGTAACCAGATTTTATCAAAACTATCACAGAGTATCTGTCAAGGTCAACAGCTAATGCAGAAGTTTTATTCTTAGTTCTGCTACAAAGATGGAAAAAAAAAATTGTTTAATTAAAGGAAGGTGATGAATTAAATCCCTTGTAGGATTTCTGAAGTTCTCTTTTTGATCTTAAAATGTCTTTACTAGAAAACTTGTTAGTTCAACATTTCTACATAAAAATATTCATATTTCCCTAGCTATATCCAAATTTTCAAAATAATTTTTAAAGTTCTCCTTGCAGAGTGGGAATACCAATGATGCAACACTCCTCTGGATTTAAATTTCATTCAAATTCTAATAGGATGAACCTTCCTAGCCAAAAATCCTTCTAATTCCAACTCCTCAATCCTGGTGAAGACTGAGGAGATCATCATGGTGATTTTTTCTCTTTGGGCAGAGTCTCCATGGTTCATTGCTACAGTGATATTTGCCTTGCTTTATTTAATTGTTCTTGCACTAGCTGCATTTATGATAGCTAAGGGTAAGTATTTTTCAGTTTTTCATTAACTTGTTAAAAGTTACTAAAATAGAATTTTAAAGCATTTGAAATTAATTCTAAGGATTTACTAAAGTTATTTTTCTCATTTGTTATTTTAGTTGCATAAAGGTAATTTTACCAATTCAGTTTTTGAATTATCAACAATAGCTTTGTCCCAGGTGAGCTTATCAAAGATGTTAGTGGATAGCTGTGCATTTTGGAAAAAATGAAAAATAATAGCAATATTCTTTATATTGTTGCATTTTTACTGACATTAGACCTAGCAACTGTGAGAGGTAAGAAAACTTGGAGATATTTATAGAATTTATTATTTGGGCAGTTAAAAACTAATTGTAAGGACATCAAGTCAGGAATTTGAAAGAAAGTATCTAATAGAAGAAATAAAATGATAATGGGCAGAGATTCATCAAAAAATGAAAAAATAATATTATCAAGATGTGTATAAGAGACAGGCCCTGCTTCATGCATCGAACTTGTACCAGTCGTCTATCTTACATATGGTAATATACATGTTCAATGCTATTCTCTCATATCGTCCCACCCTCGCCTTCTCCACCATAGTCCAAAAGTCTGTTCTTTAAATTTGTGTCTTTTTTGCTGTCTTACATATAGGGTCGTTGTTACCATCTTTCTAAATTCCATAGATATGCATTCATATACTGTGTTGGTGTTTCTCTTTCTGGCTTACTTCATTCTGTATAATAGGCTCCAGTTTCATCCATCTCACTAGAACTGATTCAAATATGTTCTTTTTTGTAGCTGAGTATATATGTTCCATTCCACTGTGTATATGTACCACTATTTCTTTATCCATTCATCTGCCGATGGGCATCTTNGGTACTATCTGCAAACCAGAAATAAAAGAATTCCTTCAAATATAGAAAGTAAGGTAATTTATGCTTACAAAGCAGAGAAAACAACAGCACAAAACATATGAATGATAAATTTATTCAAAAGTTATAAGCAGGTCTAAATCAGTAGAATATAGTATAATATGTAATTTTCAGAAATAAACATAAAAACTTTGTGTACAATTTCAAACAAAGATATATATGACAATAAATGACAATGTAGAGAAATTAAATAAATATAGCTCTATTCTATAGATAAATAAATATCTATTTGGATGCACAAAGATGGTAATTTTTAAGAATGAACTTGAAAAGATCTTAATAGCAAAACATGACTCCTAGATAAACTGTTTAGTAGCTAGCAAAAGATCAAAGAGTCCCATTCAAATTCATAAGGCAAGCATGTGCTGTGCTATGCTTAGTTGCCCAGTCATGTCCGACTCTTTGCGACCCCGTGGACTGCAAGCACACCAGGCTTCCCTGTCCTTCACTATCTTCCAGAGTCTGCTCAAATTCATGTCCATTGAGTTGGTGATGCCATCAAACCATCTCTTCCTCTGCCGTCCCCTTCTCCTGCCTTCAGTCTTTCCTAGCATCAATGTCTTTTCCAATGAGTAAGCTCTTCACATCAGGCAGCCACAGTATTGGAGTTTCAGCTTCAGAATCTGTCCTTGCATTGAATATTCTGGGTTGATTTCCTTTAGGATGGACTGGTTGGATCTCCTTGCAGTCCAAGGGACTCTCAAGAGTCTTCTCCAGCACCACAGTTGGAAAGCATCAATTCTTTGGCACTTAGCCTTCTTTATGGCCCCACTCTCACCTCCATACATGACTACTGGAAAAACCATAGCTTTGACTAAACAGACCTTTGTAGGCAAAGCAATGCCTCTGCTTTTTAATATGCTTCCAAGGAGCAAGCGTCTTTTAATTTTATGGCTGTAGTCATCTTCCACAGTGATCTTGCAGCCCAAGAAAATAAAGTCTGTCACTGTTTCCATTGTTTCTCCGTGTATATACCATGAAGTGATGAGACCAGATGCCATGATCTTAGTTTTTTTAATGTTTTAAGCCAGATTTTTCACTATCCTCTTTCACCTTCATCAAGTCTCTCTTCGCTTTCTGCCATAAGAATGGTGTTATCTGCATATCTGAGGCTGCTGATATTTCTCTCAACAATCTTGATTCCAGCTTGTAATTCTTGCAGCCCTGCATTTCACAAGATGTACTCTGCATAGAAGTTAAATAAGCAGGATGACAATATACAACCTTGACATACTCCTTTCCCAATTTTGAACCAGTCTGTTGTTCCCTGTTCACTTCTAACTGTTGCTTCTTGACATGCACACAAGTTTATAATTGCTATTATTCTTTTCGATGTGATGGGCAAAGAAATCAATGATGTGGGAAAACCTTTTTAGATACAAATATTTGAAATTAAATTCTGAAATTATCAGAGAAGGAAATGACAACCCACTCCAGTATACTTGCCTGGAAAATTCTATGGACAGAGGAGACTGGTGGGCTACAGTCCAAGGGGTTGCAGAGTTGGACACGTCTGAACAGATACAAACACACTCACTAAAAGTATATGTAGATGATGTGCTTTCTTGCATAGATATACCAAGAAAATCTACTGAAAAAAAAGTTCATAATAAAGACACTTCAATAACAATGCTTGAAACAAATTTAACAGAGTTTCATTATATACCATCTAGAGCTAACATCCAACATTCAGGTCCACATATTAAGCCTCTCACTTGGCATTTCTTCTTTGATATCTTGAAAAACACCTAGCCTACAATATTTTTAAATAGACTTTCTTCCCAGCCATGATCCTTACTGGCATCAGGGGGAAAGAACCAAATACTTTAATACTGTTGTCTCTCTTGACACCTGTCTAGTGTCAAGAGAGGTTGTTGTTGTTTTATAGGAATCATCTGTGTTGTTTAACTGCCACTGATTATTCCAATTTAGTGAATAAGTACACCTCTCTACAGTTGCATTTATTCTCCATCTAATCTAAGCAATTCTTTCTCTTTCTCTCTCTCCCTTAGTCTAGACTATAAACCTCCTAAAAGTTTAACTACAATTCACCCTTGACCACCTCCATTAAATTTCCAGAGTAACCTCTTCAAAATATAAATTTTATAAACTCACCAGACTTAGCCTATTAATACTCTAAATTCAATATAAATTTTAAAATCTTTAACATGGTGTATGAAGTCCTTCCTTACTTGGTCCATGGTTTTTATCCCAGCTAGTATCATATACTTTCTCACTCTATGGGTTCCAGTCACAGGTATCTTTTAGTTCCCTGAATGACTCATAGTTAGTATTACCATGTCAGTTCAGTTCAGTCGCTCAGTCGTGTCCGACTCTTTGCGACCCCGTGGACTGTAACCTACTAGGCTTCTCCGTCCGTGGGATTCTCCAGGCAAGAATACTGGAGTGGATTGCCATTTCTTTCTCCAGGGAATTTTCCCGACCCAGGGATCGAACCCGGGTCTCCCGCATTAGAGGCAGACGCTTTAACCTCTGAGCCACCAGGGAAGCATTATAAAAACAGGGATCATTTTAATAATGAAAGTAGATGATGCTAATAATTGCTCTAGGACAACAGCATAAATCAGGACTTCTCTGGGTAGACTGATGTTAACTATAACTTTATCTGTAATCCTTCTTGCTACAAAGCATATGCATAGACTGCTTTTTTACCTGAAAGAGCCTTTCTTCTACATTTCTTCTAAGTAGCTAATCCTTTAGTAGAGTAATTAATTAACACTATCCATTTATAATTAAGCCAGATTTCGGTGTTACAATATCTTAATAGTGATTCATGTGGAGTACCTTTCACAGTCTCACCTGTGTAATTATTTGTGTGATTATTTACTTAAGATCTGTCTCTCCCACTAGCTTGTTAGCTTCTTTAGAAAGAACCCATGTATATATTTGCTCTACATTTTAACCTTTGCTTTTGAAAACTATGTTATCACATTAGAGGTACTTGGTGAATTTTTTATTAAATAAATTAATACACCTAATAAATGCATCGGAGAAGGCAATGGCACCCTACTCCACTACTCTTGCCTGGAAAATCCCATGGACGGAGGAGCCTGGTAGGCTGCAGTCCATGGGGTCGCTAAGAGTCGGATATGACTGAGTGACTTCCCTTTCACTTTTCACTTTCATGCATTGGAGAAGGAAATGACAACCCACTCCAGTGTTCTTGCCTGGAGAATCCCAGGGATGGGGGAGCCTGGTGGGCTGCCATCTATGGGGTCACACAGAGTCAGACACGACTGAAGCAACGCAGCAGCAGCAGCAGTAGCAGCAATAAATGCATATGGCTTATGTAAAAGAGATTGTAATACTTTTAATATTAAAAGACATGAAGAAATACATCTAATGAACTCAGTATATATTAAGTGTACCTTGGTGGGAAGACTAATACTGTGTAGATAACTATACAATTCTAGATTTATTTAAGATTTACATGATCCCAATTCATGTGTATCTTCACGACAAGTATGTTAATTATAAATTATGTTGTTGTTGTTCAGTCACTAAGTCATGTCCAACTCTTTGTGACCTGCAGCACACAAGGCTTCCCTGTCCTTCACTGTCTCCCGGAATTTGCTCAAATTCATGTCCACTGAGTTGGTGATGCTATCTATCCATCTCATGCTCTGCAGCTCTCTTCTCCTTTTGCCTTCAGTCTTTCCAAGCATCAAGGTATTTTCCAATAAGTCAGCTCTTCACATCAGATGGCCAAAGTATTACAGCTTCAGCTTTAGTATCCAGTCCTTCCAATGAATATTCAGGGTTGATTTCCTTTAGGATTGACTGGTTTAAGTGCCATAGAAGTAAAAAAAATGATTAGCAAAATATATATTGAAATATATTAACAAGAGCGATAGCAATCTAGTCTTTCCAGGTACCAAAACAGTCTATAAAGCTAAAGATGATTTAGCATTATAGTATTGGTATAAAATAAATATATTCAAAATAAGAAAAAAGAAACAGCTTAATCATAAAATCGTATGAATATGTGTACCTATGATATAGATATATTTAGCATTTTAGTTTGCTTATTTTTTAATCTACATCCTAGCTTAAGTGATATTCAATCCTTACTATACATTTGCCTTTTCTGTTGGGATTTTCTCTTCTCTGTAGACTCTTTTTTTTTCTTCTTCTTCTTCTTTTCCATTTAGAGAAAACCCTTTTAGGGTAAGTTTAGTGCTGCTGAATTCTTTTAGTTTTTGTTTGTCTAAGATATCTTTATCTCTCCTGCTTCACTCAATGATAATTTTGCTGAATATGGTATCCTAGGTTGCAGGGTTTTCCCATTCAGAACTTTGACTATATCACCCCATTCCCTTCCAGCCTCTAACTATGCAGAGAAATCAGCTCATAACCTCATGGGTATCCCCTTGTGACTGACTCTGTTTCTACCTGCCTTTAGAATCCTCTATCTTTAAATTTCACCGTTTTAATTGTGACATGTCTTAGTATAGGTCTGTTTGGTTTCATCTTATTTGAAACCTCTGCCTTGTGTACCTGGGTATCTGTTTCCTTCTTTAAGTTTAGGGAATGTTCAGCCATATTTTCTCCAAATACATTTTTAAAAATTTTTATTGGAACGTAATTGCTTTACATTGTGATGTCAGTTTCTGCTCTACAGTAAAGTAAATCAGTTTTATGTACACATATATCCACTCATTTTTAGATTTCCTTCCCATTTAGATCATCTCAGAACATTGTGCTAAATAGTAGATTCTCATTAGTTATCTATTTTATACATAGTAGTGTATGTATGTCAATCCTAACTCCCACCTTCATGCTTCTCCCCGACCCCTCTCCCCCTTGGTAACCATAAGTTTGTTGTCTGCATCCGTGACTCTGTTTCTGCTCTGCCAAAATTTCATCTGTACCATTTTTCTAGATATCACATGTATTCATTAATATACAGTATTTGTTTTTTTCTTTCCAACTGATTTCACTCTGTATGATAGTCCATCCATGTTTGTGCAAATGGAACTATTTTATTCCTTTTTATGGCAGAGTATTATTCCATTACATATATGTGTGACATCTTCTTTACTCATTCCTCTGTAGATGGACATTTACATTGCTTCTATGTCTCGGCTATTGACATATTGCCTCAATGAACATAGGGGTGCATGAGTGAAAGTTGCTCAGTTGTGTCCAACTCTTTGCCACACCATGGGTTGTAGCCCACCAGTCTCCTCTGCCGATGGAATTTTCCAGGCAATAATACTGGAGTGAGTGGCCATTCCCTTCTCCAGGGGAATCTTCCTGATGCAAGGATTGAATCCAGGTCTCTGGCATTGCAGGCAGATTCTTTACCATCTGAGCCACCAGGGAAGCCCCATAGGGGTGCATACATCCTTTCAAATTATGGTTCTCTCCAGATCTATGCCCAGGAGTGGGATTGCTGGGTCATATGGAAGCTGTGTTTTCAGTTTTTTTTTAAGGAAACTCCATACTGTTCTCCAGAGTGGCAGTACCAGTTTATATTCCTACCAACGTTTGGGAGGGTTCCCTTCTCTTTAAATACATTTTTGATCCCCTTCTCTCTCTTCTCCTTCTGGAACCCCTATTATGTATAGTTGGCATGCTTTATATTATCCCATAGATCTTGCATGTTGTTTTTATTTATTTTTTGTTTGTCTTTCTGTCTGCTATTTTGATTGGAATTCTAACTTTCAGAACACTTAGGCATTCTTCTGAGTCATTTAGTCTGCTTTTCATTGCTTTTAGAGTGCTTTTTAATCTCAGAAATTGAATTGTCTGTCTTCGATTGAGTCTTCTTTATACTTTCTAGTTTCTTATTAAAATGACCTAAGATCAATTCTCTTCCCTAATTCAGTTAGAATTTTTATTAGTAATGTTTTAAATTTATTATCTGGTTGGCTGATTGCCTCTGTTTCATTATTCAGTTTTGAAGGGTTTTCTCTTGCTCTTTCAATTGAGAGTAGTTCCTTTGCCTTTTCATTTTACTTAACTTTGTCTCTACTAGTTTAGGCGAAACTGTTAACCTATTGTGCTCTTGAGGCAGTGAGTTGTGTGGGAGCATCCTCATGTAGACTGAGTGCCCTCCCATTTGGTGGGAGAAGTGGATTTGATGAGGATGCCAGTCACATCTTTCCTCAAGGTGTGCTGGCTGCCATCGCCTTGGTAGGAGGTGTGGTGATAATGGGGTAGCTAGAGGCTGATTAGGGTGTGAGATGGGACTTCCTCTCTGCTCAGTTACCATAGTCGCCATGTTGGGGCAGAGTCTGCTTCCAAGTTGCTAGAGCAAAAGTCTTGAGGGTCGAGCTCCAGCTGGTTCTGTTTCCTTTGTGTGTTCTTCCTTTTCCCCACTGGGGTCTTTGCTCCAAAGGCAGGGAGTGCTGAAGTAAACGAGGCTGGTGTACTTAAAGATGTCTGATATGCTGCCTGGGTAGGCATCTATGGCTTCACTCAGACATAGCCCAAAGTCATACCTTTTCCCTTGCTGTGGTCATCCCAGATCTAGTGCTAGTTTATGGCATGGAATAGCAGGGGTTGGAGTGTTTGCTTGACTGGGACAGTGGAGTGTGGTGTGGTGGTTGTGGAAAATCAAGCAGCTGCGTTGCTATCAGAAGTCTGGGCTGCTTTAGGGGTGGTGTTTGAGTAAGCACCAACAACGACCACCACTGCCCCACCTGGACCACACCCTGGACCGTGTGTTTCCTCTGTGTCCTTAGATCAAGCCTTTTCCTAGGTCCTGGCTACCCTAGATCCAGTGTCAAGCTGTAGCATACAGTGAGTGAGAAATCTAGGAGCATAGTGGGGCAGCAGCTGCTACATAAGACCTCTTTCTGCTTTGTTTGAAAGCACTTGGCAGGCAAGCCAGCATCTGCGTTATGAGTGGAGTTCAAGCTTCTTCAGCCCCTCTCTCAACCCCAAATCTTCTCCAACAAGCCTAGGGGTTTGCATCCTCCATGTAGGACCCTTGGACTGGGACACCTGGACTGTGGCATAACCCTCTCATATCCTGTACAATCTCCCTTTTGCTCTTAGTCTCCTCCCAAGGATACAGGTTCTGTTTTTTTCCCAGCCTTACCCAATTAAATGTGTGTCATTCTTGTAGTCTTGTTTGCATAGGAGTACTTCTGCCAGTTTCCAGTTCATTTTCCATGACAATTATTCCACAGGTAGTTGCATTTTTGATGTGTGTGTAGGGGGTGGTGAATTCCATGTCTTCTTACTCTGCCTTTTTGATCCTCTTCTAGTACTTTTATTCTTATGAGTCCAGCAATGCATCTGAGACTCAAACTGGAGTTACTATGGTCGAGAGAATTTAAAGTCTCCCTCATATGAGCCTGCACTTGGCTAAATGAAACTTTATGTCCAACAAGTTACATGATCTTGTAGTTGGACTAGGATCAGATCTTTAAAAAGTAGGCATGCAGAAAAATTTTCTTTACAATTTGTGTGAGGTCTCCAAATTATC
This sequence comes from Cephalophus harveyi, assembly GCA_006410635.1. NCBI lineage: Eukaryota > Metazoa > Chordata > Mammalia > Artiodactyla > Bovidae > Cephalophus > Cephalophus harveyi. Next base: position 47,915 of record SJYT01077997.1, read on the forward strand.
TTAGAAGCAACCATAGGCCATTCAGACTAAATAAAACAAATTCAAGCTAGGAGCGGTCCAGTCACTCTATTTTTTTCAAATCAAGTTTAGCCAACAAGAGGGCCAGATTCTCCAAAACCAAACAAAATACATCATATGAAATAACATGGGTTAAAGGTTTCATATTTGAAAATAGAAATATGGATGTTAAGAAAAATGGCACAATTTTAGAAATTGTTTATTTTAATGAGCTTGAAATTTAAATAAATAATTGATAGCTTGAAGATCTCTGAAAGGGTAGCATTAGTAAAGCTGTATAATGGGGGTGTTAATTTTAGAGGCATCTTGAGAAAAATAGTGGATAGTGATAGAGAGTTTGTAGAATATTATAAAAGTTCCACATAAAAATAATGAAAATCTGAATGGGGAAAAGGTTATGTTGCTGTGAAAAAGTAAATAGATATGTGAAGCACTGTAGTAATAGAATAAACAGTACTTTGTGACTGACTGGATGTGTGCTATGTCAAAGGCATTTGCTTCAGAGGCAGCTTTGATCATTATGTCCTAATTGGGTTTACTAATTGCTCAGAATAGCATCAATCAGATGTGGAAATCTGTAATGATTAAAGCATCGGTCATTACCTCATAAACGTCTGTCATAAGAAAAATGTTTTATATTTAATGTCAGTTATTTGCAAGTGATAACTCCAATTTACTCTACAGCTTATCATTTAAAAAATAAATGGATAAATTATATTTAAACTTTTCTGAACTTCTATTTTATTTGCATTGTCAAAGGTTTAAAAGAGATAAATCTTAAAATGTATTTTCCTTTGTAAATTTTACAAATTCCAGTTAATTGTCTAGAAGAAATTCTGAATACACAGCAAAACAATAAGTCAATTGTGATTGGACATTGCAACACAATATAGCAAAACAGAGGTAAGTATTGAATTGCAGTGAGAATCGTGCTATCAATGAAGTTGTTTAAATTTAGATGCATATATACAATTAAATACAAAATCAAAGTTAGTAACTATGGTTTACTTTTCAGAAAAATTCTTAAATATCATGGGCTTCTCTTGAAGTTAGGGAGGATAATTAAAAACAATAATACAAAAATTATGATACACAGAGTTAGCATGGGTGACAAAGTTATCCTCATGGGTGACAAGGCTATCCTCATGGATGCATTTTTTTGTTCTCAAGGTAATTAGTCCTTCTCTGAAGAAAACTGATATCTTATTTCTGCTGAAAATAAGATCTTGGCAGCAAGGAAATTGTCCTGAAGCCCTGAGCTCCAGTCTTATCAAGACATAAAGAAGAATTGGAAATGTATGGCACAATAACCCTCCTTACATTTTCTTATACAGAAGATAATTATAGAGACAATTTTAACATTTTGTGTTCATTCAAGCATGCTAAACTCAACATATTGTAGTAACTGAAGATCTCTTAATCGAACCCAAACATCAAAATATGGGCTTAAATGGTTATGTGATTTTTAAATTTTAAATATATTTGTACATAGAAGTAAATGCTAATATATTAAAATCTCAGATCCTGGTAAATAAATGAGAGGAAACCATATAGCACATATACACTAAAGAGCATTTAGTCACAATCAGCACTTAAAAAATACCTAACATTTATTGATTGCTTCTAATGTTCCCAATACTACTTCAATGTATCACATATTAGATCATGTACTGCCCCAATAATTCCTACAAAGGTGTACTATTTTTATGGCTGTGATATTAATAAAGAAACTGAGACCCAGAAAGAATGAGGAATTTTCCAAAGTTGTATAGCTAGTAAAAAATAGAAACATAATTTAAGCCAAGATAGGTTTACTCTAGAGATTACACATGGAACCATTATGCTATGCTGATCTCAGAACAATAAGTCATGTCAGGTCAAGATGTAAAAATATTGCTTCTTCAAAAATAGTGAGGGCTGCAGATTTACATTTTCCCTACCCGGCTGTATCTTTCAGAGAGAAACAAATGAGAAAAATAACTTTCAAGAATGAAATATTATACTAGCTCTTTATAAAGAGTATGTTATGAATATTTTATACTAATCATTCTCTGGAATATGGAAGAAAGAGACTAATAGAAGTGATATTTTTCACCTTAGTAGACTCCAGCAAGCTTAAAGAATATAGGTCTCCTTTAATTTTAGTTCTCATCTACTATGTGACTGTATATTATTTCTTTTTTTATTGCATTCAAGTTCTGTTATTGCCTTTAATAAAGACTTCAGTCTATAGCATGATGATAAGTTGATGGCATATATGCTGACAATTTCCATATGATGCCCTTGGGAGACACACCTCATAATTTCAGCATTCCTCCCTGCCAAGGCTGGCCTCTGCTCTAAATAATTCCTGACAATCTTTCCCAGTTGCATTGCTCGCATCTCAACCACACAAAATGCTCTAAATTGAACTTGTATATATAGATCATTGGGCTTCCCGGGGCTCAATAATAATCTATCTGGCAATGTAGGAGACGCAGGAGACATAGGTTTGATCCCTGGGTTGGGAAGATGCCCTGGAGGAGAAAAGACAACCCACTCCAGTTCGCTTGCCTGAAAAATCCTATGGACAGAGGAGTCTGATGGGCTACAGTCTATAGAGTTGCAAAGAGTCAGACACCACTGAGTGACTGAGCATGCATACATATCAATAGTGAACTCTTTCCTCTTTCAGGAAAAACAAGTTTTAAATTGTATATACGAAGTAACACATTTGTTAAGTCAGTGTCTCCTAATGATCTCTTACCTCAAAATGTGATTTTGTAAATACAGGTTACCCATAACTTACAGTGGAATAGCTAATGTCTGTGAATATTCCAAAACTGATAGAAGATATCAAACTATATAAGCCAAAGCCTTCTGAACTCCTGCTGGGTGAACAAAATAAAAACAATGTTATGTATATCATGCTTAATTGCTGAAAACCAAAGATAAATGGAAGCTGAAAGGCAGGAAGTAAAATACAGAATTTATATATTTGTATATTTTATATTTATTTTTTAATGCCTTTTTTTTTTTGTCTTTATTGAGTTTGTCACAACATTGCTTCTGTTTTCTGTTTTGTTTTTTTTTTGCCTATGAGGCACACAGGATCTTAGCTCCCTGACCAGGGATTAAACCCACATCTTCTGCATTGTAAAGTCAAGTCTTAACCACTGGACAAACAGGGAAGTCCAGAATTTACTTTTAAAGAAGTAATTAGTAGCTAATATATAAAAAGAAAAAAGAAAGCATGGAAGTATTGAAAGACAGTTATTATACAAAGCTCTACCCTCAGAGAAAAGATAATTATATGAGAATTATATGAATATATACTTATATTCCATAGGTGAAATAAAGATAATTTAAGATAGGTAGAGAAAAATTGTCATTACCTTAGGTCTATGCTAAGGATATACTATAACGTCCATTAGAAAATAACCCCAAATAGAACCTCTAAGATTCAGGATAAAGGGCAATGAAATAGGTAAATGCAGGTGTAAATCTAAATGAATAGTTATTATATAAAACCATAATATTAGTGTCTATAGTTTAAAATTGCATAAGCTTGAACTACACTGTAAATGTTGCATTTAAATTAAAAGGAGGATATGGAGTTAAAAGGACCTAAGGCTATGGCCCAGAGAGTAAAGAATCTGCCTGCAAGGTAGGACATGCAGGTTAAATCTCTGGGTCAGGAAGATCCCCTGGAAATGTTGCTTGGGAAATCCTATGGACAGAGGAGACTGGGGAACTACAGTCCATGTGATCCCAAAAGAGTTGGACGTGACAGCAAAAACAACAAGAAGGCTATTAAAATGTCTAAGAAGAGGTAAAGGAATTATTTATCTTGGGCATTACTAGGTCAAGAATGCATGTTGAAATTTTTAGTTATTTAGAATAATTGCTAAAACAATAAAATATTATGTAGTTATGAAGCTAATGAAGGAATTAATTAGTGGAATGATAATAATTTAGTGGATAATTCTTTTTCCTTAATTTATTTGTTTATTCATGTTTGGCTGTGCTAGGTCTTCCTTGCTGAGGGCAGGCTCTAGAGCTGAGGCTCATCAGTTGTGGCATACAGGCCTAGTTGTCCTGCATGTGGAATCTTCCCAGGCCAGGGACTAAACCAGTGTTCCCCACATTTGCAGGCAGATTCTTAACCACTGGACCACCAGGAAGTCCAAACAGCTAATTCTTAATTTACGAGATAGTACTCCACAAATCAATGAAGTAGAAGATTTCATATCAGCATCATTCTTAGACAAAGACAATCAATCTGAGGGTTGCAGGAGTTAAAGCAAGAATTTCAGCCTTATCTTTTCTGGGTATTCAGGGTCCCATAAAGTATTGAGGGTGGATTTTGGAGTATGAGGATGAATAATTCTAATCTCAAAAATGGAAGTAAGCTCAAATGCCTCCAAGTCTGAGTTTTCTTGTATTCTACGTTTCCTATCAACTACTTTCACTTGCAGACTAATTTATTTCCTTCTGTCAATTGGTCATTTATTTAAAACTACTTCAGCTCCCTTAACTTCTTCATAGTTCTTAACAGATTCATTTATCTCAGATGAATACATATAGTTTAGTAGCCCATAATGTAATTTTCTCACCCTCTTTTTCTAGAAAAAGAACCATGTGGTTTTGTGTGAGGAAGCCACACTAAGGAACTTCATCTTTGTGCAATCTAACTCCCCATTTATTTCAGTTTCAAGTAATGGTCTAAAATATATTTTCAAGGTCCTTTTTGCTCTATTCTCCCCCTTAACATGTGTTTCTGTAAGAACTAGTTTATTATCTTCATGAGGAACTGATGGTAACTGATTCTTCAAAGCATTTTAATAGCTGAGGCTCCAAATATACTTATCTTACTTTCTACTTTCAGTGAATTTTCTGCACTAGGATTTTGCAGTCCCCAGACATAATTCCCGTGATTGTCTTATTACTGACTACTCTATTTAGGTTGACTGCCTCATCATTGTTCTCTCAAGAGAAAATGTGTATAACTCACCCTAAGTTTGTTGAAAAGAATATGCTTCACTTCCAAAAGGCCATTATCTTGGGAAAGAGTAGTTTATGTTGCGTGTTGATAACAGTAATAAATATGGCAGACACTGCAGGTAAAAGCTGAAGGACTCTACAGACCTATATATACCTGGAGCAAGAGGTAGAGGAAGAGACATACAACAGATCATCTAAAGGCTCTGAGAGCAAGCTGGGAAGTTAGGACATTTAAAAGCAGCCATATATGTGAGGGAATAAAAATCTGCACCGAGACTCAGGCAAGACTCAAGTTCAAAAAGGCCTGAGAACCCTATTTGAGAAAAGTATGTTAGGAACTTGTTCGGAAAGCAGTGATCTTTAACAGACAGTTGCTCTCGTCTACTGTTCTTGGACTTAAGCTGCAACATACAGCTCTTTAAGGATACCTGGAAACCCCTTAGAAATTTATTTTTCACAGCATTGGTGAAAGGTATATCTTCTGGATCACCTCCCACATGTGGGTAAGAGGGTCTTGAATGACAAATCCACTTCAATGTTCTTATCTCCTTAAGCCATTGATATTCCTTCCTCTATATTAAAACAAGGCAGGCCCAGCATTCAAGCTCACTCAGCATGGACTGTTTGTCAAATCTTTGTGTGTACACCCCGAACTAATATATTGTATGTCAATTATATCTCAGTGTAAACAAAACCTGTTGAAATTAATAAACTAAATCAGCAAAGTTACAGGATACAAATCAACACACAAAAATCAACTGCATTTCTACACACTAAAAATGAACTAGTGAAGTATGAAAAAATTAAACACTCCCATTTATAATAGCATCAAAAAATAATAAAACACTTAGTGATAAACTTAACCAAGGAGGTGAAAAACTTGTACACTGACAACAAATCATTAATGGAAGAAATTAAGGAAGACACAAATGAATGAAAAGACAATCTATGTTTATGGACTGGAAGATTTAATATTGTGGATATGTCCAAATAATGGGCTTCCCAGGTGCCGCTAATAGTAAAGAACCCACCTGCCAATGCAGGGGACATAAGAGACACAGGTTCAATCTCTGGGTCGGGAAGATACCCTGGAGAGAAGAGAATGGCAACCCACTCGGGTATTCTTACCTGAAGAATCTCCATGGACAGAGGAGCCTGGTGGGCTTTAGGCCATATAGGCTCACAAAGAGTTGGACACTACTGAAGCAACTTAGCATGCACACACAGATGTCCATATTATTCAAAGTGATCTGCAGATACAATGCAATTTCTATCAAAACCCGAATGGCCTTTCTTTTTAACGAAAAAAATAAATAAACCCAATACTAAAATATGCATAGAACTGCAAGAGATCCTGAATAATCTAAGCAATTTTGAGCAAGAAGAACCAAGCTGAAGTTATCACACTTTTTGATTTCAAAACATATTACAAGGCTACAGTAGTCAAAATAATATGATACTGGCATATGCAACAACACAGATAAGCCTGGAAGGCACGATAAGAGAAAGAAGCCAGACAGAAGGACAAATACACATGATTCCACTTACATGAGCTAATGAAAAGAGATTCATAGAAACAGAGAACAGAATAGTGGTTACCAGGGACTGAGAGCAGAGGAAACAGGGAGCTGCTGCTCAATCAGTATAAAATTTTAGTTTTGCAATACAAATAAGTTCTAGAAGTCTATTGTAGAGCATTGTCACTATACTTTAAAAATTTTTAAGAGGGTGGATATCATGTCATGTTCTTATCACAATAAAAATAAATAAAAATGTTCGGAGTGGTTAAAAAAAAGACAAGTTACTACACTCTATACTGTGATGAACTGAATTTCTATTACTATAGTTCTGTATGCTTAGAATGTATGGAGAAGAGAGGAAAAATCATACACATACTACCGAAATTCTGACTCCAAAATAGTGTCCACTTTGTCACTATCTATTTCTGTCAACCCTTCAGAAAAAATGACTTCAGAAAATAGATTTTATCAGTTCTTTTCTGTTCAGTGACACTCCCATGTGAAAGTGAAGTGAAGTTGCCCAGTCGTGTCCGACTCTTTGCGACCCCATGGACTAGTGGCCTACCAGGCTCCTCCCTCCATGGGATTCTCCAGGCAAGAGTACTGGAGTGGGTTGCCATTTCCTTCTCCAGGGGATCTTCCCGACCCAGGGATTGAACCTGGATCTCCCGCATTCCAGGCAGATGCTTTAACCTCTGAGCCACTGGGGAAGCCCTCCATGTCTAAACCATTGCAGATTTTTTTTTTTTTGTATTATCTCTTCAATGAATGAATGCATGCATCAATGTACAAATGGAACCTGGAGAAGAATAGCTTTCTGAAATTGAATAACTTTTAAGATCTTGGGAAGTGGGAAGAAGAGAGGAGTAAGACAGGGAGAGGGGATTAAGTGATACAGATTACCAGGTATAAAATAAATAGACTACAAGGATATATAGTACAGCACAGGGAGGATAGCTGATGTTCTATAATAACTATAAATGAAATCTAACCTTTAAAAATTAGAATCACTATGCTATATACCTGGAACTTATATAATATTGTAAACCAACTATACCTCAATGAAAAAATAAACGCAAAAAATGTATTTTTATAAAAGAGGAAGAAAAGAATCAACTATGAACAGGTTCAACACCAATGTGAGAGTTGTTGTTGTTACTGTTAAAGCGCTAAGTCGTGTCCAACTCTTTACAAACTCGTGAAATGCAGCATGCCAGGCTTCTCTGTCCTTCACCATCTCCCAGAATTTGTTCACATTCATGTCCATTGAGTTGGTGATGCCATCCAATCATTTCATTCTCTGTCGCCCTGTTCTCTTGCCTTCAATCTTTCCCAGTATCTTTTCTAATGAGTTGGCTCTTCGCATCATGTGGCCAAAGTGTTGGAGTTTCTGCTTCAACACCAGTCCTTCCAATGAATAGTCAGGATTGATTTCCCATAGGATCAACTACTATGTAGGAAAGGAAAACTGAATTGAATAGATTTATTTAAAAATAATTATAATCTTTCCAATTTATCCACTGAGTGGGGTAATCTAATGAGAAAAAGTACAGAGTATCTAGCAAAGTAGCAGCACAAAGCTAAATGATATGACAACAGAGTGGCAAGCCACTTAGCATTCAAATCTAATTTTTTTAAACTTTTTACTTGGTATTGGAGTATAACCAATTAACAATGTTGTGATAGTTTCAGGTAAACAGCCAAGGGACTCAGTCATACACATACATGTATCCATTCTCTCCCAAACTCCCTCCCATCCAGGCTTCCACATGACACTGAGCAGAGTTCCCTGTGCTATACAGTAGGTCCTAGCTGGCTATCCGCTGGAGTTTGAGATGGACAGATCTAATTTTAATTGATCCAAATTGGGTGGATATTCTCTTCCTTTCTTTCTTCAACCTGCTGAACAAGAGATGTCAAATGTCAGTTGTTTAGAGTGCCTGATTCTGTTAAGTGTTATATCTATAAACTTGAATAATATTCACAATCCCTAGAAGATTCATTCTCATCATCTGAAAAAATGTAAAACTAAACTGAATAGAAATATGTCCTGAGAACAGTTCAATGTATAGACATATAAAAGTATTAGCATATACCTAGCAACTACTACTAATAATAATAATTAGAAAAAAAACATGTATGTTGGGGCTCTGACCATACAGGACAGAGGGTGATTTTAGAGTAAGCTTGGAAATTAAATTTTAACTAAAGAATCTGCACCCTGATATGGTACAGTGCCGAAATTTTCAGAAATGCTACAAACGTGGTCATTATCAATCAACCTGTCTTCTTTGTTCACCCCTTTATGCATCAGTTGAATATGCTCTATCAGTTCAATAGTTTATACGTGTGTGGCTGAAACATCACACTGAACAGTACAGAATATTTCCAACCACAGACTTGTTGCTGCTCGAAACAACAGTTAACACTTACACTAGTCTTGATGTGACCATACAGTTCCAGGGAAGAGTTGGAAGGGCATGGAAAACATAAAAAACAGCATGGTTTGATTAAAAGAACAAGCAGCAGCTGCAAAATATATTAGGAGTCAAAGCAGTGTACCTGGGCAAGGAATAGAAGATGAAGTTTAAGGAGGAGAGAGAGACCAAAAGTGAGGGGCATAACCCTGGATGTGCGTGATCACTGTCACTTTAACATCATTGTTTGTGTTGTTATCATTCAGGCAGGCAAGTGTGATCACAGGAAATCACACTAGATTCAGAATCATGACAGCCTTTACCCACTAAAAGAGGAGGGTGGAAGAATACATACCCAAACAAAGGAAAAAAATAAATAAGACTGGCCTGTGGCTACTCCAGCCACATTTTACATGAGATCTATTTTAACTGAAAAATTCATTTTAATATAATAGAATGCATAGAGGTAGCATATTCTGTAGATGGAAATACTGGAAAATAAAGACACATCAGAAACACCTAAATTACCATGGGGAAGGGTCTCAATAATACCAAACAAAAGTTATTATGGTTGCTATTAAATACGATTTTTTAAAAATATTTACCTTAGTAAAAATCTTTGTCTGTCATAATTTCCTCAGCACCACTGAAAAGTGATTGAACTCAATGGAAAGTTTTCAGAACAGGCAGCTCACACTGGAAGAAAAGAAAGCTATCATATGACAAAAATCATTCCTGAGATAAAAGGTGAATCACACAATCATGGTTTTGCAGAATATATTAAGAGAATCAACCTATTCTTAGAAATCAGTTGCAAGACTGTAGTTAAATGTCAGTTTTAGCAAGAACACAATCTAAAATTTAAAGCTTATTTTAGTCAAATTTCTAAATTAAAAATGCTATTCTAATCCAGAGTGACATGAGACATACCAACATGAATCACACATAACATCCAACAAAGTCAGAAAATAAACACAAATCAAACAACAAATAGAGATTGTTCTTTTATAGACAGTGCTTTCTCATCATTTCTCTAAAGAAAGTATAATGTGTAAAGTCCATGATATCATATGTAAAGCCTGTGAAGAGAAAGGAATTTTAAGATTAATACTTTTTATTAATAAGCATTACATATGAATACATATATGACATGTATGTTGGGGCTCTGACCATACAGGACAGAGGGTGATTTTAGAGTAAGCTTGGAAATTAAATTTTAACTAAAGAACCTGCACCCTGATATGGCACAGTGCCGAAATTTTCAGAAATGCTACAAACGTGGTCATTATCAATCAACCTGTCTTCTTTGTTCACACCTTTATGCATCAGTTGAATACGCTCTATCAGTTCAATAGTTTATACGTGTGTGGCTGAAACATCACACTGAACAGTACAGAATATTTCCAATCACAGACTTGTTGCCGCTCAAAACAACAGTTAACACTTACACTAGTCTTGATGTGACCATACAGTTCCAGGAAAGAGTTGGAAGGGCATGGAAAACATAAAAAACAGCATGGTTTGATTAAAAGAACAAGCAGCAGCTGCAAAATATATTAGGAGTCAAAGCAGTGTACCTGGGCAAGGAATAGAAGATGAAGTTTAAGGAGGAGAGAGAGACCAAAAGTGAGGGGCATAACCCTGGATGTGCGTGATCACTGTCACTTTAACATCATTGTTTGTGTTGTTATCATTCAGGCAGGCAAGTGTGATCACAGGAAATCACACGAGATTCAGAATCATGACAGCCTTTACCCACTAAAAGAGGAGGGTGGAAGAATACATACCCAAACAAAGGAAAAAAATAAATAAGACTGGCCTGTGGATACTCTAGCCACATTTTGCATGAGATCTATTTTAACCAAAAAATTCATTTTAATATAATAGAATGCATAGAAGTAGCATATTCTGTAGATGGAAATACTGGAAAATAAAGACACATCAGAAACACCTAAACTGCCATGGGGAAGGATCTCAATAATACCAAACAAAAGCTATTATGGTTGCTATTAAATACGATTTTTAAAAAATATTTACCTTAGTAAAAATCTTTATTGTCTGTCATAATTTCCTCAGCACCACTGAAAAGTGATTGAACTCAATGGAAAGTTTTCAGAACAGGCAACTCACACTGGAAGAAAAGAAAGCTATCATATGACAAAAATCATTCCTGAGATAAAAGGTGAATCACACAATCATGGTTTTGCAGAATATATTAAGAGAATCAACCTATTCTTAGAAATCAGTTGCAAGACTGTAGTTAAATGTCAGTTTTAGCAAGAACACAATCTAAAATTTAAAGCTTATTTTAGTCAAATTTCTAAATTAAAAATATGTTATTCTAATCCAGAGTGACGTGAGACATACCAACATGAATCACACATAACATCCAACGAAGTCAGAAAATAAACACAAATCAAATGACAAATAGTGATTGTTCTTTTATAGACAGTGCTTTCTCATCATTTCTCTAAAGAAAGTATAATGTGTAAAGTCCATGATACCATATGTAAAGCCTGTGAAGAGAAAGGAATTTTAAGATTAATACTTTTTATTAATAAGCATTACATATGAATACATATATGCATTAGTTCCCAGCGAGGTCATTTGAAAATCAAGCATAATAATATTTGTTCAGGAAAATGTAAAATGGAAAATCTATAATTAGCTTAGTTCAGGCCCTGGAGCCAAACAGGTAAAAATGTTTTACTTTACAGAGATATGGATTTTGGCATTGTGGATAAGGGATAAGACACTTGTATCTCTGATGTCAGTATATCAAATAAGGTATTCTCAATTCTTTCTTTGCCAAACATGTTTTCAATACAACCCCCCCCCCACCATTTCTGAACCCTTCTACACGTGGTTCCATATTGATAATTTATCTTAGTGATCTTTTACCCACGTGTCACAATAAAGAAGCTGTAATACAGATTAGACAAGATAGATTTAATGAATCTCTTCACAAAATAACTGTGTTAACAAGTCATACTTCTGATTGGGTACAAGAAATATCTCTCCCATAACACTGTGGTCCTTTGTCCTTGGGAGACCTGCTTTCTTCCACCCCATGTCAGTCACTACCCTTTTTGTCCCCCTCCACTTTCCCCTGCTCTGCTCCTAACTCAGGTGCTGATTCCAACAAAATATATGTCAGTTTTCATGCCAACCAGCTTCCGGTCCAATTCAGTCAGTGGGAGCAAGTGGTGAGAAGGTGGGAGATTCCACCTTGAGCTTCAAATGTGGGAAGCTCCCACATTTGAAAGGTGGGAAGTGGTGAGAAGCCTGGTGTTCTTGCATCTCTCTCTCTGCTTCAGGCTACATCTCCCACCATGGCTACATCTTCCACCATGGTTACGCCAAATGGATTTAACTCCTGCCAAACAGCAACTGCCTCTGCTTCCCAGCCTCCACCAGACACCATCCCACCAACTGGAACTGTGGTCCTGGTTCCCACTAAGTGGCTTTGGAGATCCACCTGCTCCCTCATCTCCTCCAGCCCTGGGGATGGTCCCCATTTTCTGTTTTGCTCATCTCTGGACTGTCTTCTTTCTCCTTGTTTGTCTTTTCAGATCTATAACTGTTTTGGGAATATTTTCCTGTGTTAAATTCCCTCCATTTAATGATCTGGACTGGGCTTAGTGTACCTGACTGGACCCTCACCAGTGCTGCTCCCTTCTTCAAATAAGATTCAAACTAATCGACACNGTTTTCTGTTTTGCTCATCTCTGGACTGTCTTCTTTCTCCTTGTTTGTCTTTTCAGATCTATAACTGTTTTGGGAATATTTTCCTGTGTTAAATTCCCTCCATTTAATGATCTGGACTGGGCTTAGTGTACCTGACTGGACCCTCACCAGTGCTGCTCCCTTCTTCAAATAAGATTCAAACTAATCGACACATCCTTGCTTGCCTAACTAGTCCTGCAGTTTCATTTCCTATCCCTCTTCTTTTCATTCACTCAGCTCTGGTCACAACGCCTTCTTGCTGTTCCTCACACAAACCATGCCATCTTGCATCTAAAAGCCTTTGCACTGTTTTCATGGCTCCTCCCCAAAATGTTTTGGAGGCTTGCTCCTTCATTTCGTTTATATTTTGTGCAGGTTTTATTCCTGGAAAATCAGCTCAAAACAACAGTTAACACTTACACTAGTCTTGATGTGACCATACAGTTCCAGGGAAGAGTTGGAAGGGCATGGAAAACATAAAAAACAGCATGGTTTGATTAAAAGAACAAGCAGCAGCTGCAAAATATATTAGGAGTCAAAGCAGTGTACCTGGGCAAGGAATAGAAGATGAAGTTTAAGGAGGAGAGAGAGACCAAAAGTGAGGGGCATAACCCTGGATGTGCGTGATCACTGTCACTTTAACATCATTGTTTGTGTTGTTATCATTCAGGCAGGCAAGTGTGATCACAGGAAATCACACTAGATTCAGAATCATGACAGCCTTTACCCACTAAAAGAGGAGGGTGGAAGAATACATACCCAAACAAAGGAAAAAAATAAATAAGACTGGCCTGTGGCTACTCCAGCCACATTTTACATGAGATCTATTTTAACTGAAAAATTCATTTTAATATAATAGAATGCATAGAGGTAGCATATTCTGTAGATGGAAATACTGGAAAATAAAGACACATCAGAAACACCTAAATTACCATGGGGAAGGGTCTCAATAATACCAAACAAAAGTTATTATGGTTGCTATTAAATACGATTTTTTAAAAATATTTACCTTAGTAAAAATCTTTGTCTGTCATAATTTCCTCAGCACCACTGAAAAGTGATTGAACTCAATGGAAAGTTTTCAGAACAGGCAGCTCACACTGGAAGAAAAGAAAGCTATCATATGACAAAAATCATTCCTGAGATAAAAGGTGAATCACACAATCATGGTTTTGCAGAATATATTAAGAGAATCAACCTATTCTTAGAAATCAGTTGCAAGACTGTAGTTAAATGTCAGTTTTAGCAAGAACACAATCTAAAATTTAAAGCTTATTTTAGTCAAATTTCTAAATTAAAAATGCTATTCTAATCCAGAGTGACATGAGACATACCAACATGAATCACACATAACATCCAACAAAGTCAGAAAATAAACACAAATCAAACAACAAATAGAGATTGTTCTTTTATAGACAGTGCTTTCTCATCATTTCTCTAAAGAAAGTATAATGTGTAAAGTCCATGATATCATATGTAAAGCCTGTGAAGAGAAAGGAATTTTAAGATTAATACTTTTTATTAATAAGCATTACATATGAATACATATATGAATTAGTTCCCAGTGAGGTCATTTGAAAATCAAGCATAATAATATTTGTTCAGGAAAATGTAAAATGGGAAATCTATAATTAGCTTAGTTCAGGCCCTGGAGCCAAACAGGTAAAAATGTTTTACTTTACAGAGATATGGATTTTGGCATTGTGGATAAGGGATAAGACACTTGAATCTCTGATGTCAGTATATCAAATAAAGTATTCTCAATTCTTTCTTTGCCAAACATGTTTTCAATACAACCCCCCCCCCACCATTCCTGAACCCTTCCACACATGGTTCCATATTGATAATTTATCTTAGTGATCTTTTACCCATGTGTCACAATAAAGAAGCTGACATACAGATTAGACAAGATAGGTTTAATGAATCTCTTCACAAAATAACTGTGTTAACAAGTCATACTTCTGATTGGGTACGAGAAATATCTCTCCCAAAACACTGTGGTCCTTTGTCCTTGGGAGACCTGCTTTCTTCTACCCTGTGTCAGTCACTACCCTTTTGTCCCCCTCCACTTTCCCCTGCTCTGCTCCTAACTCAGGTGCTGATTCCCACAAAATATATGTCAGTTTTCATGCCAACCAGCTTCTGGTCCAATTCAGTCAGTGGGAGCAAGTGGTGAGAAGGTGGGAGATTCCACCTTGAGCTTCAAATGTGGGAAGCTCCCACATTTGAAAGATGGGAAGCTCCCACATTTGAAAGGTGGGAAGTAGTGAGAAGCCTGGTGTTCTTGCATCTCTCACTCTGCTTCAGGTTACATCTCCCACCATGACTACATCTCCCACCATCCGTTCAGTTCAGTTCAGTCGCTCAGTCGTGTCCGACTCTTTGCGACCCCATGAACTGCAGCACGCCAGGCCTCCCTGTTCATCA
>SJYT01078003.1:0-10894 GCA_006410635.1 Cephalophus harveyi
TGCTTCCTGACCTGCATACAGATTTCTCAAGAGGCAGGTCAGGTGGTCTGGTATTCCCATCTCTTTCAGAATTTTCCACAGTTTATTGTGATCCACACAGTCAAAGGCTTTGGCATAGTCAATAAAGCAGAAGTAGATGTTTTTCTGGAACTCTCTTGCTTTTTCCATGATCCAGTGGATGTTGGCAGTTTGATCTCTGGTTCCTCTGCCTTTTCTAAAACCAGCTTGAACAAATCTGTAAGGTAACGGTTCACGTATTGCTGAAGCCTGGCTTGAAGAATATTGAAGATGCGTGTAATTATGCAATAGTTTGAGCATTCTTTGGCATTGCCTTTCTTTGGGATTGGGATTGGATTGATATACAAATTAATCCAGTTAAAATCTTTCAGTGTCTCTCCACTGCCTTTAAGACAAGTCCACTTTAACATGGATAGAAATTCATTCTACTTTCATTCCCTTTACTCGTCAACATCACTTTCTGCCATTCTTCATCTCATGTCACCCTCCTGGCTGTCATGTCTTGCTTCCACACCTTTGCTATCCTTTAGATTTGAAAGTCCTTCCCTCAGCCCATTCTCCTCCCACTGTCAACCTGGTGAACAATTCATTCTTCACAACTCAGCTCCAGTGTCACCCAATTGAGGTCTACATTCAATCTCTACAGTCATGGCCAGACATACTCAGACGGTACTACCATGGAAGGAAAAGGGCCAAAACTGTCCAGTGCTTACAAGTAGATAGACACCATACAATGGGAACAGTCTGGGCCATACCCCAGTGAAGACACTGGGAGGAGGTCTAGCCCAGTATATTTAGCATGGAATCTTTGGAACAAGTCGATATGCTACAAATGAAAACTCAAATCTGGAGAAAGTCAGATGAAATCCATGAAATCCTAACAGGGAGATAAAGCTTGACAAAGGGAATCCAATAGCAGTCAGTTAACTTGAGTAGGCAGATGGTTACCAGACACATGCGAGTTTTGTTAGAAAGAGCGGAAGTACAGGCTCTGTGCTTAGGGACAGCTGGATGGCTTAATAAACTAGAGTTTCAGGCACAGAAACAACAGAGATAACTAGTAACCAGGACAAGGCTAAAAAGTAGTCACTTAGAAAAATAAATCAGTTGTGACAAATGAAGGCATGCATTAAAAGAGTCTGTGCAGCAGAAGGTGATTTGATGTGATATGGAAGCACCTCCACACTGGACCTGGGCCTCAGCCCTCAGCCCTCAGCTTGAAAAGTGAGTGGAGCTGGACCCTAATAAGAAAGTGTGGCCACAGCCTTGCTTATGGAGGGACTGTGCAGCAGAGCCAGGTAGGGCCTAACACCCTCCACATGCTAGCTGATATCAATTCTGCCAGAGGGACAACTTTTCTTGACATTTGGCCTAATTTTTTCCCTTAATTTAGTTCAATGAAATTTGAAGAGCAATTATTAAACCATTATGCCTTACTCTTGTTACACTTTCTCATATTCTTCTTCAGAAAAATCTCTCTCTGATATTTGCAGATTTCCAGTGTTTATACATTGTCAACACATCTCTGTTAATAGTTGCTTAGTAAGCCCCTTTTCTAGTTTACATACTTAACCTTCCTCTGTATTCCAGGTCTTTTGTTACATAAGCATTTCCCTAGCTCAGGTTTGCCTTCCTCTTTCTAAAATGGAAATACGCCTTTCAAATGGGGAATCCAGGAGGCAACCCTCTCAGTGCTGTATACACCACTGTTGACCAGGCAAACTGATACAAAAACATAGCTCCTCATCCTCCCTGGTGGGTCAGATGGTAAAGAATTCACCTGCACTGTGGGAGACCTGGGTTCAATCCCTGGGTCAGGAATATCCCTTTTGGAGAAGGAAATGGCAACACATTCCAACTCCAGTATTCTTGCCTGGAGAATTCCATGGACAGAGGAGCCTGGCAGGCTACCGTCCATGGAGTCACAAAGACTCGGACATGACTGAGCAGAGCACACCCTCCCTGAAGGAGGCCCAGATTTGCCTGCTCCTCTGGGAAAAACTTCAGTTTCCTTTCTCAAATTATAATGATCTCCTTGTCTGAGCTTGTAGTAAGCAATCAAATCACATCCATACACCTGAAGGGTTTAGTTTGATTTTTTTGCTTAGTAGTTACCTGCAGCAGCTTTAAAGACAGTCCAGCATTATGATCTGGTATTTGCTGTACAAACCTGGGCAAGTTCCTTAACTTCTATGGGCCTCAGTTTCCCTGTCTGTGAAATGCATGTGATCTATAGTTCAAAAAGCTGCTGTAAGGACAAAACATATGTGATCACTTCATACAGTGTCATCTAGTAATTGCTCAACAAACAGGTTAGTCATTGTTATATATGTGGAGCATTCTGGGATCCAGATTCTCCATCAGGGCATTTTTTTCCAGTTATAAAAGCTAGCATTCTCTGAGACTGTAGGAATTGGCAGAATATGTTTTCCAGGCTTTGGGGGTTTTATTCCACTCCTACTGGGGGAATTGTGTTCTCCTCTCTCCATACCAACAAGGGTAGACGTCTCTACCATTTCACTCACTCTTTATAAAATTGTCTGATGGGAAATTCTAGGACATTCCTGTCACCTAAAAATTGATTTGTGTTAATTTATATCCTCTCTGGCTGGAGATTCATGATTAAATGTACTTAATAAGTACTAACCCTTCTCCTTCCCAATGCATATCAAAAAATTGCTGAGCGCATGTTACAGATAAAACTTAGAGGAGAATTCTGATTGCCCAGAAGTGCTTTGATTATTGACGGCCTGCGTGGTTCATAAACATCCATCATCTTCTCCCTTTTCATCTTCACACCAAATCTATAAGGTAGCTATTACTATCCCCATATTACATAAGAGAGAACTGAGGTTCATTGTTTTTAAGTACATTAGAACCAATTACCTGCAAAATCTAGATCTCCTCATCCCGTCTCTCAAACTTATTGCACTCTCCCAGGTCATGGCTCTAAAGGAAGTGGATTTTCAGGACCTCCTCGGCCACCATGCGGCTCTCAGCAGCTTTAGATTTGAAGGCAACATTTCTGGATTTGAATCCTGTTTTTATCTTTTGTGAAATGTGCAATCCTGAGCAAGATTTTGCTACTAGAAGCCTGATTTCCACCTGTAAGATGGGTAGTATAATCTTTTCATGGACTAGATGAGCAAACTTCCTACTACATAACATGAATGGTAGCTCTTTTCTTTTCTTCCCATTTTTTTTTCTTTCTCTTTCAGTTCCTTGGCAAACATCCTGAGCTCTCTTTTTTTTCTTCCTGAGCAAAGCTCCTTTGTCCAGGTAATCATTAATAATTTTCAGGCATATTCAAAGTCAAGGCCAAAACTTTGGCTTTTATGTTAAGGATCCAAAATCTTGAGATATACCTCACTAATTTCCACCTGAAATACTTTATGATTGAAATAAGCATAGTTCTAGTTTGTCTTATTTTAAAAAGCCACCACCTGTTGTATAGGAAGAAGTGAAAGTAATATGGTGTTAGTTGGAATGACAAGTGGCGAATTAATGTTTTTATTTTAAATATCACAGAAAGGAGTCCCTGCCCCTGCCCCCGCCCCCAGCAGAAAATGTCACAGCAATTGAAATTTGTATTGTGACATCACACCAGTCATTAAATTATTTCTGAAACCTCAGAATAGTTTGTCTGAAGTTGTTTGGGAAATAACCAAATGCTTTAATTTTCTACCCAACTTTGATGACTTTGTTTTCAATCTAGAGCATTCAAACCAATTTCTGGAAACCAGTAAATATCACCAAGTTTCTCTTTCCTGATTTTGACCTACCCTCAAATTAATAAAGCTGATCCTTGTCAGTTCTTAGATACACAGATAACATCTGTTTTGAAGGCAGTGTATCTCAATTCAAAGAGGGCTGGGCCACCCTCAGACTTGGGTTCAAAGGGCAGTTCCTCCACTTAATGT
The DNA here is from genome assembly GCA_006410635.1 of Cephalophus harveyi. Taxonomy (NCBI): domain Eukaryota; kingdom Metazoa; phylum Chordata; class Mammalia; order Artiodactyla; family Bovidae; genus Cephalophus; species Cephalophus harveyi. Next base: position 3,939 of record SJYT01078003.1, read on the forward strand.
TCTGTGTCACTTTGGGCAAGATTCTCTGAGTCTTCATCACCTCACCTCTAAAAGCAGAGTGTTCATTCATCTTTCCATGAACAATCTTGACACAGGAGCACTGCTCTAAACTCTAGGTTACATCCAACACGAAACCTCCTGCTTTCATGAACTTGTGTTCTAGCTGAGGAGGTGGATACTAACAAGTAAACACATAAATAATACCTAATCTGTAACATGTCATATGGTGAAAAATAATCCAGAAAAAAATAAAGCAGGCTCAGGACAGATCAAAGTGCCAACGAGAATGGGGGAAGGACTGCTATTGACCCCCAAACACCAAAGAATCCGCATTGCCTGCATGCTATGAGGGGTTTGAAAATAGATTGCCTGAAAGAGTGTAGACAAGAGTTCTTGTGAACTTTTGGTTGAATATGACAGATGGAAGCCCAAATGGCAAATGTAAACACAAGAGACAATGAAACAAATATTTAAAGTATATTAATACACATCCTGGGAGACATACAATGTCAGGTTTTCCTGTGTGATGAGTGTATTGGAATTCCATTTCTGATATGTAGCATGGGAAAATTACCCACTTTATCTCTCTGCACCTCAACTGTCTTTTCTGTCAAATGGACTGAATACAATATCTCCCCCAAGGAATCGTCCCTAAGGATTGTCATATAGTAACTTTATGAAATGGCTATTACTTGTGGAAATAGCCCACATTTTGGAACCATATGATAAAAATCAATCTAATCAAGCACAGGGTTCTGCTCCAACCCTTTAAGTATCAAAAGTAGTATTCATTGTTCAAATTCTGATAGTCAAATTTCTTCAGTAAATGTTAAAAGCAGTGGGCCTCTTCACCAGTCTGCCATGACTATTTTAAACTCAAGTGAATGCAAATGTTTTTAGTGGGATGTCAGTTGTGTCAGTGAGTGAAACTGAAGTCACTCCAGCAAATGATACAAACAGATTGTTGTAGCCTAGATGAGCGTCATAGAGCCAAACAGAGGAAGAGCATACAGAATCCCTAGATATGTCCTTCCTTTTGTGACCCAGTCTCCCTGACTGTTGTCGTGGGCGATATTCAGCTGGCAGGTGCTGTCACCTGCCATTTATGATTACCCCTTGGAGAGCTCTTAGAAGAATATTGTCATTCTGAGATTCCATACTCACCTCCTGTCTGATTTCAGCTCCACTTGAAACTGAACGGAATCCCATTAATTATCACTTCAGGTAGTAAGTCAGTTTCTCATATGTGAAAAGAATGCGGCAACTCAAGTCCTTCTTTTTGTTTGGGATCGCCAGAGGGTTATTACAGATGGTATTGAACTCATAAGAATAATTTTAGCATTACCACAGCAACAAAGCATTTTGTAAATGTATAACCTTGTTTTTCTTAAAAAGCCCTGAATAACTGGGAAGTCATATTGCTGGCTTAAGTGCGATAGCTCTTCTCTCTCTCTACCCCCTCCAACTTTAAAAGCCTGCATTCAGTCCCCGGCTTTAAAGTCAAGGCAATGTGCTGATTGACTGTGCTGACATAATTGTGTTAATGACAAGACACGACGGCTACATTGTTAGATGGGTCGCTTATCATCACTATTTATTTAGTTCGCTTTGCCAAGTCTGAATTATACTTTTATACATTGTGGTTAGAGTCAGTCATTTAAAGTGCTTCACTGTTGAAACAACATTTTTTTACAAGTCTTTTAGCTGTAGTTCAACAGAAAAAAAAAAAGTCCTCTACAGCATCATTAAACAGGGTTCAAAGTAAGTCCTTGCTGAAAGATGTGAAGTTTGAGCTCTTAGGAAATGAAATCTTTGATCTCCAAAATGATTAGTGAAAACATTTTTGTCCACAGGCCCATTTTTATCTCATGGTAAAGAAAATAATACAGTTTAATCTACATAATACTTCTCATTCTGAGGCCTCCAGTCAGCCTCTGGCCCCAGTGTCTACAAGTTCTCCCTGATCTTTGCTGGAGGAAGAAACTGGAGACAGGCCTATCTTTCACGGCATCAGCTCTCTTTGGCTGAATGGAGAAGGACCTCACTTACATGGTGCCACCGCATTTCAAGGCTGTGACATTCCCAGGGCTTTATTTTTTCAGGTGAAAGCTAATTTAAAAATTAATATAAAAATGAATAACCTTGAGTCATTAGAGCTGTTGAAGCAATGGGTCTTCCACAAGCCATCCTGTGACCATAAGAAGTTCAGTCTTAGGGATAAGTGAAAGTGAAAGCATTAGTTGCTCAGTCTGGTCCGACTCCTTGCGACACTGCGGACTGTAGCCCGCCAGGCTCCTCTGTCCATGGATCTCCAGGCAAGATACTGGAGTGTGTTGCCATTCCCTTCTCCAGGGGATCATCCCAACTCAGAGACTGAACCCAGATCTCCCACATTGCAGGTAGATTGTTTACCATCTGAGCCACCTGAGAAAAGAGAATAAATGCCAGTGTAGTTAGCCCATGGACTGAAGAACTCCAGGTTGGCTTGCCAGAAAAGGATGTAAAAGAGTAGTTAAACCAAATGCTCAGATTGTCCTTCAAATTCATAGATCTGACTTCGACTCCAGTCTCATCTTTAATTTTTCTTTAGATGTATTTTATGCAATATTTATTTACCAGGTACCAGACCCTACTCTAGTCTCTGAGCTGTATTAATAAACAAAACCAAGCTCCCACCCTCATGCAGCTTCCATTCTATAGGAGAGACACCAGAGCAGTCTTGTACATGAATGTTAAACACTTGAACTAGAATATCTCTAGAATACATTATAAGGATGTGGTTGCTGGGCAAATGATATGCTTATCTTTAGCTTTATTGACATTACCAAACTGGTTTCCAACATAGTTGTGTCACTTTACATGTATGAGAGCTCACCTTCATCTCACCAACATTTGATAGTTCATTCTTTTAGATTCTGCAAATCTGACGGATAATAAATTTTATGCCATTATAAATTAAACTTGTTTTTCATGATTGTTAAGGAGGTTAGCATGTTTGTTCTTCAATCACTCAGCTTGTTGGGTGTTAGCTGCTCTGTTTTTTTGCCTGTCTGTGTTGCCTGCTCAGTTATTTTTGCCACTTGCTTATTTTTAAATGAGGCTGCTTATCTTTTCCTCATTGATTTGTTGGGAGTTTTTATATGTTCAGATAATGCTTGTTGGTTTATAAACTGCAAATAATTTCACCCAGTTTGCACTTGTTATTCTCTTTATAGTGTCATTTTCAGGACTGAAGTTTCTACTGCTGACAAAATTTTCCACTTTTTTCCTTATGACTTTATTATTGAATTGACTTGTTTGTCATTTATATCATAAAGATATTTTCTAATTTCTTCTGAATTTGTTAAGTTTTGCTTTCATCTTTAGATCATTAATTCACCAGGAATGACTTTGTGTGTTTTGTATGAGGCAGGAGTTCAGTTTTTTCTCATGTGGTTAATAAGTATTAACATGACAGATCATGGGTTTGTAGTGCCACCTGAGTCACACATTATATTTCTGTATTTCCATGGATCTCTTCTGGACATCTGGTCTAATTGCTTCTATTCCACTGGTCTAACATATCTACTGTGTCTGCAAGATCACTCTCAGTCATGTCCACCTCTTCGAGATCACGTGGACTGTAGCTTTCCAGGTTCCTCTCCCCATGGAATTTTTCAAACAAGAATATTGGAGCAGATTGCCATTTTCCACTGACCCAGTATTACAGTGTCTTAATTCCTGTAAGTACAATTATAATGATAATGTTCCTTGTATATAATATGATGCGTGTGCTCAGTTGTGTCCAACCCTTTTGTGACCTCATGGACCATAGCCAGGCAGGCTCCTCTGTCCATGGGATTTTCCAGGCAAGAATATTAGAGTGGGTTGCCATTTCCTTTTCCAGGCGATCTTTCTGACCCACGGATTGAACCTGCATTTCCTGCATCTCAGGCTGATTCTTCACCAGCGAGCCACCTGGGAAGCCCTCTATATAATATGACCTGCCCCATCTTATTCTTACCCTTCTAAATCAATGTATTCCTTGAATTTTTATGTTATTTTTATAATAATTTGTCATATAAGATTTTAAGTTCTATTTACATTTGATTAGGCTTCATAGATTAATTGGGAAAAAATTATATCATTATAATAATGTCTTCTTATGGACCTGTCTCTTATACACATCTAGATGTGTATAAGAGACAGGTGTATCTCAATAAAGGTTTCTTTGAAATCTTACAACTTATTAGTACATGATCTTTGTTTTCTTTTTAATAAGTTAATGATAAATTATAAATTTTTATATTTTTATTTTTAAAAATTTCTTCATCTTATGTAATAGGTACAGAATCTCCAACACAAAAGTGAATGCAAATCTATTTTGTCTCTGAAATTTTTTAAATGTTTCACTATTAAGAATGATGTTGGCTACAGATTTAGTCATTGTTTTATTCATTTTGAAGAATTTTCTCTTCACAGGTTGTTATGGGGCTTCCCAGGTGGCGCTAGTGGTAAAGAACTCACCTACCAAAGCAGGAGATGTAACAAACACAGGTTTGATTCCTGGATTGAGAAGATCCCCTGGAGGAGGGCATGGCAACCCACTCAAGTATTCTTGCCTGAAAAATCCCACGGACAGAGGAGCCTGGCAGGCTACAGTTCATAGGGTTGCAAGAGCCGGACATGACTGAGGCAACTTCTCATGCATGCACAGAGGTTGTTATAAGTTTTTATCATAAAGTATTAAGTTTCTTCAGTTTTTCCACATTTGGTAAGTGGTCTTATGCCTTTTTTTTTTACCTTTAATTTGTTAGTGTAGTGAGTTGCTTCCATAGATTTTAATATTAAGAAAAACTCATATTCCTGAAAAGTATTTAATCTGGACATGATGCATTTATTTTTAATGTAGTAACATATTATTGGATACATTTATTCATAATTTATTTTGTTTCATTTTAATTATAGTAAAATACACATAACATACAATCTTCTTTCTTAACAGGTTTAAAGTGTACAGTTCAGTATTGCTAAGTATATACACATTGTTGTGCAATCAATCTCCAGAACTTTTCATCTTGTAAAACTGAAACTCTACACCTATTAAAAAAACAAGTCTCCATTTTCTTCTCCTCCCAACCCTCAACAATTACCGTTCTACTCTACCTATTTATTTGACTACTTTAGGTATGTTATAGAAGTAGAATCACAGATAAAAATGAGTCTTATTTGTGGCTGCCTTATTTCATTTAGCATGTCCTCAAGATTCATAGGTTCATCTGATATGTTGTGCTGCTGCTGCTGCTGCTGCTGCTAAGTCACTTCAGTCATGTCTGACTCTGTGCGACCCCATAGACAGCAGCCCCACAGGCTCCCCCGTCCCTGGGATTCTTCAGGCAAGAACACTGGAGTGGGTTGCCATTTCCTTCTCCATTGTGTGAAAGCGAAAAGTGAAAGTGAGGTCACTGAGTCATGTCCAACTCTCAGTGACCTGATGGACTGCAGCCCACCAGGCTCCTCCGTCCATGGGATTGTAGCATGTGTCAAAATTTCCTTCTTTTTAAGGCTGAATAATATTTCATTGTACATTTCATTGTTTTATAGCCTCCACCTTTTAGAGGTCACTGAGTCATGTCCAACTCTCAGTGACCTGATGGACTGCAGCCCACCAGGCTCCTCCGTCCATGGGATTGTAGCATGTGTCAAAATTTCCTTCTTTTTAAGGCTGAATAATATTTCATTGTACATTTCATTGTTTTATAGCCTCCACCTTTTAGCTATTGTGAATAATGCTCCTATGAACATGGTGTGCAAATATCTCCTTTGTTTTATGATTTTCAATCTATATTTCACAAATGAGATATGGTCTCAGTATTGTTTCTCACAATGTCCTTATCTGGTTCGCATTACAATACTAATAAAATTAATCATAAACAATTTACTTTTTTGCTTCCTCAGTTCAGTTCCGTTCAGTTCAGTAGCTCAGTCATGTCCGACTCTTTGCGACCCCACGAATAGCAGCACGCCAGGCCTCCCTGTTCATTACCAACTCCCGGAGGTCACTCAGACTCACTTCCATCGAGTCCATGATGCCATCCTGCCATTTCATCTTCGGTCGTCCCCTTCTCCTCCTGCCCCCAATCCCTCCCAGCATCAGAGTCTTTTCCAATGAGTCAACTCTTCGCATGAAGTGGCCAAAGTATTGGAGTTTCAGCTTCAGCATCATTCTTTCCAAAAAAATCCCAGGGCTGATCTCCTTCAGAATGGACTGGTTGGATCTCCTTGCAGTCCAAGGGACCCTCAAGAGTCTTCTCCAACACCACAGTTCAAAAGCATCAATTCTTCGGCTCTCAGCCTTCTTCACAGTCCAACTCTCACATTCATACAGGACCACAGGAAAAACCATAGCCTTAACTAGACAGACCTTAGTCGGCAAAGTAATGTCTCTGCTTTTGAATATGCTATCTAGGTTGGTCATAACTTTTCTTCCAAGGAGTAAGCGTCTTTTAATTTCATGGCTGCAGTCACCATCTACAGTGATTTTGGAGCCAAAAAAAATAAAGTCTGCCACTGTTTCCCCATCTATTTGCCATGAAATGATGGGGCCAGATGCCATGATCTTCATTTTCTGAATGTTGAGCTTTAAGCCAACTTTTTTGCTCTCCTCTTTCACTTTCATCAAGAGGCTTTTTAGCTCTTCTTCACTTTCTGCCATAAGGGTGGTGTCATCTGCATATCTGAGGTTATTGGTACTTCTCCCGGCAATTTTGATTCCAGCTTGTGTTTCTTCCAGTCCAGCGTTTCTCCTGATGTACTCTGCATATAAAATAAATAAGCAGGGAGACAATATACAGCCTTGATGGACTCCTTTTCCTATTTGGAACCAGTCTGTTGTTCCATGTCCAGTTCTAACTGTTGCTTCCTGACCTGCATACAAATTTCTCAAGAGGCAGGTTAGGTGGTCTGGTATTCCCATC
>SJYT01078003.1:20019-61736 GCA_006410635.1 Cephalophus harveyi
TCTGTCTGAGAGTCTTATCAAAGAACAAACTTTTGGCTTTGTTGATTTCTTATAAATATTTGTCTTTTCATTACTTTCTGCTTTTATCTTTAATAGTTTCTTTATTTTACTTTTTTTGTATTAGTTTGTTGTGGGTTCTTATACATTTCTTCAGATAAATTTTCACAATATTGATTTCCAGCCCTTCTTTTTTTCTAGTATATCTATTTAAGGTCATAAATTTCCCTCTGATCAGAAATCTGGGAAACTCCTAAAAGTTTTGATATGTTATAGTTTCATCATCATTTAGATCAAAATATTTTCAATTTTTCTAGCAATCTCTTATTTTCTACAGAGATGATTTATACATATGTTGGTTGACTTCCAATCATTTGGATTTTTAAAAAATACTACTTTTTATTGATCTCTAGTTTAATTCCACTGAGGTCAAAGAACATACACTTATTGAATTGTCTTCTAAAATTTGAGACTTCCTTGATTATCCAGGGTATGGTCAATTTGGGTAAATATCCCACATATACTTTAATATATAATAGATAGTTTTAGGGTTAGATATTTATTGTCTGCTTTATTCCTTAATGTGATATACTCTCTTACTATGATTATGCCTATTTATACTTTCGGGCTTCCCTGGTGACTCAGCTGGTAAAGAATCTCTCTGCAATTTGGGAGACCTGGATTCCATCCCCAGGTTGGGATGATCCCCTGGAGAAGGGAATAGCTACTCACTCCAGTGTTCTGACCTGGAGAATTCCATGGACTGTATAGACCACGGGGTCACAAAGAGTCGGAAATGGCTAAGCAACTTTCACTTTCCATTTATACTTTCATTTCTGTCAGTTTTTAACGTGTATAATTTGAAACTATATTTTCAAGAGTTCATGAATTTAGATTATATAAACCTGGCAGTTTGATCATTCTATCATTTTGAAAAGTCATTACTTGTCCCTAAAACTACTCATTTCTCTGATAATATTATAAATACATTAGTTTTCTTATGGTTATGATTTGCATTATTCCTTTGTCCATTTTTCACTTTCAAATTTTATATTTACATATATTTAAAATGAGCCTTATATAAGCGACATACAGTTGGCTTTTGTTTTTCATCTAAGCTGAAAATCTTTACCTTTGATTTGGAGTTCTGGGGCCTTTAACATTAAATATAATTAGTAATATTTACAGTTATATAGCTGCAATATTCCTGCTTCTTTTCTATTTGTTCCTTCTGACTTATACAGATTTTTTTTTCTCTCCTTTTTCCCCCCGTCATTTAAACTAGTTAGTTCCTGGAGGAGAAAATGGCAACCCACTCCAGTATCCTTGCTGGGAAAATCCCATGGACAGAGGAGCTTGGCAAGATACAGTCCAAGGGGTCATAAAGAGTTGGACAGGACTGAGCACACACACACACACTAGATAATTTCAAGCGTTTAATTTTCTATTAGTTTGTTAGTATTTTGTAATTGTTTTAAATCATTACACTAAAGTATGAATTCTTGCTTTCTTACAATCCAACATAAATCAATGTTTTCATCCTTTCCCAAATAATGCTGTTATTACGTGTTTACAGACTTTACCCTTTCTCCCATTCACTGTTATTTTCCATGTATTTTAATTTTAGATATAATTTATACTACACAAGAAATTATATTATCATTTTTTAATCAGTTCAGTTCACTTCAGTCACTCAGCCATGTCCAACTCTTTGCAAACCCATGGACTGCAGCACGTCAGGCCTCCCTATCCATCACCAACTCCCAGAGTTTACCCAAATTCATGTCCATTGAGTTGGTGATGCCATCCATCCATCTCGTCCTCTGTCATCCCCTTCACCTCCTGCCTTCAATCTTTCCCAGCATCAGGGTCTTTTCAAATGAGTCAGAACTTTGCATCAGGTGGCAAAAGTATTGAAGTTTCAACTTCAACATCCGTCCTTCCAATGAACACTCAGGACTGAACTCCTTTAGGATGGACTGGTTGGATCTCCTTGCAGTCCAAGGGACTCTCAAAAGTCTTCTCTAACACCACAGTTCAAAAGCGTCAATTTTTCAGCACTCAGCTTTCTTTATAGTCCAACTCTCACATCCATAGATGACTACTGGAAAAACCATAGCCTTGATTAGATGGGGCTTTGTTGACAAAGTAATGTCTCTGCTTTTTAATATACTGTCTAGGTTGGTCATAGCTTTTTTTCCAAGGAGCAAGTGTCTTTTAATTTCATGGCTTCAGTCACCATCGGCAGTGATTTTGGAGCCCCCAAAAATAAAGTCTGACACTGTTTCCCCATCTATTTGCCATGAAGTGATGGGACCTGATGCCATGATCTTAGTTTTCTGAATGTTGAGCTTTAAGCTAAATTTTTCACTCTCTTCTTTCACTTTCATCAAGAGGCTCTTTAGTTCTTCCTTGCTTTCTGCTGTAAGAGTGGTGTCATCTGCACATCTGAGGTTGTTGCTGCTTCCCCCGGCAATCTTGATTCCAGCTTGTGCTTCATCCAGCATTTCTCATGATGTACTCTGCATATAAGTTAAATAAGCAGGGTGACAATATACAGCCTTGACGGACTCCTTTCCCAATTTGGAACTAGTCCGTTGTTCCATGTCCAGATCTAACTGTTGCTTCCTGACCTGCATACAGATTTCTCAAGAGGCAGGTCAGGTGGTCTGGTATTCCCGTCTCTTTCAAAATTTCCACAGTTTGTTGTGATCAACACAGTCAAAGGCTTTGGCATAGTCAATAAAGAAGAAGTAGATTTTTTTTGGAACTCTCTTGCTTTTTTGATGATCCAGCAGATGTTGGCAATTTGACCTCTGATTCCTCTGCCTTTTCTGAATCCAGCTTAACATCTGGAAGTTCACGATTCACATATTGCTGAAGCCTGGCTCACAGAATTTTGAGCATTACTTTACTGACGTGTGCTGCTAAGCTGCTAAGTCACTGCAGTCGTGTCCGACCCTGTGCGACCCCATAGATGGCAGCCCACCAGGTTCCGCCGTCCCTGGGATTCTCCAGGCAAGAACACTGGCGTGGGTTGCCATTTCCTTCACCAATGCATGAAAGTGAAAAGTGAAAATGAAGTCATTCAGTCATGTCCAACTCTTCGCGACCCCATGGACTGCAGCCTTCCAGGCTCTTCCATCCATGCATTTTCCAAGCAAGAGTACTGGAGTGGGTTGTCATTTCCTTCTCCATACTGAGGTGTGAGATGAGTGCAATTGTACGGTAGTTTGAACATTCTTTGGCATTGCCTTTCTTTGGGATTGGAATGAAATTTGACTTTTTCCAGTCCTGTGGCCACTGCTGAGTTTTCCAAATTTGCTGGCATATTAAGTGCAACACTCACAGCACCATCTTTTAAGATTGAAATCGCTCAAGTGGAACTCCGTCACCTCCACTAGCTTTATTCGTAGTAATGCTTTCTAAGGCCCACTTGACTGCACATTTCAGGATGTCTGGCTGTAGGTGAGTGATCACATCATTGCATTTTTTCATAGCAAATATTAATTTTGTTTATTTGCATTATTTAACAACGGCCATTGATTTCTTTTTTCTCCTTTTTTCTTTTTTACACTGAGCTTTCTTAAAGGTAAGTCAGTCTGCTACTAGACAAGCTAGCAAAAAAACCATTCCCACAACAAATTAGAGTTTTGGCAGAGCAATTTCCCTCATGAAGACTCATAAAAGGCAACCAAGAAAGAAGTCTGAAAACCTGAATTTTATGCTAGGCACCACTGGGGGCTATAGAATATTGAACAAATTTATCAACTTATCTATATCCATATTTCCTTTAAAATAAGGGAATGGGAGTACAGAAAGGTGATTTCAATTTTGATTTTCTAAGATGTTTTTCTTTGTCAGGACTAGTTGAGTAGACTGTCATATTATTCTGTCCCTTATTATTTTAAATTATTAATTTTATTTAATTGTTACTAATATAATTACATTAAATTAAAGAATAGATTTTATTTTATTAAATTATCTTAATGCAATTAGAGCCACAAGTATCATTAATGCGAATTTTTTACTATTGCTACTCACATCTACAAGTTGAACCAACTTGCATATTTTCATTTTTTTCTCCAAATCATTATATGAAAATTATGTTTTCAGTTACATTTAACATTCTAATGACTATTAAAACATTTGCCACTTTTCTGATTACATAATTTTACAGATTATGTATTATCTTTTGTTTATCTGTAATGGTTACTTTCAATACTAAGCATATATTCATTCACAGACAGCTATAAAGGCAAGTTTTCTTTTGTGGTGTGTTATTTTATGTTGTCAGTTACATCAAGGGATGTATTAAAATTCTCAAACTTTCATTTTAGTTCACTTTAAGTTAAAAAATACACATGCCACATACCTTTCTGGGTGCTGAATGGAATAAGAGGTAAAATATTTGTATTTGGTTAAAGCAATCAGAAGAATTGATGCTTTTGAACTGTGGTGTTGGAGAAGACTCTTGAGAGTCCCTTGGACTGCAAGGAGATCCAACCAGTCCATTCTGAAGGAGTTCAGCCCTGGGATTTCTTTGGAAGGAATGATGCTAAAGCTGAAACTCCAGTACTTTGGCCACCTCATGCCAAGAGTTGACTCATTGGAAAAGACTCTGATGCTGGGAGGGATTGGGGGCAGGAGGAGAAGGGGACGACCGAGGATGAGATGGCTGGATGGCATCACTGACTCGATAGACATGTTCAGTTCAGTTCAGTTCAGTCGCTCAGTCGTGTCCGACTCTTTGCGACTCCATGGACTGTAAACTACTATGCTTCTCCGTCCGTGGGATTCTCCAGGCAAGAATACTGGAGTGGATTGCCATTTCCTTCTCCAGGGAATCTTCCCGACCCAGGGATCGAACCTGGGTCTCCCGCATTAGAGGCGTGAACTCCAGGAGTTGGTGATGGACAGGGAGGCCTGGCATGCTGCAAATCATGGGGTCGCAAAGAGTGGACACGACTGAGCAAATGAACTGAACTGAATTGAAAGCAATCCCTATGAGGTTAGAAATAAAATTTAAAGAAAAACTAAAATTTCTTGTTTCTTTATACATAATAGGAATTTGGTAAATATTGAATAAATGAGTGGACAAATGTGAAAACAAGGGAATTAAATTTTACAGAATTTAAATTTAAACAGGGACATAATTATGAGTGAATGAAACACATCTTGGCAATATCTGGGACCATCAGAGTTACTTGATTCATACGGTTAAAAAGAAACTTTTCCTGAATGGGCCAGCATTTTTGTCATCACAAGCCCATGCTATAGTAATTAGTATCTGCCAGCACTATTCCATTGTAATCATGTAGAAATGAATACTTATCTAGGGAAGTTCAAGGCTGGGAATGTCATATGTGCTTTAAACACTGCTCATTTTCATTTCTCTTATCTTGAAAACTTCATGCTGAACTCTATCCATAATGTTTGACTTGTTAAAGTTACACATTATCACTCACAAAGTTTTTACAAAGAAAAGAGCATCCTATATTGTATACCTGTGTTCACTGTCCAAAATTCAGCTCACTCAAAGAACAATTAGTCTTATTTGACTTAGGCAGGAAGAAAATATTCAGTTTTCTAACAAGTTCTCACAATCAACTTATTTTTTCTCTTGGAAATATATTCAAATACTCATTTCTTTTCCATGGTTTTCTAATGGCTGTTCTTTCATATCTCTTCATAAAACATTGCCTCTAGAATTTACTATGGGAGAGTGAGGAAAAGGCATCACTAGCTTCAGCAATTGGGAACGGACGTTGAGATCAAAAGGGATAAGTCTTGTTCTCACAGAGAAAGGGGCAGACCTTGTCCTCGTGAAAGAAAGGTCTTCTGGATGGATCTTCAGCATGTCCACAACGTTCTAAAGAACTCTGCGTGCACCTTCTCCTGGGCTGTGCTGTGCTGTGCTTAGTTGCTCAGTCATGTCAGACCCTTTGGGACCCAATGGACTGCAACCCAATAGGCTCCTCTATCCATGGGGATTCTCCAGGAAAGAATACTGGAGTGAGTTGCCATGCCCGCCTCCAGGGATCTTCCCAACCCAGAGCTAGGTGGGTTGGGCAAGTGGATTCTTTATTGTCTGAGCCACCAGGGAACCCCAAGAATAGTGTGGTGGGTAGCCTGTCCCTTTTCCAGGGGATCTTTCCAACCCAGGAATCAAACGGGGGTCTCCTGGATTGCTGGCTGATTCTTTACCAGCTGAGCTGCCAGGAAAGCCCTACCTTCTCCTAGTAACTATAAAAACAATACATTTTCATTGTATCAAGCTTGGAAAAATAGTATATGAAGAAGAAAACTTTAAAAGCATGAGTAATTTTGTCACGCAGAATATTTGCTAATTCTGTGATGATTTTCTTCATCCTAAATCAATATTGTATGTGTAATTTTGTATCCAGTATTTTTTGTATTATAATTTATAGATGTACTAAAATATATTTATTAATGCCCCTATTGATGAGCATTTAGGCTATTTTTACATTTTAAATTTTTAAGTAATTTTAGATGTACATCATTGTCCACAAATCTTTATATTCATAGTTAATTATTTTCATATGATGAGTTACTAGTCATGGAATTAGGTATACTTTGGGCATAGAATTTTTAGCTCTAAAATTTCCAAATTACCAAGAAGACAATTTTTTTTTGTACTCCAAGCAGTGATGAACAAGAATAGCCATTTTCAGCAACCTCAACAAACCGGATATGATAGCTTTCTTTGCTCTTTGCCAATTTGTAGAGGAATAAATGTATCTGTTAGTTTCATATGCATTTGTTTCACAACTTCTTCTTTGAAACAAAGAAGTTCAGCTGTATTGTAGAAAAAGGGTTTAATCAGAGGCTGAAGCTAGTGAAGTGCAGATACTTGCATCAGCTGAACACATTTGGTTTCCTCACTTCTCCAATTGTACAGGTATCTGTATGTGGATCATTGCTAACATATTACACATGGTGCCACTGTTTTTCTCTACCTAGCTGGCCCACCAGCTACCTATAATCTATGCAATTGAAAGGTTCTTCTGTACAGAGATGATCAAGCTATTGATCATCTTTGAACTAGATGTCAATGATTTTTCTCTGACAGGGTAAGTTTGTTTGGCATTTAATACACGACACCAAGGGTGCTTGAGACTCAGGTCCATAGAACCTGAGATTACTGTATAGTTGTGTATCACTACATTGTGTGATGACAAGGAAAGGATAAGTGCTGGACCTGATGCCAAGAGTAATGATGTTACATATTCATCAAACATTATAAATTTATTTCAAAAACTATCAATGTAAGTCAGTACCTTCTTATTTGATCCACAACCTCAAGGTTTTCCAGAGAATAAATATGTTGTGGACAAGTTGTTTGACTTTTGGGCAGAGGTTAATCATTTGATCATAAACTTATTTTTATGCATTCTGATGATTTTTGTTTTGCTTCCTGAGCTAAGTATTCTTAAGAAATTCTGCAGTGGTAAATGAAATCACATTATAACTGCTAAAAATCTCCTTCTGGCTTATTCAACATTCAAACAATATTTATTAACCACAGGCAGTTAGTGTGTATGGATGAAGAATGTAATCTCTGTGGTCTGACCAGACTACCCAGCTCCAATCCAGCTTCTCCACTTAGTAACTGTGAATTTGGACAATTTAATTAGCCTCTCAGTGCCTCAGTTTCCTCTGTAAAACGGGAAAATTTGGATCCTACTTCAAGAGGTGCTAGGATTAAATAACTTGTGCTTGTAACAATCTCTGAAATATGTAGCTGTTTATAGATGGTATTGATGTATGTAATGCATCTACGCACCAAACATTTTGCTCAACATAATAATATATATAAACACAAATTAGATGTAGTGACTAATCTCAACTAATTTACATCATAGTAGTGAAAATGGAACATACACGCAAAGGTTACAAATTCTTCAATGCTCACATAAATGAATTAAAATGTTCATTAATTTCATCTTGTTCATTGTAATCTTTAGCACTGCACCTTAAATGGACTTCTCCTTAACAGGTTCTACAAAAGTTTATAATTAACTATGTACGTGTCTGACTACGTACCTGACTGTGTGGATCACAATAAACTGTGGAAAATTCTGAAAGAGATGGGAATACCAGACCACCTGACCTGCCTCTTGAGAAACCTGTATGCAGGTCAGGAAGCAACAGTTAGAACTGGACATGGAACAACAACAGACTGGTTCCAAATAGGAAAAGGAGTCCGTCAAGGCTGTATATAGTCACCCTGCTTATTTAACTTCTATGCAGAGTACATCATGAGAAACGCTGGACTGGAAGAAACACAGGCTGGAGTCAAGATTGCCGGAGAAATATCAATCACCTCAGATATGCAGATGACACCACCCTTATGGCAGAAAGTGAAGAGGAACTAGAAAGCCTCGTGATGAAAGTGAAAGAGGAGAGTGAAAAAGTTGGCTTAAAGCTCAACATTCAGAAAACGAAGAACATGGCATCTGGTCCCATCACTTCATGGCAAATAGATGGGGAAACAGTGAAAACAGTGTCAGACTTTATATTATGGCCTCCAAAATCACTGCAGATGGTGATTGCAGCCATGAAGTTAAAAGACGCTTACTCCTTGGAAGGAAAGTTACGACCAACCTAGATAGCATATTGAAAAGCAGAGACATTACTTTGACAACAAAGGTACATCTAGTCAAGGCTATGGTTTTTCCTGTGGGCATGTATGGATGTGAGAGTTGGACTGTGAAGAAAGCTGAGCGCCGAAGAATTGATACTTTCGAACTGTGGTGTTGGAGAAGACTCTTGAGAGTCCCTTGGACTGCAAGGAGATCCAATCAGTCCATCCTAAAGGAGATCAGTCCTGGGTGTTCATTGGAAGGACTGATGTTGAAGCTGAAACTCCAGTACTTTGGCCACCTCATGCGAAGAGTTGACTCATTGGAAAAGACCCTGATGCTGGGAGGGATTGGGGGCAGGAGGAGAAGGGGACGACAGAGGATGAGATGGCTGGATGGCATCACTGACTCGACGGACATGAGTTTGGGTAAACTCTGGGAGTTGGTGATGGACAGGGAGGCCTGGCATGCTGCAGTTCATGGGGTTGCAAAGAGTTGGACACAACTGAACAACCGAACTGAGCTGAAATGATGTACCTGTCTGTTCTTCTTACCAGATTTTGATCTCCTTAAAACTCATGTATTTCATCCTCTCCTTCCCTGCTTGGCTCCTTGGCTGGCACATACTAAGTGTGCAATAAATGAAAAATACAAGACAGTCTATGGCAATTGCCACAGGATCGGCACAATCAACCCAGGTGGTGCTAGTGGTAAAGAACCCTCCTGCCAATGCAGGTTTGACATAAGAGACATGGGTTTGACCTCTGGATCGGGAGGATCCCGGAGGAGGGCACGGCAACTCACTCCAGTATTTTTGCCTGGAGAATCCCATGGACAGAGGAGCCTGCCAGGCTATAGTCCATAGGGTCACAGAGAGTCATTCATAGTGGAAGCAACAGAGCACACATGCATCACAGTCAGAACGCTGCGGACACTCACCTTCATCTCTTGCCATGAAAGCTGGAGAGTCCAGAAATACTAGCCCTGATTTGCATCACTAGAGAAAGTTTTATGAAAAACATGGCACTGAAGGAGATTCTTAAACAACTGTGTAAGGTGCTCAGTCCCATTGAGTTTTGTCTTCTTTAATCAGCCTTTTATGACTGTTTCTCTTCACGTGAAATTCAGGAAATATGCATTTCTTTACGGAGCACATGCATCCTCAAATTTACAGAAATAATCCAAGCATTGATTTGAAGATGAAGTTCACCCCCAGTGCACACGTTCTGGGAAATGGAGAGATATATGACAGAGATACACATCATGCATCCAAAGATAACTTCATAATGGTTTCTGGGTTGTTAACATTGGAGGAAACCGTCGCCTTTTAGAGGAAAGTTACAGTAAATGTCACCATATGAATAAACATTGTAGTGACATGCTTAAGCCTGGTTTTACTTGTTATGATTATGTTGCCTGACTCTTACCACCAGAAGCGACTCCCTCATATTTTCCTTCACATTAACATTTACGATGAAGGGGCAGCATTCCCTTGGCACACATGGGCCAAAATGAGCCCCATTACACCCAGCAATATTTCAACAGTCACAGACCAGTGAGAGACCAGCCTAAACCCAGCTTGCTCCGAACCTTAGCATGTTCCACCAGCTTTACCCCAGCCAACAGAACTGCCATTTGAAATCCATCTGCTACATTTCATGGACCGCAGTTCTGATGTAGCAGGTAGTTGTTGAGCTCAAACTGAGCAGAAAGGACCAGAGGTTCTAAGGGGAAACATTCTTCAGCCCTGCTACACGTTCCCAAAGACATGAAACACCTAAGACAGCGCCGTGAGGCATATTTTTCAGTGCAGAAGCAGCAGAAAACAGAACATGACTCCCCATCCCTTCTTTATATACCAATGAGATTTGCTAGTTTAACCAGGGCTGCAGTACAAAAGCACTCATGGTTCATGTTATATTAATAGTGTGGCCTGATTATCAAAAACCATTACTCTTAGTTATCTAGCAGCGGCTGTATGAAGCTGCTATAAGTCAGAGTGACTGCCCACACAGCATTTGCTCCCTGCTTATGATAACAGTATTCTTAATGCAAAAGTGCATTTGTAAAATTATTGCCATTTAAAGATCAGGTTTGTTATAAATGAGATGTGATCACACAATTGCTTTTCCCTGTATAAAAAAAATTAAATGCATAAATTACACATCAGTATCCTCCACTGTCATGGCTTCACAAGGGTCAGTTTCCTTGTGGTCAAACTCGGAGGTATGGCTTTCAAAGCAGACGCGTTGTTAGCTGAATCCTGGCCAGGGGCACAAGCAGTGGCTTTTCTTCTCCTGTTCTTTGATGTTGTCTTCTGTAGTACTGATTGAAGGCCCTGTGGATCCAACCCTTTTTTATGCTGGTTGAGGGGTGCTTTGTTTAGTTTAGTTTTGTTTTTTAAAAGCAGTAATGATAATGGATCGGAAGCCATACCATTTCCCCATAGATTCAGATCATTGTTTCCGGCTCTTTGCAGAATTCCATGTGGCCCGGAGTGGCTGCATTCACCGCTTCTTTGAGCTAATGCCACTGGTTGACTTTTTAATTCCACCCCCCTTACTGTGACACTTTCACAGGCTCAGGGTTTGTATGGAAGAAGAGACAAAGACAGGAAGGAAAGCAACTCTAATAAAGTAAAAGAATTCAGTTATAATGCTCACTAATCTCCTTCTCTGGGTTATATGTTTCATTATACACATTACCCCAACTGGGAATAAGGGAGATATGGCTTTACTTGTGAAAACACAAGGGACGCTTACTGTGCATCTTTCCAAGCTCCTAAGTTTCCTTGTAAACAAACATATAAGGGGTAAATATACAGGACACTCTCTCCCCTTATGCTTTTCCTATTTGAACAGCATTTTAGAATCCTTGATTGCTACAGACAGTTAAGCTTTTCAGCCCTAATTCATTAAAAAAATATATATTCATGACAAGTTGTTTGAAATGTGGTCCCTTAAGCTTTTTCTGTCTTTTAGAAACTGTTTCATATCACTATCTAAGAAGAAAAGCCAGCCAAGATTTACATTTTAATTTAGTTAACCAAATAGTTCAGACTGTGTTCTCCAAAGACAAAGACTGGTCTGTAAGTGGGCCGGATTTTCCTGTATTTTATTGCTGTAATTTGCATGAGAAACACCAGATCCTGTATAATTGTTGCTTTGTTGTTGTGATCCGAGTAGCTGTTTCCAATGTCAATAATTATAACTTGAAATGAAATTTAGTAGCAGTTAGGGGGTGGGGAGTGGAGGCGACTGCCAGCCAGTCAGAATTTCACATCAAACTAACCACAGTCTAGCCTCCTAATGTGATGCGTGCAGCCACCAGGCTTCCAACAGAACTCCACATAAAGTCCCTGGAAAGAGCCAGTCACTTGAGCCTGGCTGCACTCAGCATCTTGTGCTGGGCCATTTTGTTTGGTGTCTAATGAAAAATGAGCATGTTTTATATATGATGGTTGCTAATTGCTTCATTACCCATGCAAATTATAAAGGCAAACTGTGTCTTATCATAAAATTGGTAACTAGGCCATTGAAAACCAAAGCTTAGGAAAGCATTATGATGTCCATGCTTCTTTTGCTCCTGTATTCTCTCTCTCTTTTTTTTTATGGCTTTGTATTAAGTTGGAGCACTTTCTCTGTGGTCATTTACTCTTTTAGATTATTCTTCAATTATGATAAGCTTGTAATATATGGAGCAAAGGGCTGTGTCAGATTGCCACTGTTGCTGAGGCTCTTAGCCCAGCGGCATCAGCGGACCTACCCACTGCTTTGCCCCAATGCTCCCAACATATCCGAGAGGAAGGACATTTCAAGGGAGGCTGCAACATCCTAGAGCCACGTGCCTACACTGACTCTTTGCCAATATGGGAAGACTCTACGGCCGGGTCGTCACTCACTGCTGTACCCATTGTATTCAAAGTAACATGAAGCCAACAGTGTGGAAAAAGTAGAATGAGAGGGTAAGCCAGCTGGGGAGCGGGATGCCTCCTAAGACCTCCAGGAAGAGTGGGGTGTCATGACAGACACTCATCTCCTCATTGCTTGAAATCTGGGACCTCCTAAGCCCCTTCCAGCCTTGACTCAGGCTACTTTCCAATTTTCCTGATAATCAGCCCAGAGCTAACAGACAGCCATTTGTAGTCTTCCACGTTGTTTTTCTTATTGGAGGAAAAAGAAAGGTCTTCACTGAAGAAATTCCCCAAAACCAATTAATATATAATGACATAAAACCAAAATCTTATAATACAGTCTTCAAGGGGGTCCCCAACTCAAGGATGTCAGGGGTGTAAATGAGAGGAAGGAAGAATCTTTTACACTCCACATAATTCCCCACTAACTAGCAGAAGTAGTGTCAAGGTAACAAAGAAATTCTGCCTATGCACTAATTCCTCACCGCAGCTGTTGGGGTGTTAGAGTAGGAGGCTGTACACCTTTCCCAGGAATATTAAAGCAGACTGTCTCACCGCCTGTGTTTGTCCTCGTAGCCTCATTCTTGCTGCTAGCAGAGCATGTCCCAACTGTTGTCAATTTATCAATGTAGCCTGCACTGGTGGGCACAGTGTGAGCAGCCATTAGGACAGGTGCCTCTATCCATCACAGCCAGTCACTTATTCCACCTTGTCAAGGAAACTAAATGGAGCTTTTGGAGAAATGTAAACAACTCTCTAATGGACAATCAAAGCGCCACTTTCTGAAGCAAACAAGAAGAAGAAATCTGACAAGACATTTTTAGAGGGGGGTTGGATAATATTTAAGTGTTTTCTGAAAGAACTTTGTAATGGTTGCGGTTTGAAAACACTGGGGCAGTGTGGGCAGGAGAGGAAGTAAATGGGAAAAGTCAAAGAATTCAAGCAAAGTCCTTCTTGTGGCTAAAGACTAAGAAAAAGGCTTGTGAAGTGGTGACGTGCTGAGCGAAGGAAGGGTCGACTGTTCTGGGGGAAGAGCCATAAAAGTGACAAGAAATCAACTTCAAAAAAATCAAGAAACTTCCAGTGGAAACCAAAGGCTTGCAGTTGATCTTTTTTTTTATTAATGTGTTGTTAAAGTTCCAAATGCATATGAGGAGAGCAGAGAAACACTAATTAAATATCCACTACCCAAGACCACCCTTCGTGGCAGAAGCCTAACTAAACAGATGGCCTTTTCAGTGTCTCCCAGAACATGGAAACTTCTGGCTTTGTCAAACCAGAAGGGGAAGCAAATTTCTCAGAAAATTCCCTGACTTTAACCCCCTGCTTGGGACCATTCTTAGCAGATCCGCGTCCCCCTGCTGTGGTGGTGGTGAGGGGCAGGGGACAACCTCCAAAGCAGCGATGTCAAGCTAGGGCATTCAGGGTCACACCGTGAATGTCACTCCAAAGTGACGAGGTGGCCAGGGCAAAGCAGTAGACCAGGTGTTCCTGGCACCACAGGCCCAGTGCTTTTTGGCCGACGGACAGCACCACGCTGAGCTGGTTGAAGCTTCTGGGTGGCCTTCCAGCATTATTTTTTGCTTATCTATTCTGGAGGCAACAAAGCCTGAAGTAGGTGCCAATGGTTGCATCATGGGAGAGGAGAGGTGGTCGATCTCAGAGCAGGACATAAATAAAGAGAAAAGAGAGATGCTATAGGGAGAGGTGACTTTCTGGAATCAGGTAGATGCTAGGGACCAAGAGGTCACTGCCACCTTATCACCTGATGTGTCTGGGAATAAAGAAGCCTGAGTCAGAAACACTGAAATTGGCCCTAACACCTTCTCACAAGAGAATGCAGGCATGAGACTACTTGGTTTTCCCTGGTGGGGCTCAGCTACTTTGTTCTTATTGCTGTTCTAGTTTATGGTGCCCTGGGATCTAGAGGTCAAAATCCTAATCACGTAAGGTGAGTAAGCATTGGCTATTATCAGACGTCTAGTGGCACTATGACCCCAGCTCAAAAGCCATGTCTTTCTGACAGTCAAAACCAAACAAGAGGATGGTGGTGACTAACTACTCCACTGGGAATAATGTGCATCTTTGTTTCTGGTGAGCCATTTTCCAAGCCAGTGCTGTCCATTAGAACGTTTTGTGGTAATGGAAATTTTCTGTGACACCTAATATAAAAGGCATCAGCTGTAACTGGCTTTTGAGCACTTGAAATGTGGTAAGCATGACTGAGAAAATAAATATTTAACATGTATTTAATTTCAATTAATTCAAACTTTGAAATAGTCCCACTTGACTCATGGCTACTATTGTGAAAGACAGTTCTTGACCCATTTCTTGAAAAAAAAGTTTGACTGCATATGAATCTAAAGAAGTTCTTTTGGAATTGTGCTGTTCAATATAGCTATCCACATGTAGCTATTTAAATTTAAATTAATATAATTAAAAATAAGCAAATATTTATTCTTTAGTGTCACCGGTCACATTTCCAGTGTTCAACAGCCACCCATGCCTGGGGTGCTGGATCAGCCAAACACGAACACAGAATCATTCCATCATCATGGCAAGTCCAACTGGACAGAGATGCACTGGGTGTCAATGGAGACACCAACTCAAGGAGCAATGAGACCACTAAAAAGCAGCAATTCAACAAAATGTTTACTATGTATCTACTTTTTGCCTTTTTTTTAAGCCAAATTTTATGCTACAGTGGTAAAAAGGAGATGCGCAAATCTGCCCATATGGAATTAGAAATGAGAGGAGATTCAGAAGAGTAAATAATTTAATTTCTGTAAGTATTACAAGAGGAGTGACTATTTCGAGCTATGGTAGCTCAGAGAAAAGATCAGCTAACCTAATTTCAAAGATCAGAAAAATTTTCTCAAAGGAAGAAATGCCACAGCTGAGACCTGAGGAATAAGGAGGCATTAACCAGCCGTGTTGGAGGCTGTGGCATATTTTGCAAGGGGTCAATGGTGAGGAAGGTAAGCAAAAGCTAGATCCCATGGGGCCTTGTAAACCCAATGTCTGACCTTAATCTAAGAGCTCTGCTGAGCCACAGAAGGGCTTTAAGCAGGGAAAGAGACCAGTCATGGGCCCACTTTTGAAAATTCCCTGACTCCACTTGAGAAAATGATTTGCCACAAGGGGAAAGACTAGAGACCAGTTAGAGGGATATTAGAATAACTCAAGCAAGACATGATGGTGGCCTAGAGTATGTTGGAGTAGGAAGAGAGGAAAGTAAAAAAATTTGAGAACTGCATGAAAATTAGCACACAATCTTTCTTCATTGTTCTACAAAGTCTGCTTACTTATCTAGGTTACATTTATTTATTCAAACTATGCCATTTGAAAATGAAAACAGCAAACAAACAATTGGAAGCCTCTCTGTTGCTCATTCTAATATTCCCCCCAAATGTAATATGATCTTTATCTGTATCAATAGTGTTTATTGGAGATTAAAATCTTCTTAAGGCCAGAGGCCAAGCTTATTTCAGTTTGTACAGCACTGAGTATACCGTCATAAGCAGATTGGTAATTAATTAAAGCTTTCTAGTAATTTGGAAATGTAGCTCAAATACTCTTAAGATAGATGCTGGTGGTACTATCTATGTTTCAAGATCTATTTCTTTCAAAGTAAAGCTTTAACTTCAGTTTTCCAGCAGAAGTTAACTTACTGAATCATCCAGGCAAGAAGCCTTCTTGATTTCTTGGTTTCAGATTTCTCAATTTCAGATTTTTAGATTCCTCAATGGCTTATTAATTTGCATATATACCAGTGGCAAAATTAATTTTGCTTATATAGTTTAGGCATCTGTTTTCATTAATTGATTATCATGAAAATTTACCGGGTACCACTTTACAGTTTTCAATAAGATATGTGTTGACTTCATTTAAATAGAGTGATTCTGTTATCCCTTAAGGGAAAATAAGGAGGAACAAAGAAGTTTTGCATTAGCCTGGAGTAGAATCAAGTACAATTGAAGGATAATGAAAACCCACCTTGTGGCTTCCTTGGAGATTCAAAGACTGGGTCCAGCTACGTCTGAGATGAGATGTGAATCAGGACACCTAGGTGTTTACTCTCATCTGCAGCCTATCAGCAAATTTGATCCCCAGATGGATCCAGAAGTATGAAAACATTTGAATTCTGTAGTACTGCTGGTGTTCTATTATTGCCAGTTGAACCCTAAAATCGCATCATGTATCTTGGCATTCATGGCCTTAACAGTCATGGTTTTCATTATTTGTGAGTGACCCTGAATGAAGTTAATCACCGTGGCACCCTTTTCTAGTATTATAATGAAAACAGACTCAGAGCAGCTATGTCACTTGCCCAAGGGCCCCCAGTTAGCAAAATTTGCAGACCTAGGCTTGTCTAACTCCAAAGTGAGCTTCTTTGACCACATTATCCTGCTCCCAACAACACAGTGATTTAAATATTACTGAGGCATGAAATTCAAAGGCCTGGTCTTGTGGCTGAGGCAGGGTCTGAATCACTGAGCTGGTGGAGCGTCTGGCTGGCCACCCAGGACCTCCTCTCCTGGGGGCACTAGGGCTTTCCACTCTCCTCAATGAACAAATAAACAAAACTGCTTGGTGCGAAACTGCTGAAAAGTAGACTAATTGTTTGGGCCTGGTGATAAAACTGAAAAGGAAATCACGCTTTTTAAGAACTTCAGGATTTAAAGAGTTCTCAGTCAATGATAATCTGACGGCAGGCACTCAGGGGCAGGGCAGGTGGACGAAGCAGAGAGTGTGGTTCTGACGTTTGGAAACAGCACGGGGTTATTTCTCTGCTGATGATCAGGGGGTGTTGTTCTGGAGATTTACAGCCTCTGTAATCGCTGCTCTGGATGTGGCTGTAGTAGATGTGATTTGTGTCTGGCTAACATCATGTGACTGGATCGTATATGGCTCAGTCATTTCGTGAACGCTACATTAGTATTGCCAAGAATACGTATGTGTATTTTCATATATCAGGTGCCCCTCAATATGGGAAAACTTACTGTAAAACTAAATTCTCTAACTCCCATATTTTTTTATTGAGTCACAGTAAAAAGAGGAAGATAAAATCCAGGGGTGGCTCTTCTATGTGCTGATCATTTTAATCCTGATGGGAAAATGACCCACGGAAGGTGTGGAAACAAGACTACGCTTCAAAGAGCATGTGTCATTTTTAGAGAATAAAAGCAAAATTACCATAGGCATTCTCTTCCTCCTGAGACCTTCTCCCAGGCTCTGTTTTAACTTCCTAGGTCCCAAATCAGTCTTCACTGTTGGATTACACTGTTCAGTTTAAATAAGAAAAAGTGAGACTATAGAAAACCACAATGCTTGAGGGAAGATTCCTAAAAATCAACACTGTCCCTAATCTAGCTTTCTATCTTCCTCTTTAAGAGAAGTTCGACTGTGCAGGAGATTTTTAGTTTGCCAAATGATGCTTGCTGTGTGTGTTTTTTTAATTTATTTATTTTTAATTGAAGGATAATTGCTTTACAGTATTGGGTTGATTTCTACCAAATATCAGTATGAATCAGCCATAGGTTTACCTATGTTCCCTCCTACTTAACATCCCTCCCACCTCTCTCCCCATCCCACCCCACTAGGTTGTTACCAAGCCCTCCTTTGAGTTTCCTGAGTCATACAGTAAATTCCCACTGGCTATCTATTTTACATATGGTATATTTATGTTTCCATGTTACTCTCTTGATACATCTCATTCTCTCTTTGCTTTTAAGCCTGGGTCATAAAATCAGGAGATGATTCATTTGCCTTCCTTGGTCTTCTTTTCCTTGTCTTTGATTCTCAAAGCATCTGCAACAACATCCTCCATTTACTTACAACTTTTTTTTCTTATTGAATAAATGAATGCTGGGCACATCACGCAAGGCAGGCATTGCTCTAGGTCCTGGGTATTCCTACCTGCAAAAAGAGAACAAAAGCCTCTCCTCATGAAGCTTACATACTATGCATACCAGTGGTTGGTTGTTGATAGGGGCAATTTTTCCCTCCCCTCCCTCAACCCCCCACACTGTGACAATGGCCAGTGTCTGGGACATTTTTGACATTTCTGTTTGATATTTCATTTGACTGGCAAAGTGGTGCTACCAGCATGTCAGGTGGGTATGTTTATATAACATAGACAATTCTGTAATCATGTTTATACCTGTTTGGGAAGTTGGAATGAGAGATGGCAGGGGATCTGAAGTGAATGTTTCAGAACCAAAGCTTGAATGTGTTGGTCAGATTTGAAAGTGTTGGTCAGATTCGAATGTGTTGATCAGATTCTTTGAGTTGCAAGCCACAAGATCAAGATACTCAACTAAAATGAGCTAGAAAAAGACATTGTATTAGCTTGCAAGGCTGGAAGAGATTGTAGAGCTTTCAGAACTGAAGGAAGGACTATGTATCAGGAAGCTCCAAGGGCAGAAATCAAGGGTTCTCTGTCTTTCCAGGACTATTTTGTTCTCTTTTTGTTTTTCCCATTTGCTTCTTTCTTCTTCTCTTTGTGCAATGGCACCTCATGTGCTATGACTGCAGAAAGGATTTTACCTAGTGGGGAGCAAGCCACTAGAAGCCCTGGCATAGAAACTCCAGTGGAAAAAGAAAACCTGACTTTTTAAGCATGGCAACATCCTTATATCTATCAAGCAGTTTCTTGATCTTGCTCTGGTCATGTGGCCAACCCCTGGGCCAGTCTCTGTTGCCTGAAGGATGAAGTGCTTTCTTTGGTCATTTCCTTCTTTAAGGCTGGCAGCAGAGAGAGGGGGCTACAGTATTGTTATCCACAATTCATTACATCACAATGACTGAGCAAAAGATAACCCTATAAAAGAAAAAATGTATGCAGGGAAAAAAAGGGTATATATAAATATATGTCAGTAGAGGTTGTAAAATTGTGGCCATGCTTTAAAGCAGTAATTTCAAACCACTTTTTCATTGAGATCCCTTATATTGACACACTTCTTCTCAACCCTCTTTCATCCAAACTATTTGAGATGATATGAATATATTTGCTATATCACAATAGATTTTTAAGTATGTTTTGAGGATTATGTGGAAACATTTAAGATAGAGACGCCCTACACTACCCAATAAGGGAAACTCCCCATTGATTAACACATGTTAATTGGACACCTACTATGTGCAAAGTTTTGTGGCAGACACATAGGAGAACACAACAAAGAGTAACACATAGCACCTGCCTCTGAGCTTGTATTCTAGCTCAGAATTATAAGGTTATAAGGCAGACGTACCTGAAAGTTTCCATAATACTTTCAGGCAGGCTTAATCCTGCCATCTCCTGTCCCTGCCTCAAAGGCAAATGTCACTATTGCATCACCTGTGAGTTTTATAAATTAGGCTAGAGTGAAAACAGCCCCTGCCTTAAAATCTTGCACTTGCTTTCCCTTATTTCTCCTACATTTGATGGCTTATACCTGAAAGTTTCCATAATACTTTCAGGCAGGCTTAATCCTGCCATCTCCTGTCCCTGCCTCAAAGGCAAATGTCACTATTGCATCACCTGTGAGTTTTATAAATTAGGCTAGAGTGAAAACAGCCCCTGCCTTAAAATCTTGCACTTGCTTTCCCTTATTTCTCCTACATTTGACGGCTTTGGGCTGATTCTGTTCTACCCACCAGAAACCCTAGGATCTGATGGGACACTTCACACTGGACTGACTGGCCAGTAACAATGCAAATAGCCATTCATCACTGGGGACTATGCAGCTGCATCCACACCACATTCTCTTTTGGACTATACCTAAGAATAGGATTTAAGCCCACTTTGCAAAGTTGAGATCTGAGACAAGAGTCCTGGTGAGTTTACCCAGTGATACCCATTGTGGTGGTAGAAACAATGGGGAAGAACCTACCTCTGCCAGATACTACATTAGACTCTACTACACACTGTCTCATTTAATCCTCCCAAAGCCCCAGGAGGTAGTCATCATATTCCCTCCTTAGGTGTAAAAACTATTACCCAGAATGACTAACTGGTGGGAACAAAGTCTCAGATGAAAGTTGAGCCACTGGGAGTAGCACACTGATGTATTTGTCTGCTTCTGTAGCCGGTGCTCTTTCCACTTTTCTGTGTTCTGTCCCACCCCACCACCACCCTTTCCTAAAGCCCCAGAAAATATTGGCCTGTTCAAAACAGGAGGTTAAAAAGCAGAACCTTCCCTGCTGGACTCTTCTCTGCAAGCACAATGAATTTCTTCTTGTAAGTAAACATAGAAACCTACACAGGCAATGAAGATTCCCATCTTGAACAGTGCTAGTGTTTCTGTTTCCTGTTAAAACGAATAATTAACTTCTGTCAAGCTCGGTAAAAATGTTAACAGGGTCTTGCAACTCTCCACATGCACAGAAACATTATTATTATTAATTTTTAAATATGAGACGGTGGTTTTCTCTGTAAAAAATGCATTTGCCCTCACAGTCTAAGGCATTCAGTCACTCAAGTCATCATAGAAGAAAAGTGGAAAATGCAGATTGAAGGGTATGGTTTGTAGATCTCACTTATGTTTGAAATAAAGGATGACTTCCAAAAAAATGACATGAGTACAGAGCTTGTGTAATCTCCATTTGCAGTGATTTTTCTTGATTGATGTGCCATTAATACTTTAATTGGCAACAGGTGCAGCTGATTGTTGGTTCCTATGCTGAGAAATCTGAAATTGAACATAAGGTTCTGATAAATTAATAAACTCCTCTGCTCCAAACAGTTGTTGCTGTGAACTAACTTTCCATGGAGTGCTGCTCCATCAAGCACACTGAATTCTTTATGTTAAAAAGCGAAGTGTTACTTAATGATAAATTAAAATTGCACAAAGAGCCACAGAAAGAACACAATAACATCCCCTCCCAGGGAAAAGGGAAATTGCTGGAAGGAGCAGAAGAATGTGATTTATGAAATAAATTGTTTCCCTTTTGTAGACCGAAGTGTTTTGTCTCTGGATTCCATGTCACATTATTAAAATAATTTTGTGTTATTTAATATAAATAGGAGAAGGGAGAATAAAGGATTTTTACGTAAGGTCCTTTTCCTCCCTGAGGTAAAATTTAATATTGAGGAGAAGCCTAGGGAAAAATATCCTGAAGATTCTATAAAGGATCTTTAAGTTATGTTTTGTTTTATTTATTAGCCTTACATATGTTGAGGCCATTTATAAATTTTTCTTGCAAAAATTTGACTCCAATGGAGACAGAGGGTTGATGGCACTAATTTTCCATCAGTGAGGAATATCCCTGGACACGATGGCAAGTGAGCATAGGTTGTTGTCTCCGTCCCCTGAACCAAACGTAGAAAATGACTCAGGATGTAAGGAGGCAGATGGAGGTCAGAGCTTCACACTCCCATCCACTGGAGCACAAGTGGTGAGAAACCCTAACAGAGGCAGAACGTGGGCCTCGTGTAGGGAGAGGGGAATGGTAATTGGAAGAGAAGAGGGTCCCAGACTGCAGAGCAGAAGCTGGATAGGGGAGGGCTTTCTACTGATAGTTACTCTGTCTTTTCTCCCCGAAATGGATGGTTGCTGCCCTGTGGCTCTTACAGGTCAGAAAGTCAGCTCTAGAAACCCAGAGCCATCATGGGGCACTGGAGCTGAATCAGGTGACACCAGGCAAGCGTGAAGGTCCAGTGTCGTTGAGTACAGGTCAGTTGGCTGGCCACATGGGTATTTTCTCCTCTTCTCCCTTCCCCTCATACTATAGGCTATGCAGGGAGCAAATGGCTATGAGATTAAACTTGTGGAATGGAAAAAACAAGGATGTATTAAACATAGAAAAGTCACCTCTAGGCATTCTTGCTCTCCATCCTGCTCATCTCAAGAAAAACTTCCCCAGATGAGCAGGCCAGGATTTAGACTTTTGCTCCTCCTCCCATATTGACAAGACTAGCAAAGGCAGCTAAGAGTCCCAAGGGAACAAAGGGATAAGCTCACAGGGGAGAAAAATAAGGCATCTGAAAAGCATCAGAAAAATGAACAACTGAAACACCTACACCAAAGAGAGTTGAAAAGACAGAACAGGCAGAACCAGACTTTGAAATGAGTATAATAAATACCTTCAGAGAAAGAGAAAGTAGATAATATAAGCATAAAATGCAAGCAAGCATTTTAAAGGAACATCAATTAGAATTACTGTGTATGAAAAATATAACAGCTAAATTTAAACCTGATTGGGGTGGTTGAAGAGCAGAATGGACAGTCATAGAACAGAAGTTTCCAGTTCAGTTCAGTTCAGTCACTCAGTCGTTTCTGACTCTTTGGGACCCCATGAACTGCAGTATCCCAGGCCTCCCTGTCCATCACCAACTACTGGAGCCCACCCAAACCCATGTCCATTGAGTTGGTAATGCCATCCAACCATCTCATTCTCTGTCGTCCCCTTCTCCTTCTGCCCTCAATCTTTCCCAGCATCAGCGTCCGTTCAAATGAGTCAGCTGTTCGCATCAGGTGGCCAAATATTGGAGTTTCAGCTTCAACATCACTCCTTCCAATGAACACCCAGGACTGATCTCCTTTAGGATAGACTGGTTGGATCTCCTTGTAGTCCAAGGGACTATCAAGAGCCTTCTCCAACACCAGAGTTCAAAAGCATCAATTCTTCTGTGCTCAGCTTTCTTTATAGTCCAACTCTCACATCCATACATGACCACAGGAAAAACCATAGCCTTGACTAGACGGACCTTTGTTGACAAACTAATGTCTCTGTTTTTCAATATGCTGTCTAGGTTGGTCATAACTTTCCTTCCAAGGAGTAAGTGTCTTTTAATTTCATGGCTGCAATCACCATCTGCAGTGATTTTGGAGCCCAAAAAAATAAAGTCTGACACTGTTTCCACTGTTTCCCCATCTATTTGCCATGAAATGATGGGACTGGATGCCACTATCCTAGTTTTCTGAATGTTGAGCTTTAAGCCAACTTTTTCACTCTCCTCTTTCACTTTCATCAAGAGGCTCTTTAGTTCCTCTTCACTTTCTGCCATAAGGGTGGTGTCATCTCCCTATCTGAGGTTATTGCTATTTCTCCCAGCAATCTTCATTCCAGCTTGTGCTTCCTCCAGCCCAGCATTTCTCATGATGTACTCTGCATATAAGTTAAATAAGTAGGATGACAATATATATCCTTGACATGCTCCTTTTTCTATTTGGAACCAGTCTGTTGTTCCATGTCCAGTTCTAACTGTTGCTTCCTGACCTCCATACAAGTTTCTCAGGAGGCAGGTCAGGTGGTCTGGTATTCTCATCTCTTTCAGAATGTTCCACAGTTTATTGTGTCCACACAGTCAAAGGCTTTGGCATAGTCAATAAAGCAGAAGTAGGTGTTTTTCTGGAACTCTTTTGCTTTTTTGATGATCCAGCGGATGTTGGCAATTTGATCTCTGGTTCCTCTGCCTTTTCTAAAACCAGTTTGAACATCTGGAAGTTCACAGTTCACATATTGCTGAAGCCTGGATTGGAGAATTTTGAGTGTTACTTTACTAGTGTGTGAGGGCAATTGTGTGGTAGTTTGAACATTCTTTGGCATTGCCTTTCTTTGGGATTGGAAGGGGAAATGACCTTTTCCGGTCCTGTGGACACTGGTGAGTTTTCCAAATTTGCTGACATATTGAGTGCAGCATTTTCACAGCATCATCTTTCAGGATTTGAAATAGCTGAACTGGAATTCCATCACCTCCACTAGCTTTGTTCATAGTGATGCTTTCTAAGGCCCACTTGACTTCACATTCCACGATGTCTAGCTCTAGATGAGTGTGAGTGATCACACCATCATGATTATCTTGGTCATGAAGATCTTTTTTGTACAGTTCTTCTGTGTATTCTTGCCACCTCTTCTTAATATCTTCTGCTTCTGTTAGGTCCATACCATTTCTGTCCTTTATCAAGCCCATCTTTGCATGAAATGTTCCCTTGGTATCTCTAATTTTCTTGAAGAAATCTCAGTTCTTTCCCATTCTGTTGTTTCCCTCTACTTGTTTGCACTGATCACTGAGGAAAGCTTTCTTATCTCTCCTTGATCTTCCTTGGACCTCTGCATTCACATGGGTATATCTTTCCTTTCCTCCTTTGCTTTTCACTTCTGTGTGTAAGGCCTCCTTTGCTTTTCACAGCTGTGTGTAAGGCCTCCTCAGACAGCCATTTTGCTTTTTTGCATTTCCTTTCAATGGGGATGGTCTTGATCCCTGTCTCCTGTACAATGTCACAAACCTCCGTCCATAGTTCATCAGGCAATCTGTCTATCAGATCTAGGCCCTTAAATCTATTTCTCACTTCCACTGTATAATCATAAGGATCATTCTTTCTGGAGTTATTTCTTCACTGATCTCCAGTAGCATATTGGGCACCTACCGACCTGGGGAGTTCATCTTTCACTGTCCTATCTTTTTGCCTTTTCATATTGTTCATGGAGTTCTCAGGCAAGAATACTGAAGTGGTTTGCCATTCCCTTCTCTGGGGGATCATATTTTGTCAGAACTCTCCACCATGACCCGTCCATCTTGGGTGGCCCCACACGGCATGGCTTACTTTCATTGAGTTAGACAAGGTGTGGTCCATGTGATCAGATTGGCTAGTTGTCTGATTGTGGTTTCAGTCTGTCTGCGCTCTGAGGCCCTCTTCAGCGCCTACCGTCTTACCTGAGTTTCTCTTACCTTGGATATGGCATATCTCTTCACGGCTATTCCAGCAAAGCTGCTGCTCCTTATCTTGGATGTGGGGTAGCTCCTCTCAGCCACCCCTGCACCATCACAGCTGCTACCCCTGCACCATCGCAGCCGCGAGTTGTCTTTAACGACAACTTGGCCAAATTCCCTAATTCTCTGATCACTGTTGGTTATTAAAAGTTAAATCCCATTAAGATGTCAAACTCAGTTTCAATATAAATCCCTTCTCCTCCATCTCCTCTCCTAACATTGATGGCATACAGAATCCTCGGACAGCAGAAGTCACAAGTTTCCTGTGTCTCTGCTCTCTCCACTCTGGGGGAGGTCATAAAGCCCAGGCTGATGATGACTCTGTCTGTTCCTTTCCTTAGACTTGCTAGACCTAACTCTTGTAGTCTGGAATAAGAAATCTCATCCAACTACTCAGTTTTTAGTGGTCAGGAGGTTCTCTGGTCCCTCTCTGTTTCTGTTGCTTTAAGGAGTCAAGAAGCCTCAGCTCTACCTACTCCAAACAGAGAAGAGAAGCAAGAGGCTCCCACCTGTGCTCCCTACAACGCTGAACACCAAGCGACCAGACTAGGATGAAGCAGTGAGAAACTCACCTCAGGCACAAAGTTTAAGGAAGTACCAAAAAAACTCAGTAATCAAGATGAATAGTATATTAATGTAAATTTTAAAAAATCAAAATTAAGACAAACCAAATATCAAAATTTTAAATAATCATCAGAATTACTGATTTTTCCTTCTGCTTTAGGCTCCAATGCACATTCAGTCGTGTCCCACTTTTTGCAACCCCATGGACTGTAGTCTACCAGGCTCCTCTATCCATGGGATTGTCTCAGCAAGAATACTGGAAGAGGTTGTCAAGCTCTCTTCCAGGTGATCTTCCTGACGCAGGGATTAAACCTGCATCTGCTATGTCTCCTGCTTTGCAGAAAGATTCTTTACTGCTGAGTCACCGGGAAAGCCCTCAGGCTCCAATGTGTCACTGGAAATCTTGATTGTGACTGCCTCTATCTCTCCCCTCCATAGGACTTCACCATGAACAGAAAAAGAGAGAGTTAGGTTGTAGCTGATAATACCAGGGTCAATTTTGCTTTCTCATTGTAAGCCCTGAGGAAGATACATGGCTTGTAGCACTGATGGGTCCTTTCATAAAATAGGAAAACTAGTGCCTCATGATCCACAGCAGATGGTCCTACATTCTGGCCAATTTAAGGGTATTACCAAAAGCCCAGCAAGAGTTTTAAGGATAAAGAGACTCCAAAGAGTACCAACAAATACAGAATGCATGTTATTTTCTAAGTGTACACGGTACATTTTATAAATCTCCATATTCTGGATTCTAAAGAATCATTAAATTGCAAAGAAAATATACACTGAAGATTTTTTAAAGTGCTAATATTCAGCAGTATTTGACCTACAAAAATGGAAATTTTACTTGGTCCAAGCAAATATATCCCATATACTACCTATTATCTGACCATAATACTGTAATATGAGCAATCAATAACAAAAGGAGGACTTGAAAAATATTTCCAAAAGTTTTAATATAATTTCTTTAAAAATTGTCTTCAGCAAGCTTGATTTGGACTAAGTAAATTAAAATCTACTATAAACCTTTACAATAAACATTTTTAAAGCTTAAAACATGTTTTAAGTTGGTTGGAGAGCAACCAACACAGACAGAACTTGAGAGATTCTGATTCCTTGAGAGAAGAGAAGAATTCTGAGTGAAATCCATAGTCACCTTTTTCTCCAGGGGCGTTTGTAAATATTTAGCACAAGGGAATAGAATACTAACAGAAAGTGGCAGTTTCAATGGTCTAAGAAGATAGATCTTGGAGTTTAAGACAGCTGAAAGAGCTGTGGCTGGAGGGGCAAAAGGCTCCCCCGTCCCTGGGATTCTCCAGGCAAGAATACTGGAGTGGGGTGCCATTTCCTTCTCCAATGCATGAAAGTGAAGTCGCTCAGTCATTTCCGAATCCCAGCGACCCCATGGACTGCAGCCTACCAGGCTCTTCCATCCATGGGGTTTCCAGGCAAGAGTATTGGAGAGGGGTGCCATTGCCTTCAGGAGATGAGTTTAATAGTAGATTAGACAGAGTAGAAAACATAATTTGTAAACTAGAATACAAGCAAGTTTAAAGTATCCTGATTGAAGTCCTGAGAGGAAAAAAAAGGAAATTAGGAAAAAGAGTACTAGAGATATGCAAACATCCAATATGTGTAATTGGAATGTTGCAAAGAATGAAGGCTAGGGGCTCAGACGGTAAAGAATCCACCTGCAGTTCAGGAGACCCAGGTTCAATCCCTGGGTCAGGAAGATGCCCTGGAGAAGGAAATGGCAACCCACTCCAATATTGTTGCCTGGTGAATTCCATGGACAGAGGAATCTGGCAGGCTACAGTCCATAGAGTTGCAAAGAATTGGACAGGACTCAGCAACTAATAAAGAAAAGAAAGACAGGAGAGTGAACACGAGACAAACGATATTTGAAATAATACTACTTGAGAATTTCTGAAACTGATAGGCATCAAACCACAGCTCGATTAAGTTTAAAAACCTAAGCAGGGTAAATATAAAGAAAACTAGATCTAGTCACAACATAGTAAAGTATGCTAAAAAACAAAGACAAAGACAAAATCTTAAAATTTGACAGAAGGGGAAAAAAAGACACATTGCTTTCAAAGGAGCAATAATAAGTCTTGAGGCTGATTTAGCAACAAAAATTATGGCTGTCATAGGAAAATGAAAAGACATATTTAAAATAGGGTAAATATAAAGAAAACTAGATCTAGTCACAACATAGTAAAGTATGCTAAAAAACAAAGACAAAGACAAAATCTTAAAATTTGACAGAAGGGGAAAAAAAGACACATTGCTTTCAAAGGAGCAATAATAAGTCTTGAGGCTGATTTAGCAACAAAAATTATGGCTGTCATAGGAAAATGAAAAGACATATTTAAAATACTGAAAGTGGCCAACAACCTATAATTTTATAGCCAGTCAAAATATTTCTCAAAAATAGAGATGATAAAAAAAACCCCTTATGCTAGAAATAAAGACATGCTTAAGAAATTAGGATATATCAGAAGGACATAGGAGAATGATTAAAGGGGCTCCTACTGGCCAAATCTAAGACAATTTATTAAGCATCAAAATAAGAAAAAAAATTAAGGGATTATACCTCATTGAATAAAATAAGAATTCTTGAGTTCATACGGTTAGTAAATATATTATTGAACTAAAGTATGCTGTCAACCAAAAAAATGTAGAGTAAATTATGGATTTAGAAAATTATCATTTCACAATCAACAGAGTAATAACTGATTCAGGTCTATGGATAATAAAACTACGTGGTGAAAACGTGATGAGGAAATAGGATATTTTGATGGTCTTAAAATATCTGCCTACTTATTAGTTACAGAGATATCGTGTACTTTCTAATGTGATGCTTCAAGAAAGGATGATACATTTCTTATGTATTATTTCTGCCAAATAATGTACAATTTGACTCTAAAAATAAGAAACCCCAATTGAGAAATAACTGCAAAAAATCTGGCCTTTACTCTATAAAATGTCACTATTATGAAGGAATTAGGAAGCTGATGCTATCCATCAAACTATAGACAATATTGACATGAACTAATGCAACGGCAATGGAGATTTTGAGAAGGGATCAAAAACGTGCTACAGAAATTGTACATTTTCAACAAATAAAGGCTTCTGAGATGTGGCAGGAAAGAAAGATGAAGAAGTACAAGTTTTCCAGCTGGAATATTTATCCAAAGTGAGATTTAGAAGAGTGCTTTTACATGACAAGGTAGGATATGGTTCTGTTTTAGAAGTAGACTTACCATGAGATACTCATGAGCCCTCCTTGTAATGATGTCTGGCCACTGGTTGGGTTGAAGGATGAGATCAGGTGAGGACACAAATTGTGGAGACATCTGCTTGTAGGGAGTGAGTGAAGTGGTGGGATCAGCTAAGAGCACCCAGGACAGCAGGAAGATTAAGAAGAACAGAAAGAAGAATGAGCGTAAAGCCCATCCAAGGACCGAGCAAAGAAAAAGGAACCAGCCGGGAAAATAAAAGGGAGGATCAGAGAATTCAGAGAATCTTAACAGGTTTGGTGTCCAGGAAACCAAGGAATAAGAGAGTTTAAGATTATACACCAAGTACATCCTTGTGACTTCCCTGGTGGCTCAGATGGTAAAGCATCTGCCTACAATGCAGGAGACCTGGGTTTGATCCCTGTGTTGGGAAGATCCTCTGGAGAAGGAAATGGCAACCCATTCCAGTACTCTTGCCTGGAAAATCCCATAGATGGAGGAGCCTGGTAAGCTACAGCCCATGGGGTCGAAAAGAGTCGGACGTGACTGAGTGACTTCACCTTACCTTACCAAGTACATCAGATACCAGCCAGACTGATAGATCAGCACGTGTGCTGTGCTTAGTCGCTCGGTACTGTCCGACTGTTTGCGACCCCATGGACTGTAGCTCACCAGGCTCCTTTGTCCATGGGATTCTCCAGGCAAGAATACTGGAGTGGGTTGCCATGCCCTCCTCCAGGGCATCTTCTCAACCCAAGGATTGAACCCTGGTCTCCCACATTGCAGGAGGATTCTCTACCATCTGAGCCACCAGGGAAGCCCATAAGGCTGACCAACACATGATTCCTGCCCCCACAAAGCTCAAAAGTGTGTCAGAGCAAAAAAACATAACACAAAACATTTAAATCTTACACATGAATCTACACAGAACACAAGGACAGAAAAACACAGATGCATTACCACGAGAACACTAAGGGGCAGAGCTTTCTCCTCTCTTAAGATGTTAGGTGCCCATGGCCTCTGGGCTCTGTGGAGCATCTCTGGGTTCTCTGGAATGAGTAGCTGGGTGCGGTGGCACTCAAACTGCTGGTCATTACCAAACCCAGGACAACCGCTGGTTGGGTTGAATGAACTAAGTATTTATCCTCAGAGGGTCATAAAAAGTAACAAATGGGAGACTTACAGCTTACAATGTGCAGCCTGGTCACTACTTTTTGTTTTTAATCACCTCTTTTTCTAAAGAAAACCAAGAGAAGCTCACCCATTCTCAGTCCCTTTTTCATTTTTGGTCTTTTTCTTATCACATTGTTGTTCGGAAACTGTGGAGAAAAGGATATATTGAGTAGGGGAATTCTCCACAAGGTCATGGAAACTTCAAAAAACTGAGTGATAAATGCAAGTAGATTAGTGCCAGGGGAAAATAGCAAGAGATAAAGTTGGGAAGAAAGACAGAAATCCAGTCAAGAAGACAGCTACACTTGAGATGAAGTAATAAAGAAGACAGATAAGGAAATTGTAGAACAAGTATACAGATGGTACTTAATAGGTGCCACTCTGCTAAGTGTTCTACAGGTATTAGCTCACTTAGATTATATTTGAGATACACCTTTCTTTATTCTCATTTTACAGATGATGGAACTGAGGCCCAGAGAGATTAAGGACAAGAGATTAACTTGTCCACAGAGTTAGTGAATGGTGGAGCCAAGACTCGAACCTCAGCAGTACACCTCCGGAGTCTATCTGTGCCCTTACCCACCACACCCTAGAGCAGGATTCATATGCTAGATAAAGACAATTGTGATAAATGCTCTGAAAGAAAAGAATAGGGGACAGCGAGAATCATTTCCTGGATGGGGAAATCTTAGGCAAATCGAGGGCAAATGATCTTTCCCTGATTGAACCCCATCAGCAGTGCAGCTGAGGTTTACATTTGGATCTCCATATTTCTAGTTCTTTCCCTTTCCTGGTGCTGTAGTCTTGAAAAGGCTGAAATTGAAATTTGAGGAAGGACTTAATCACAAATCAGCTAGAATACCTCATGGAGGGACTGAAAGAGCTCTCGCTAGGATAGAAAGACAGACATGTTCAGTCTTGCCTCCTTCATTAACACCTGAGAGACACCAGGTGGGTGGGTGGAACTCTGCGCCTTGGTTTCCCCCTTTGTAAAATGAGAGCATGCTAACAGATCATTGCTGTAACCTTGCTTGGCACCTCTCACATTTTCTGACCTTCACCTCAACAAGGCTTTCAGTGGGATTGTGGACATTTTCCAGTTCAGTTCAGTTCAGTCGGTCAGTCGTGTCTGACTCTTTGCAACCCCATGAACCACAGCACACCAGGCCTCCCTGTCCATCACCAACTCCCGGAGTTCACCCAAACCCATGACCATCGACTCGGTGATGCTATCCAACCATCTCTTCCTATGTTGTCCCCTTCTTCTCCTGCCCTCAATCCTTCCCAGCATCAGGGTCTTTTCCAATGAGTCAGCTCTTAGCATCAGGTGGCCAACTTACTGGAGTTTCAGCTTCAGCATCAGTCCTTCCAATGAATATTCAGGACTGATTCAGGTTTTTCAGGCTATGAAAATCCATAGCCTTGACTAGACAGACCTTTGTTGACAAAGTACTGTCTCTGCTTTTTAATATGCTGTCTAGGTTGTTCCAGTGGTCATGTATGGATGTGAGAGTTGGACTGTAAAGAAAGCTGAGCACCAAAGAATTGATGCTTTTGAACTGTGGTGTTGGAGAAGACTCTTGAGAGTCCCTTGGACTGCAAGGAGATCCAACTAGTCCATCCTAAAGAAGATCAATCCTAGGTGTTCATTGGAAGGACTGATGTTGAAGCTGAAACTCCAATACTTTGGCCACCTCATGCGAAGAGCTAACTCATTGGAAAAGACCCCGATGCTGGGAAAGATTGAGGGCAGGAGGAGAAGGGGACAACAGAGAATGAGATGGCTGGATGGCATCACTGACTCGATGGACGTGAGTTTGAGTGAACTCCAGGAGTTGGTGATGGACAGGGAGGGCTGGTGTGCTGCAGCTCATGGGGTCACAAAGAGTCGAACATGACTGAGCAACTGAACTGAACTAGGTTGGTCATAACTTTCCTTTCAAAGAGTAAGTGTTTTTTAATTTCATGGCTACAGTCACAATCTGCAGTGATTTTGGAGCCCAGAAATATAAAGTCAGACGCTTTTTCCACTGTTTCCCCATCTATTTGCCATGAAGTGATGGGACTGGATGCCATGATCTTCCTTTTCTGAATGTTGAGCTTTAAGATAACTTTTTCACTCTCCTCTTTCACATTCATCAAGAGGCTTTCTAGTTCCTCTTCACTTTCTGCCATAAGGGTGGTGTTATCTGCATATCTGAGGTTATTGATATTTCTCCCGGCAATCTTGACTCCAACTTGTGTTTCTTCCAGCCCAGCGTTTCTCATAATGTACTCTGCATTTAAGTTAAATAAGCAGGGTAACAATATACAGCCTTGACGGACTCCTTTTCCTATTTGGAACCAGTCTGTTGTTCCATGTCCAGTTCTAACTGTTGCTTCCTGACCTGCATACAGATTTCTCCAGAAGTGGGTCAGGTGGTCTGGTATTCCCATCTCTTTCAGAATTTTCCACAGTTTATTGTGATCCACACAGTCAAAGGCTTTGGCATAGTCAATAAAGCAGAAATACATATTTTTCTGGAACTCTCTTGCTTTTTCGATGATCTATCGGATGTTGGCGATTTGATCTCTGGTTCCTCTGCCTTTTCTAAAACTAGTTTGAATTTTCCAGTTACCTTGAGCCTTTATGACATTTGCCAGAGCCAACAACATTGCGTTGCGCCTTAAAGAAGAATGCAATTTAAATATATGGTATTCTCAATAAGAGTTACCCTTTAAGAGACATGCCTACATATCTGTAAATAGTGAAACCAATCCTGCGCAAATGAGGACAGCTACAGCAGAATACGCTAACAAAAAATATTTGGTGCGGCTGGGTCTTAGTGGTACAAATACCTAGCAGTGTGTGACTCTACCTAGCACCTGCCCAGCCATAGTAGATACCTAAATGATATTCACTAGCCCCCTTCTCAGTTTTCTGTTAGCTTCTGTTTACAAAATAAGCTTCCATACATTTTATTAGCTTCCATACATCTATTAACCTCCATATATTTTATTTCCTGGTGAATGATTTCTTACATATTTGTTGTCCCATTTATTGTTCTTTTTATGAGTTTAGATAATGTTACAATTATTAACTGCTCTTCAAAGTAAACTATTGGCCCTAAAGATTTTTTTTTTTGTCCTTTTATATGATTTCCCACTTTGGAAAAAGACTTTTTACAAAATGTCAATAAGCATACCCATCTGCAAATGGGCACATTTTAAAGCATTTGTCAGGCATATTAATATTGGTTTGAAGGAAGATACCAAGTTCAATGTCTTGCTTTTGGGAAAATAAAAATGTTTGGGATAAAAATAGAAGCTCAGCTTTCCAGGACTGATTGGTATGTCTTTAGACATCTCACACTCTTAGACATCAAATGCATCATCATTGTGACATTGGTGAATATAAATGGGCTGGCAAAATCTTTTAGATGAGAAAAAATTGAGATTTGATTGATCGACTCTCTCTGTAGTATAGATGGACTCAAACATAAATGTAAATTCATATATCCTGGGAAGTTATAAAGGGATTCTCAGAGAATAGTAATGTCAAAAATAAAGTAGCATTTATTGAGTGCTAACTTTATGCCAGTTATAGGCATGGCAACTTAGGTATATATTTTTAAAGCAAATCTTTACAACCACCCTGTGAGGTATGTAGTATAATCCTCATTTAACAAATGAAAAAAAAAAAAACTAAACAAAACTGAGACTTAGAGAAGTAACACCCAAAGAATTACTGGAAAAAGACAAATTCCAAAAAGAAGGATTCGCATTGGAGGATTCACACTTGAGTGAGGGTCAAGACTCTCCTCGTTAGTGTGGCTTCTGTAACAAATAACCACAAACTCGGTACCTAAAACAGCAAATAGTAAATCTCTTATATTTCTGGAGGTCAGAAGTCCAAAATCTGTCTCAATGGGCTGAAATCAAAATATCAGCAGAGCTGAGTTCTCTTCCAAACCTTCAGGAAAGAATCCATTGTTGGCCTCTTGCTGTTTGTGTGGCTGCTGGTACTCCTTGGCTTGCATCTGTATCCCTCTCCATGGCCTGGATCTTCAAGTCTCTCTCTGTTCTGCCTTCATGTTGCCTTCTCTTCTTCTGTGTGTGTTACCACTTACTCTGCCTCTGTCTTTAAAAGATACTTATGATTGCATTTAGGACCCACCTGGATGATCCAGGGTAATTTACTCATCTAAAGATCCTAGTTTCATCACATCTTTTACCTTATAAGGTGATATTCAAGAGTTCAGACATGAGACCCTGTTATCTTCAGGGGGCATTATTCGCCTACTACAAAGGATACACGACATTCTCCTCCATGCGAGATTTTCTGTTGTACCTGTCACTCTTTCCTGGACTTCAGGATGTTTAACAGCAGTAGTATAGGATCACAATCTCTTGACTATGGTCATGAAATCCTGAAAACTGAAATATTTCTTCATAAATATGGTATAAATTCCTCAACAGTGAGAGATGACGCAAGTTGACATGAAGCTTTTTATAATCTTTGTCAATCCCCTTAGCATGACTGTTCATACATTCACTATGGAAATATTAATTTCTTATGTTACTGACTGCACTGCTAAGGATGTTACATAATTTACATTATTTCTATTCTAACATCTGAGAAGATCTGAACTCTGAAAATCATTTGATCCCAAGAGTTTTAGATAAAGGATTGTGAATCCATGGTAAGATAGGAGACAGAAATAATCCCAAAAGATTTCAAAAGTGATGGAAACTGTAAGACAAACTAAAAATTACTTAAGGACTCTAGAGTATAGCTGGAGCCTTCAGGGAGTCAAGGAACCATCACATTTAGGAATCCCTATGAGGTACTTAAAAAATAATTTCTAGGAAGATAATAAGTGTTATAGAAAAAAGTTCAAGTAATGGAAAAAAAAGGACAAAGTATTCAGAGAATAACCCCTTCATCATTTTATCTCTAAGAAGTATTGTACCCAAATTGTTTGGATTTCTCATGCTCTCCTGAGTACCAGGATTGGAACTCCATTTCCTGACCCATAGGCAATATGTCCTGTTGTGACCATAGAGAGCCTGTCAACAGCACAGTGGCAACTGGTATGCTGGCTTATGCCCTAAAATACTGGTGCAGCCACTGCTTCAGACTCTGCACAAAGCCCCTCAGGGAAGGACTTCCCCATGTCCATTAGAAGAGCCTCTTCTGAGACCATGATCTGTTCATGGATGTTAGGGTCATGGAATCTCGGATTTCCATCACCTAGTGGAGTTACCCCTACCCTGCCATGACCACCACCACCATCTCCAGCTTGATCACCGCCACAGCCACCACCACTGTTACACCATCACCACCACCACCACCATCTCTACCCATCTCATCTTCCTCTCTTGAATTTTATCTAGCCTTTCTCTCACCTTCCAAAAACACGTCCCAGTATACCCAGTCCCTTTCTCCAACACACACACACACACACACACACACACACATATCTTGGAGAGGAGGTGCATTCGGCACCTTTGAAAGGATGGCTTCCTTATGTATATCCACACAAACACAAACACCATACCTCTCCAATACCTTCCTTGTAAAGATCTAAATACAGACCTTTAAATGTTATTGCTCCCCAAAATCTTAATCTTTAATGAGTATCCTAGCATAATCCTCTTGGGTCAGCCATTTGAAAATGCGTAACCTTGGTCAAGGAGAATGTGAGTGGCTGAAGAGGGCAAATCCATCATGTTAACAAGAAAGGAATTATTCAATGAACATGAACTACTTTGAAAAGATGGAAAAAGTTTAGTAGCCTCATTTTCCTTTGCAAATGATAATCTATAGAGATATCCCAAAGGAAATGATATTATCTCAGTTGGTGACTCACTGAAGTCTGTCATAAGCGTTCTCATTCTATTTCTGTTATCATCAATATAAATGACATCCCTTATGGTCTGGATGATATTTTAAGTTGCCCACCAAACTTTTTATTGGTATTATAAAGGAATGAGAGATTCCACGTAAGTAAACTTTTCAAAGAAATAAAACACGCTTTTACAAAAGCCAAAATGTAGACATAGGGTTATAATAATTTTAATGGAAATATTTGTGGTGCCTTGTTCTGCTTTCATAAGAAAGAGACAGGTGGTATTTGACTTC
The DNA here is from genome assembly GCA_006410635.1 of Cephalophus harveyi. Classification (NCBI taxonomy): domain Eukaryota; kingdom Metazoa; phylum Chordata; class Mammalia; order Artiodactyla; family Bovidae; genus Cephalophus; species Cephalophus harveyi. The sequence continues at coordinate 56,336 of SJYT01078003.1, forward strand.
TGGCACTTTGATGTGCAGAAGTCCCTGAACATGGATGCAGCTCACTAAACTCACATGATCAGTTCTTAGCAAAGAGAGCAGGAGAATGACAAACAAGTGTCCTCAACTAATTCTTGCCGCAATCTGACAGGCTTCACAAGAGTTCCCCGGCCTTTAGTCTCAGTCTGCATCACCCTTTTCTCAGCTTACCTCATGCATCCATATACCTCTCCCAGATACCCACAACAGACAGCAGCACTAAGCTCTCAGGGTCTGAGAGGAAGATGGTGCAGCTCCAAGTAGTGAGAGACGGTGAATATTGTGGATATGTTGAGATAAAATGTCTAGTGTGACAGAGAAAACACACCTAAAAGCAAATTTTATAAAATATTTTGGACAATTACACTAACATTTGAATAAGTACATAGCATCTGAAAGTAGGGAAAACCACAAGATCATTCAGGTATGATTTAAGCAAATCCCTTGTGATTATAGAGTGGAACTGAGAAATAGATTCAAGGGATTATATCTGATAGAGTGCCTGAAGAACCATGGACAGAGGTTCGTGACATTGTACAGGAGGCAAGGATCAAGACCACACCTAAGAAAAAGAAATGCAAAAAGGTAAAATGTTTATCTGAGGAGGCCCTATAAAGAGCTATGAGAAGAAGAGAAGAGAAAGGCAAAGGAGAAAAGGAAAGATAGACCCTCAGTACAGAGTTCCAAAGAATAGGAGAAGAGATTAGAAAGCCTTCCTCATGATCAGTGCAAAGAAATAGAGGAAAACAATAAAATGAGAAAGACTAGAGATCTCATCAAGAAAATTAGAGATACCAAGGGAACATTTCATGCAAAGATGGGCACAATAAAGGACAAAAATGATATGGACCTAACAGAAGCAAAACATATTAAGAAGAGGTGGCAAACGTACACAGAAGAACTGTACAAAAAGGATCTCCATGACCCAGGTAACCACGATGGCATGGTCATTCACCTAGAGCCAGACATCCTGGAATGTGAAGTCAAGTGGGCCTTAGGAAGCATCACTACAAACAAAGCTAATGGAGATGATGGATTTCCAGTTGAGCTATTTCAAATCCTAAAACATGATGCTATGAAAGTGTTGCACTCAATATGCCAACAAATTTTGGAAAACTCAGCAGTGGCCACAGGACCAGAAAAGGTCAGTTTTCATTCCAATCCCAAAGAAAGGCAATACCAAAGCATGTTCAAACTACCGCACAATTGCACTCATCTCACATGCTAGCAAAGTAATGCTCAACATTCTCCAAGCCAGGCTTCAATAGTATGTGAACCCTGAACTTCCAGATGTTCAAGATGGATTTACAAAAGTCAGAGGAACCAGAAATCAAATTGCCAACATTTGTTGGATTATTGAAAAAGCAAGAGAGTTTCAAAAAAACATCTACTTCTGCTTTATTGACTATGCCAAAGCCTTTGATTGTGTGGATCACAACAAAGTGTGGAAAATTCTGAAAGAGATGGGAATACCAGACCACCTGACCTGCCTCCTGAGAAATCTGTATGCAAGTCAGGAAGCAACAGTTAGAACTGGACATAGAACAACAGACTGGTTCCAAACAGGAAAAGGAGTACCTCAAGGATATATATTGTCACCCTGCTTATTTAACTTATATGCAGAGTGAGAAATGCTGGGCTGGAAGAAGCAAAAGCTGGAATCAAGATTGCCGGGAGAAATATCAATAACCTCAGATATGCAGATGACACCACCCATGTGGCAGAAAGTGAAGAAGAACTAAAGAGCCTCTTGATGAAAGTGAAAGAGGAGAACATGGACTACTTTGGAAAGATGGAAAAAGTTTGGTAGCCTCATTTTCCTTTGAAAATGATAATCTATAGCGATATCCCAAAGGAAATGATATTATCTCAGTTGGTGACTCACTGAAGTTTGTCATAAGCGTTCTCATTCTATTTCTGTTATCATCAATATAAATGACATCCCTTATGGTCTGGATGATATTTTAAGTTGCCCACCAAAGTTTTTATTGGTATTATAAAGGAATGAGAGATTCCATGTAAGTAAACTTTTCGAAGAAATAAAACACGCTTTTACAAAAGCCAAAATGTAGACATTGGGTTATAATAATTTTAATGGAAATATATGTGGTGCCTTGTTCTGCTTTCATAAGAAAGAGACAGGTGGTGTTTGACTTCTGGCACTTTGATGTGCAGAAGTCCCTGAACATGGATGCAGCTCACTAAACTCACATGATCAGTTCTTAGCAAAGAGAGCAGGAGAATGACAAACAAGTGTCCTCAACTAATTCTTGCCGCAATCTGACAGGCTTCACAAGAGTTCCCCGGCCTTTAGTCTCAGTCTGCATCACCCTTTTCTCAGCTTACCTCATGCATCCATATACCTCTCCCAGATACCCACAACAGACAGCAGCACTAAGCTCTCAGGGTCTGAGAGGAAGATGGTGCAGCTCCAAGTAGTGAGAGACGGTGAATATTGTGGATATGTTGAGATAAAATGTCTAGTGTGACAGAGAAAACACACCTAAAAGCAAATTTTATAAAATATTTTGGACAATTACACTAACATTTGAATAAGTACATAGCATCTGAAAGTAGGGAAAACCACAAGATCATTCAGGTATGATTTAAGCAAATCCCTTGTGATTATAGAGTGGAACTGAGAAATAGATTCAAGGGATTATATCTGATAGAGTGCCTGAAGAACCATGGACAGAGGTTCGTGACATTGTACAGGAGGCAAGGATCAAGACCACACCTAAGAAAAAGAAATGCAAAAAGGTAAAATGTTTATCTGAGGAGGCCCTATAAAGAGCTATGAGAAGAAGAGAAGAGAAAGGCAAAGGAGAAAAGGAAAGATAGACCCTCAGTACAGAGTTCCAAAGAATAGGAGAAGAGATTAGAAAGCCTTCCTCATGATCAGTGCAAAGAAATAGAGGAAAACAATAAAATGAGAAAGACTAGAGATCTCATCAAGAAAATTAGAGATACCAAGGGAACATTTCATGCAAAGATGGGCACAATAAAGGACAAAAATGATATGGACCTAACAGAAGCAAAACATATTAAGAAGAGGTGGCAAACGTACACAGAAGAACTGTACAAAAAGGATCTCCATGACCCAGGTAACCACGATGGCATGGTCATTCACCTAGAGCCAGACATCCTGGAATGTGAAGTCAAGTGGGCCTTAGGAAGCATCACTACAAACAAAGCTAATGGAGATGATGGATTTCCAGTTGAGCTATTTCAAATCCTAAAACATGATGCTATGAAAGTGTTGCACTCAATATGCCAACAAATTTTGGAAAACTCAGCAGTGGCCACAGGACCAGAAAAGGTCAGTTTTCATTCCAATCCCAAAGAAAGGCAATACCAAAGCATGTTCAAACTACCGCACAATTGCACTCATCTCACATGCTAGCAAAGTAATGCTCAACATTCTCCAAGCCAGGCTTCAATAGTATGTGAACCCTGAACTTCCAGATGTTCAAGATGGATTTACAAAAGTCAGAGGAACCAGAAATCAAATTGCCAACATTTGTTGGATTATTGAAAAAGCAAGAGAGTTTCAAAAAAACATCTACTTCTGCTTTATTGACTATGCCAAAGCCTTTGATTGTGTGGATCACAACAAAGTGTGGAAAATTCTGAAAGAGATGGGAATACCAGACCACCTGACCTGCCTCCTGAGAAATCTGTATGCAAGTCAGGAAGCAACAGTTAGAACTGGACATAGAACAACAGACTGGTTCCAAACAGGAAAAGGAGTACCTCAAGGATATATATTGTCACCCTGCTTATTTAACTTATATCCAGAGTGAGAAATGCTGGGCTGGAAGAAGCAAAAGCTGGAATCAAGATTGCCGGGAGAAATATCAATAACCTCAGATATGCAGATGACACCACCCATGTGGCAGAAAGTGAAGAAGAACTAAAGAGCCTCTTGATGAAAGTGAAAGAGGAGAGTGAAAAGGTTGGCTTAAAGCTCAACATTCAGAAAACTAAGAACATGGCATCAGGTCCCATCACTTCATGGCAAATAGATGGGGAAACGGTTCCAGACTTTATTTTTTTGGGCTCCAAAATCACTGCAGATGGTGACCGCAGCCATGAAATTAAAAGACACTTGCTCCTTGGAAGAAAAACTATGACAAACCTAGACAACATATTAAAAAGCAAAGATATCACCTTGCCAACAAATGTCCATCTAGTCAAAGCCATGGTTTTTCTAGTAGTCCTGTATGAATGTGAGAGTTGGACTATAAAGAAAGTTGAGTGCCAAAGAATTGATGCTTTTGAACTGTGGTGTTGGAGAAGACTCTTGAGAGTCCTGTGGACTTCAAGGAGATCCAACCAGTATTCAGATCCAACCAATATTCAGATCCAACCTGAATATTCATTGGAAGGACTGATGCTGAAACTGAAATTCCAATACTTTAGCCACCTGATGCAAAAAAACTGACTCATTTGAAAAAACCTTGATGCTGGGAAAGATTGAAGGTGTGAGGAGAAGGGGATGACAGAGGATGAGGTGGCTGGATGGCATCACTGACTCAATGGACGTGAGTTTGAATAAACTCCAGGAGTTGGTGGCAAACAGGGAGGCCTGGCCTGCTGCACTCCATGGTGTTGCGGAGAGTCGGACACGACTGAGCGACTCAACTGAACTGAACTGAATCCGAAGGGAAATGGGGACTGCTCATTAGAAAGAACAGCTTCTTGGAAACAACATCAGCTTGGAAACAAGAGGACTAGGTTCTGGTCCCTCATTCTACCTTTTACTAACTCTGTCTGTTACTCAATGAAAGACATTTAACCTCACTGATACTCAATCTTCAGCTGTAACAATCATGATACATATAAAAGAGCACTTTGAGACTACAATGAGTTAATGCATAGGAGTTGTTTTATAAATTCCAAAGTACAACACAAAGATATATTTGCCATTCTAAATGAGATATTCTCCATGTATATTAAAACACTCATTCCTTTATAATCAAAGACACAACTTCTCTAGAATTTCCCTTGATAGGATGCAGTTGATGATTGTTAGGATCCACCAAAACTTGGCAAAGTTGTTTTGGATCAAACTTAATTTTGGTAGGATTTTCCACTATCTAAGTAAAAGCTTTGATCCTATTTTGATATTGTGTAAAGTAGCAAAATGAGAGCGTCAACATTTTAAAAGGTGGTTTCTATGTGGCTCAGAATTTGTATTTCATGAATAACCTCACAACAAAAGTAAAGAGTGCTCATCCTGGTGAGATGGCAGATTCAGTTCAGTTCAGTTCAGTCGCTCAGTCGTGTCCGACTCTTTGCGACCCCATGAATCGCAGCACGCCAGGCCTCCCTGTTCATCACCATCTCTCGGAGTTCACTCAGACTCACATCCATCGAGTCA
>SJYT01078003.1:61769-103573 GCA_006410635.1 Cephalophus harveyi
AGGGTGACAATATACAGCCTTGACGTACTCCTTTTCCTATTTGGAACCAGTCTGTTGTTCCATGTCCAGTTCTAACTGTTGCTTCCTGACCTGCATATAGGTTTCTCAAGAGGCAGGTCAGGTGGTCTGGTATTCCCATCTCTTTCAGAATTTTCCACAGTTTATTGTGATCCACACAGTCAAAGGCTTTGGCATAGTCAATAAAGCAGAAGTAGATGTTTTTCTGGAACTCTCTTGCTTTTTCCATGATCCAGCGGATGTTGGCAATTTGATCTCTGGTTCCTCTGCCTTTTCTAAAGGCAGCTTGAACATCAGGGAGTTCACGGTTCACATATTGCTGAAGCCTGGCTTGGAGGATTTTGAGCATTACTTTACTAGCATGTGAGATGAGTGCAATTGTGTGGTAATTGGAGCATTCTTTTGCATTGGCAGATTAGGAAATCCAAAATTGAATCTTAATGCTAGCAGAAAAGGTAACATCTTAGAAAACAATACTTTCTCTGAAAACTACAATAAGAAAGAAAAGAATCAAAAGTCATCAACTCTTCATAAAGGTAGAAATCAGCCCCAGTAGCTTCCAAAACCTTCTCAGAAATGTCTGCGACAAATTCACCAATGGATGCTTTCTGATTCTGATGCTGAAATTTCCATCACTCGCCAGTGAGAAAGAATGTCAGAAATAAAATAATAATTTTGTTTAATATTTATGCTATTCTCTCATATTAAATATAATTTATGTGATTGGTTTTTGTATTACACTGTTTAATTATGTATACTTGAAGAGGCTTTATATTATACATGGTTATCATTTATGATTAATTAATTCAATATGGAGTTTGTGCTCATGCCTGTAAAATGCTGGGCACAAGGCCCTGTGTCAAGATCATAATCCTCCTCTTTATCATTCTTGTTACAAGAAAATAAAGATTTAATTTACAGCATATTTTCCAAGGGTGTGCTGTGCTGTGCTGTGCTTAGTTGCTCAGTCACATCTGACTCTTTGAGACCCTGTGATGGCTCCTCTGTCCATAGGGATTCTCCAGACAAGAATACTGGAGTGGGTTGCCATGCCCTCCTCCAGGGGATCCTCCCAACCCAATGATTGAACCCAGGTCTCCCACATTGCAGGCAGATTCTTTACCATCTGAGCCAGCAAGGGATACTCCATCCTAAATGCAAATATTTCCTTTTTGTGCTGAACATCATTTAATTTTCCTTGAAGGACTGGAATCATCATTGACAATTAGGAAGGCGCAGATAAAAGCCAGAAGATGCAGATAACAGACAGTCACTGGCACAGACTACCTGAGGCTAGTTTTCCCATCAAACCACTCTCCTAAAAGTCACTTTTAAACTTCAAATTGCAAAAACTAAGGGTTTTCTTATTGAGTCTCCTTCTACTTAGTATTTCTCTAGTAACCTCTTCTTTCTTAAAAATGTTTCTTTCAGTGAATAGTACCTGTTCATTGTTTTCTGGGTACCCTTTTTTGATTGTTCCTTCTCACTCTCCCAGCTTGGCTTTTCTTCCATCTCTCATTCTCTTCTTGTACAATTCTTGGCCATCCTGGACCTGGTTCTCTTCTTATGCTACTTAGTTTCTTTGAAAACTTCCAACCACTCCCATAGATTCAACTTGGATTCATCTGTAAAATGATAGCATCCAAAAATGATATCTCTATCCTTAACTGCTCTCTTTATACACTTATTTTGACATCAGTAGTCCTTTTCAACCCAAATGTTCCATAGACTCCTCAAACTCAATTTATCTAAAACACAAATAATGAATGTTTCTCCTTTTGTGAACCACAGTTAACAGCTTAGTTATCCTTTCTCTTCCAAGAGTCAACTTTTAATTCTTCCTCATCCAATCAAATCCTAGTTATGTATGGCTGCCATGTTTCTTAGCATCCTCTTCATCTCAGAATTATTCAAGCTCTTACGATCAAATAGGAGTAAAGAAGGAACTAATATATTTAAGTGCTTACTAGACACTCTATATACATTTTTTCATTCATTCCATCAAGAACCATACCACATAGGTATTATTTTCACCACCATTTTTCTGTTGAAAATGTTATAAAGTCTCAGAAACATCCAAATGTTGGCTAATAGTTACAGAGCTACAAGGGAGCTTGAATTGAGGTTTGACTAGAAATCTTTATCTCTTCCTACCTCCCATTTTAGCGTTTCTTTATCCCAACCAATCTCCCTATCACTGGTGGCTCCTCCCCAGACCAGTCTTTTGAAGCAGTGGTGCCTGAGCAATGTTTGATGGAGCAGCTTAGTGGTCTGTGGGTCTTCATCATATTTTGGTCAACATTCTAAAATTTAGAAATACCACCAGCCTAACAACAACAATCAAAAAAGGTGTATTCTATTTTTTTCATTAAGATGTCAGACAGTCCTACAATGCTAGGCATAGTTTCCCACACAGCAGTAATCAATTGACCTAACCCAAGTGTTGACCACAGCCTGACCGCAACTCTGCAATTCACTAGACTCTATCCCTCCCAGATGTCTGTAAATATGCCCAGGTTCAGTTTATCATTGAGATTTCCTCATTAAACTTATACTATAACTAAGATAATGGCATCTGGTCCCATCACTTCATGGCAAATAGATGGGGAAAAAGTGGAAACAGTGGCAGACTTTATTTTGGGGAGCTCCAAAATCACTGCAGATGGTGATTGCAGCCATGAAATTAAAAGACGCTTACTCCTTGGAAGGAAAGTTATGACCAACCTAGATAGCATATTGAAAAGCAGAGACATCACTTTGCCAACAAAGGTCCGTTTAGTCAAGGCTATGGTTTTTCCAGTAGTCATGTATGGATGTGAGAGTTGGACTGTAAAGAAAGCTGAGCGCCAAAGAATCGATGCTTTTGAACTGTGGTGTTGGAGAAGACTCTTGAGAGTCCCTTGGACTGCAAGGAGATCCAACCAGTCCATTCTGAAGGAGATCAGTCCTGGGTGTTCTTTGGAAGGAATGATACTTAAGCTGAAACTCCAATACTTTGGCCACCTCATGTGAAGAGTTGACTCATTGGAAAAGACTGATGCTGGGAGGGATTGGGGGCAGGAGGAGAAGAGGACGACCGAGGATGAGATGGCTGGATGGCATCACTGACTCAATGGACATGAGTTTGAGTGAACTCTGGGAGCTGGTGATGGACAGGGAGGCCTGGCGTGCTGTGATTCATGGGGTCGCAAAGAGTCGGACACGACTGAGTGACTGAACTGAACTGAACTGAACTGACTGCATTTCTAAGAACAAGTTGCTTCATTCAATGATGTTACTTGTGTTACTCTACTGCCATTTAAATTTGCAGTTCCTGATCAATAAGTGTAATATAAGTGTAAAATGGAGCTGCTATAGCAAAATACCATACATTGTGAGGCTCAACCCCAGAAATATAGTTTCTCACAGTTCTGGAAGCGGCTGGCACGGTCAGGTTCTGGTGAGCACCCTCCTCCCATCTTAGAGATGGCCACTCTCTCGCCATATACTCACATGGCCTTTCCTTGGTTCATGAATGTGGAGACAGAATGAGATCTCTCTTCTTCTCTTTATCAGGCCATCCATCTTATTGAATTAGGATCCCACCCTTATGTACTTGTCTAACTTTAATTATTTCCTGAAAGCCCTATCCTCAAACATAGTGAGATCTCAAGTAAGGACTTTAATATATGAATTCTGAGAGGACACAGTTCAATCCATGAAACAGTTTAATAATAACTATTGTTGAGTATTTACTATGTACTCAACATTGTTCTAAGTACTTTACAATTATTATCCAACCTAATCCTGATAATAATTCTATGAGATGGATACTTTCTATCATTTTCCAGATAAGGAATCAGAGAGAGGTCATGTAACTTTCCCAGATCCCACAGCTAGCAGGTGACGGAGCTGGAATTTGAACCCAAGTGGTCAGATTCTTAACTTCCATTTAAAATTGCTTTTTAAATTCCCCAAAGTTTAAAAGTTCAGCCTTCCCTTCCAACGTGAGCATCACCTGCCCCCTCAGGTAAATGAATCACTGGTCATTTTCTACTTCCTATTCACATCCTTTGTCTTTTTTGAGATTTTTTCCCCTTCTTTTTTCCCAAGGGCTTGTACAGACGCTCACTCTCCAAAACCCTGGTCAAGTTCCATCTCACCTGTGAACTTCTCATGACTTCTAAAATCTCTAATGTATCTGAGCTCTCTCCTCTCAGTGCTCTCCAAAGCCTTTACTCTTTATTCCTGCTGTAACTATTGCACTACCCCATTCTATTTTAAAGCATATGTGTGTGTTTCTCCTTGAAATCAGATCCCATGTTTTTGTTTCTTTGTCTCCTTAAAACTGACATACAGAGGTGCTCAGACATGCTGGTTATGCCAAGTTGACCTGAGGTGTTAAAAATATTTTCCCCAGTTTGTTTTATTGAGATATAATTCACACTTAAGACCATATTAGTTGAAGGTTTCAATGATGATTGATATATGTATTAACCAGATAATCTCTGAAATTCTCTTCATTCTAAAACCCTGTAATTTTTAAATACATGTATGTGAGATATACATTCCTCTGTTTGAAATGCCCTCATTCTTTGAACTTTTCAATTGCTTTTTTAACAATTCCTTTGATTTTTAACTTTTTCTTTCTCCTCCTTTATAATCAGGGGAAGTATCTTTTCCATTTGATATGGTTTTTGATTTGAGGTGGCAGGAAGATGGAGGTAGGTCTAAATAGGAATGCTTTTTTTCTAGATACACTGTCATAATCTGTGCTTGAGGTTTCAGGAAGTCTTATTTTTGCCTAAGTGATATATTTCTTGTTCTTAATTTTTTTTTCATATCACTTTGGACTTTATTTTTAAAACCCATAATGGAAGCAGAAACCCAGAGCTGGGTTGAAGTAGATGTGTGCTTTACAGAGGCCTGCCGGTGACTGGTACTATTCTGACTGAGACAAAGTTCCACATTGAATAAACTGAGTCTACTTGGTTCAGTAGCATCTCAGAAATTAGCCTATAAAGCCTGCTAGACTGAGAGGCTTTGTGTAAATGCTATATTTTACTGTTACAATCACCATTTCATATGTATTTCTCTCAGGTTGGGTGTGAGCATAAGAACAGAATTCAATATTTTGGGAGGAGATAGAATAGCAGGAAAAAAGGAAAGCATCAAAGATTCCTATCATGTTTGAGCCATTTGTTTTAGCTTGCAACTGCACCAAATGTCTCATTAGGTGATAACTGATTTCGGGTAGCATTGTATTTTTTCAGAGCACTATCACACCCATTATCTAATTTCGTCCTCAGTGTAAGTTTAGAAAGTATCATTATTCTTATTAACATCTTCATTTTCTATAATCTCAGAGAAGTATAAAGACATGCCAAGGTCACAGAATCATAAATTGTGAGACCAGAATTTGAATCAAGACCCTCCAACCTCAAGCCCTGACTCTTCATGTATGACCACAATGGCTCAGCTTTACGAGGTCAACCAGTCGGCATTTCATTGTCAGTTAATCCCCTTTGCTTCCTTCTGGCAGAAGGCCAACAGGAGGAGCAGCAAAAAGATTCAGAACATTCTCAAGCTGAAAAACCAACCTCTGAGGAATCCAGAGCTAACTGGGTAATAATTAGTATATAGTGGTGATGACAACCAGAGAATTTTCCATTACTGTCTTACATGCTAACAGACTGGTATATCTGCTCCTTTGAGAAGCCACCATTTGGATAATTCCTATAAGCCCACCCTGGTCAGTGCACCTGGTGCTCTTGTAGGAGGATTTACACTGCTCATGACCCATGCATGTTCATGGATATGTGTAAAATCCAATTGAAACACAGTATGTGGAAGGTGAAATGTGGTGCTTCCTGGGGCAAATGATACCCTGCAGGAAATGTTAACCTTTCACATGAGCTACTCAATGCTGCGCCCTCTCTGGCCCTTTTTTGTATACCTTTATCACTCAGTCTATAGTACGCACTGTATTAAAACAAATATTTTCAGATTTTTATTCTGCTCCTGTGGTTTTTGAGATCAGGGACTCTTTTTTTTTTTTTATTCCTGGGGCAAATGATACCCTGCAGGAAATGTTAACCTTTCACATGAGCTACTCAATGCTGCGCCCTCTCTGGCCCTTTTTTGTATACCTTTATCACTCAGTCTATAGTACGCACTGTATTAAAACAAATATTTTCAGATTTTTATTCTGCTCCTGTGGTTTTTGAGATCAGGGACTCTTTTTTTTTTTTCTCATTGATATATATTGACTTACAATATTGCATTAGTTTCAGGTGCCCCGCACAAAGAAATTGCTTTTGTCCAAAGCTCCATGGGAACTATATCTAGTGTTAGGGATATGCATATTTGATTCTCACAAATGATATGTGGCATGTAGTTTGCTTAAAAACCATTACCAGTATGAATAATTAGAGGAGGCTGTGACCTTTAAAGTGAGAAGCATTCTAAGCTATTTCATATGTATCCATACCTTTACATATCTGTGTGTGTATATATATATATATATATATATAAACACTTGACTTATAGCTTGCCCTAGTCTATTATCTAATTATAAAGTTTCCTTTGGAATGGCCATCCAAAAAAATTACCCATGCTTCTCCAGGATTGGGTTCTGAGTTCATAATCTTATTTTTTCTGTATATATGTTTATATTCAGAAGAATGTAAAATGAAAGAGAAAAAAGAGTATGCACATGTGATTGGAAAATGTGAGAACTTCCTATTGATTCTCAGACAGAGCTCAGTAACTTACCCTGAGATACAATCTCAGTAATTCTTATCTGTCAGTTCCATTACAAAAAGAACTAAGACAGTGATGGATATTAGGGGACCAAATCTCCTCCCATCAAAAAATTTCCAGAATAAAAGGGTTAAAGGAATTAGTGTTCCCCAGAAGCCAGTAAGGGTAGAGTACTATTATAAGTTCTCTTTGGTTTCCATCATTTGATCAGAAGGGAAAAAAAGGAGGGAAAGAGAGTGGGAGGGAAAAAGGGTAAGGCTACATAACACATATCAGTTGCAGATAAAATCACTTTGGGTTATGAACACTTCATTCTCAGTTACAGATATGGAATTTCAAGAATGATTATTAATGATAGTGACTCAAGAGGGAAACTCCTTTCCCTCCTTCCTTGTGCTGAAATCCAAGATTCTAATCCAACAAGTCACCTACTGAAGGACCCCGCCCCAGCACTACCTAATGAAGGCTTCCTCACCAGGATCGTAGCGAGAACTGCAGCCACTGCCAGAAATCTGGCCCTAGATTCCTTTCCAACTCAGCGCTTAATGCCATTACACATCCTACAACAGCTGCACAGATACCTCTGTGAGCCGTTTGGGTATTTCAGAACAGATAGAGAACTGCCATTTACTTATGCCCACCACTAATCCCAACATGGTCTTTCACAAAAGGATCTAAGTAAAACGAGCCAACTGGACTAATAACAAAAGTTTGCAAATGAAACTTTCAAGGAGAATGTTTTTCCACCTCCATGCACAATGGATGCTACAGACCTCAGGCTTATAGGGGAGAACGGAGAACAAGGCGTCATTATGTCACCCCCACCACCCAAGCATCATGAAGAGGCTCTGCCTGTTTTCTTGTCTATACCATCCCTTGTAGCCGACTTCTTTGTAGGGGGTCATCTATGATTGTCATACGCGGTCATATCTTCTCATCCGCAGGCAGTCACTATGACCTGGGGAACAGTGATGAATGACAGTAGGCCCCCCTTTGTCCTTTAACAGTATAGTTGGAGAAACAGATACTTACACAAAGAGACATACACACACAGACACATTTTGCATAATGATCTGACCTGACCTCTACGTGGGAGGACATGGGGTTTCAAAGGAGAAACTGGCCATCTATGCTGGGGAAGAGGCAAGGAAGGGGATAGTTCATAGAGGATGCCGCCTTAAAGATTATCTAGTCCTGTGGTTTTCCACCTGTGCTTCTTTGAGTGCTAGGTGCCACAGAAAAGGAGGTGCTGGGTTGTCCTAGGCAGCTTCGAGCAGATAGCATCAGCCTTTATCAGTTTTTTATATTAAAGTGCCAAATGGTGCATTGTTTAGAAAATTATTGTCAATGCCTAGTACACAGAATCCTCAAGATGGTACATTTCTTTAGGGAAAGAACAGGATTTGCTGCATGGGAGAGAGTGAGCCAGTGAAAGCTGGAGGGTTTTGGGTTGTTTTTTTTTTTTTTGGTCCACTCCAAGGATAGAACCCATGCCCCCAGCATTGGGAACTTGGAGTCTTAACCACTGGATGGCCAGGGAAGTCCCAAAGCTGGAGTCTTGATAGTCATCTAGAGAGGGCTAATCTCCTCTTCATGAGAAATAGAAATATATGATGGTCAGAGATGGAGAGAAGTGATGAGAGGGAAGGAGTGAGGGAAGAAGGGAAACATGACGGGAGGCTGGGGCTCAGATTTTTGAAAAGGACAAAAAGCTTTACTGACATGAGTATCTAATAGGAAATTCAAACTATTTGTTTGTAACTCCCTTCATCTTCCCAAAATAATCAGTAAATTCTTTTATAACAGACAGACTCATGATTGTGATTGCTGATGTTTTTAAGGGAATTTAAGGTAAAGAGCCAAATTTTATACTTGAAGCAATGAAGTGCAGAACAAGCAAAGCATGCTGCCTCCCCAGCGGCAGTGGGGCTCATAGGATGAGGCCCTGGGAATTATACTTCCACATGCTATGCACTGAGATTTGAGTCATCTTTTCTAGATCTCAAAAGCCAAAGCAACTAAAATTTCATTTGAAACAAATAAGTGGGTTGGGCCTGCTGGTAAAACTGGTTTGAAAGACATTTATTTAACCCAAGACTTTCATCTAATGAGGAAAAATTGCAGGCTCCAGAGAGGTGAATGGGTCTGTTGAGGTCAAGCTCCAGCTCTTATCTGGCAGAGTAAGGGCCAGAATCTAGTTCTTCTGACCCAAGAAAAGCCTGTCTCTGTCTACTAGGCCAAGTTCAGGTTTAGAAATCTGCTAGAACCATGATATTCAGAGGGGCAGAAGGTAAAACACTGATAAATCCCTATCTGAAATTCCAAAACCCTGCAGGGCCCAGAAAAACAAAACAAAACACAACCAAATACAGCCTCAGAAATCAGAGAGACTTCGTGGATTTCGCTGTGCAATCTTGGTCAAGTGATTTAATCTCACTGAGCCTCAGGCCATCATCTATAAATGGAGTAAATAATACTTATCACACAGACAAAATTTTCAAAAAAACTTAATAAAGCAATATATGTAAAGTGTATGCCACATGGTAAGCAATGGATAAATGGAAGCAATTATTATTGCTATCAAATGGAGATCTTTACAAATGTACCATAAGATTGATTTTTAAATGCTTTTTGCTTAATTATAAGACTAATATATTTTCACTATCAATAATTGAGAAAATAGAAAGGAATTTTTTTAAAGACTTTCCACATTCCTGCTACCCTGAAACAACCACTGTTAGTACATTGATGTATTTCAACAGGAATGATTTAGAATGTGCCGTTTCTTGTGCCTTGTAACCTTCCAAGAGCACTCAATTTAGAATAAAAAATTGGCAGGAATGCAGTCTGTTCTAAAACCAATTTCTTGTTTGTTTTTTATTTTAGGGGTAGTGGGAGGAGAGAAATTATACACAGATATAAACCATGTCAATACAAACATTATCACATTTTAAAATCATATTTTCATCCTTTTTTACAACTAGATTTGCAGAGTGCTTTATGGTCCATTAAACAAGTTCCCATGTACTATCTTTCTTGATGATCTTAACAGCCCAAGGCACTAGGTACTATTATTATACACATTTTGCAGATGAGGAAATTGAGGATCAGAAAAGTTAAATGATTTATTCCAGGTCTTTCAGGTAGTGAGAATTTGGACAGAAGCCTAAGATTTCTGACTCAAAGCTAGTATCTCTCCGCTAATTATCCATACCAACAGGAACTCTAATTAGCCTTAATCATCTGAACGGCCTCAAAGATGAATTCGGAGACAGCATAGCAAGCTAAAGAAAGCAAAAGAGTGCAAGTCAGGAGAGCTTCAAGTCATGCCTACTTTCAGTATTGGCAAACAATATGCCTTCCCTGGACTTAAGGGTTTCTCATTTGTCCAATGGGAGGGGATAACCTCTTCAAGGAAGGCTCACACCTTCTAATACTAAATTCTATCATTTTAAGGCACGTCTTTCTAACTTGCGAAAACATTTTAGATATGGTACTTTTAAAAAATATATCTCCTCTAAAAATCTCATGTACAGTGAGACACCTCCTGTCAAAAATGACAAGAAGCTCCAATCTGGCTCAAGTAATGGGACGTCCCAGGCCCAGTTCAAGTTCTAGGACTGGATGACCTGTTGCCGCTGGGAGAAGAGCTCCTTTCGCAAATCTACAGTGCTGTGGGCCCCAGGCAGGCAGAGGGAACTTTGCCAAATATGAGTATCTCAAGTGGAATTCCAAATGTGGATATCTTTTTCCTAAGTGTGGTGCTCCAGCAGTTGAATTCTGATGACTGTTTTATGGTGTGCTAGCTTGTTATTAGCCGGATATCAATTTGAGATTTTTTAGAACACATATATTTTTGGACCAGGCTTTATAAGAGATGCTGAGAGTGGCTAAATACCTTTTTTGGAGAGATGGGGAAAGAATCACTGAACATAACTGGATTATCTGAATCTTAACATCAGAGACTCAATTATTCATCTAAGCAATGCAGGTGCTGATGGCATCAGCTGTCTCCAGGACTGCCAGCCTGGTCAACTCAGGCACAAGCTCCTTTTAAATACAAATGAATGGCCACTTATTCCTCCTGATCCTTAGACTTTGCTGACTTCAGACTGCAGCAGCTTCTCCATTCCAGGAAGTCCCAGGATGGACACAGGGCCAGCTGTTGCATGGCAAAGGGTGGTGGGGGGGTTGGGGATTACATTGTAGCTCTCTCCCAAGCTGAAACAGCAAGGCTCTTCCGCACATTCCATTTCCTAGATGGTTGAACAGACTAAAAGAAGATGATTTTCTGAGCCATATGATTAACTGAATAAGCATTCTTAGTTCTGAGTTGTGTCTATATTTTTTTCATTACCCAGGTGTGTCATGTGTGTCCCCATCAACTCAATCAGATTATCATTTCCTAAGAATAGGACTCTATCAGAAGGCCAAGGAGTATGGTGGCCTTGTTGACAGAGGTATCAGTGTGAATTCCAGCCTTACTACTATGTGACCCTGGTCAGGTACCTCTGTGCACCTGTTTTCTCATCCGCCAAATGGAGAATACGACAGTACTGACCTTGAAAATGTACTGGGAGGGTTTTAGAAGTTGTTTCAGGTAACACAGTGAGCATAGGACCTGGCATGTCTAAAAGCACTGCGTCAAGATTAACTAGGAAGTAGAAAGGTCTCTACCTACTGCCTGCTCCATGCTATGGGCCATGGGATACACATACGTACAAATTCCATGAAAGAACAGGGAGTGGGGTGAAGGGCAGCCCTGGACTCAAATACTTAAACTACATCATGATTAGTATGATCACAGAATAAAGTACCGCAAACTGCACATCCCCCAGTACTTGATGCAGGGCATTGCCATACTAGGTACACAATCCATGAGGAATGATGTTCTGATTTGAGTGGTGCTGGTTGAAATCTATTAAGCTGGTAATCACACACACAGTACCTCAAAAGAGTCCTTTAGTGATTTTCTAATGCAGAAACTACAGACGGGTTCAATTTGGCAGTGTTATTAAGCAAATAAATGGATTTTGAGATATTTAACTTCTAATCATATATGAACTTCAGGAAGCTAAATGCTCCAATGACACAGCTAAATACCTTTCTGTTACAAGGCTGTGGTTTGACTTTTGAGGCAAAGTTGAGGGCCTAAATTCAGCTCCATTAGTTCATATTCTGTCCAAAATGCAGTTTATAATGAAGCCAGCAAATTAGGTCCCTTGACCATAAACTTCACAGAAGGAAAGCAAACAGAGCATGAATCAAAAAGGCTCTAGACGGCAGTTGGCTATTAGTAACATATAAATTAAGTGTAAAACCAAGGGGGGGCCGGCGTTGGGGTAGGGAAGTGAGTTGCATGGTTACAGTCTCCACGGAACTCAACACAACCAACCTGAATACAAATAATAATGATAATGGCCATAACAACGACGATGCAAACTTAGCTATGTTCTTGACCAACGACAAGCTCAGAAAGTTGGAGAGAGACTCATTTTCACTTCACTGCCACTGTCCTTAACTTGTCAGCTGCTTGTACCAAGTTGTTAGGGCCCATATGGTGTTGAAACATCACAAGCCGCTCCCAGGCCTCATCTGTAGTTTTGAACAATGGGGTGAGTCATGGTTAGCCACAAGTGTGAGTCTATTACCACCGGCGGTTTGTGTCACCAAACTTGCACAACTCTGCCTGAATCATATTAATTAAGTTTTGAGGGCTGCTATTTAAAGGTATTTAATTCTCCCCTAGAGTTATATAGAGTGGGAACTTGGCCCATCGCTTTCAAAGGAGTTTGAAAACTCACACATCGGCCCCATTGTTTTCCTACATATTTAGAGAATGTTAGAACACTGCAATGGCTCCACGAACCGTGGAAGTTTCTTCCCAGTCTCTGCGGTCTATTGGCTAAATTTATATTGACGGATACTTCAGAGCATGGATTATTAAGCTAATAGACCACAACGACTCACTATTGTGTACATCAGAACTGTCACGTCCATTTATAAGGCAAATCTGTTCCATGTGACTGAAAAGAAAGAGATATAGCAGAGAATACTTTTGAAAAGTCACCTCACAAGCACTGGTGATGTTAGTCTTATAAAATCATTTGTCGAGAAAATGTGAAGGACTCCAAGAACACTCATGCCTCGTAATGGCCTATAAATGTTTTTGTAAGAGTTCCAAAAAAGTGCACAACCAGTACATTTCTGTTTTCTATTTTTGTGTCTTAAAAAAAGTAAAAATAGCCAAAGGGCTGGGTTTGTTTTTTTTTTTTTTCCCTTTGACAATTTGTGAAAAAATAAAAAGTTCAGTCTAAGGCTGAAACATTGCATGCCAAGTTTTTGCCTGGAACTAATCTTTATGGTTGAGTTACAAAGCCCCTGAAACTGGGGGGTTTCAAATGGAAATGCTGACACAGCTTTGCCCACAGTGGCAAAACGGGAGGGGCTGTATTGCCTATTTGCACCTTGTTTGCTGTATTGTCACTTTAAAAGTCTCGTGGTCTAGACCTGGGTGTTACACACTGCCTAAAAGCATATGTCTATACATGTGTCCTGACCATCTGGGGTTTACAAAGAAGTTAGCACAGAACCCATTTTTGAAATGAATCTGACACCCATTGTGAGATAGGATAGACTTTATCCTGATTTATAATAGCTTTCATTATTCCAGAGACACACCTTTCCCTGGGTTAACAGCAGTAACTACCAACAGAAAATGGGGAGCAGTCCACTCTTCCTCTTTAATAGTTCTTTAAATCTTAATTTTTGACAATTGTCTGCTGGTAAAGCTACAAAAGCTAATGATGAGCTGTTTTTGTAGATTCAATGATAATGTGAGTTACCTGGAATAGAGGAAGTGTGAGGCTCTGAATTACTTTTACTCTACATCACTACCAGCGTTTTAAGGTGGATAGCTAATGAACTTACTTTAAGTAGAAAGATGATAGTTGGAAGCTTTTGAGAGAAGCTTCTTTTCATTTCTAGCACCTGATGGATGCTGTTCAAAAAACGCTTAGTGACTGATATTAAAAAAACAAAACAGAACTTCAGAACCCTGCAACCTGCTTATATTCTAAAAGAGCAACAATAAATAATTATTGGTTAATGTCAAGAAAACCCATGAAATCTGCTGAAACCACTATCCAATATTCCTGTGGATTCCATACCAGCAGTCAAAATTCCTAGGTGTGGACAGTCAGCTTTGGTTACAATGATGGTCTCGAGGAAAGCAGCCCACTGGGGTCCTCAGACCCAAGGTACATTATGATTTTGGTAGTTAGGTAGAACTACTAAACCACAGCTCACAAACACAACATATTAAGGAAAAAGGGAAAACCTTGCTTCATTTAATTTTTCCAGTGAGTCTTTATTCTATTAAATAAAAGAAGGGAAAAAAGGCTTTTCTGAACTTTAGTGTTTTGTGGCTCGAGCTTTATTTCCACCTTAAAATCTTTACCTGGCCGTGATCTGTTGTTCCATTACTGGAGGGCAAAAATGGGAGGAATTGTCTGGGCTAAATTGCAATTAGGCAGCCCTGAGTGCGGCTGGCACCAGTTAACTTGGGATATTGGAGTGAAAAGGCCCGTAATCAGCCTTCGGTCATGTAGAACAATGCATAAAATTAAATTGACATTAATGAATAATTGTGTAATGAAAATGGAAGAGGAGAGTTAATTGCATGTTACAGTGAGTGTAATGCCTAGATAACCTTGCATTTAATGCTATTCTTAGCCCTGCTGCCAAGACTGCTACACAACCTCTCTCAGCAGGAAGTCATTAAAGCTGTGAGGAGATAATGCAGGCTCAGTGAAACCTAAGTGGCAACAATATAACAAGAGTTTCTTTCAGACCTTAGTGTTTTCCAAAAAAAAGGGGGCATGTTGAGGTAATTTGTACACATCTGAATGAAAACAGGAAACTCAGAGCAATCTATTTGCAGTGTGTCCAGTCCTGCAGATTTCCTAACTGTTTTAGAGACCAAGGTCAGATCCTATAATCAAAGACAAGCCTAAACCACTAGGGCTTACAAGGCAATAAGCACCCAGCTGTCTACCAGCTACAACTTAGTTTTGTTAATCACTTAGTGTGGCGGAGTCTGTGAAATGCTTGACCTCAGACTTGAAAGACTAGAGGAATATCTCATGCTCACCACCTGCTCAAACAGGTAATCATTTCAGGAGCCCTAACTTTCTCTGAAGCCCACCCTGAAATGTTCATTTCAAGCTGTGTGTATTTTGACCATAGCAAACAGAGCTCTCTGCATCTGTGTTTTAGGAGAAAAGCTGTTTTAAAATTTGCAAGAAAAAAAGCCACAGTATTTTTCTCTTCACTAAGTTTCTTTTTTCCTGTTTCCAACTTTTGAGTCATTACCAGATATTTGCGGGTTTGATCTGTCTGATGTTTTGGCCTCATCTGCAGACTGTCCAGAGGGAACTGACTCCGACAAAAGAGTACCTTTTCAACCTGGAAGGGTGTGAGTCAACCAGCATGCGGGACTGATCACCACTAGAAAGACCAGGTCAAAACAGATTCCAGGGGAAGTGCTTGGAGGAGGTGAATGAGTTTAAATATCTGTCATTTTGCATTTTTATAAAATATAGTTTTAGACTTCACTGCTGCTGCTGCTGCTGTTAAGTCGCTTCAGTCATGTCTGACTCTGTGCGACCCCCTAGGCTCCCCCGTCCCTGGATTCTCCAGGCAAGAACACTGGAGTAGGTTGCCATTTCCTTCTCCAGTGCATGAAAGTGAAAAGTGAAAGTGAAGTCGCTCAGTCATGTCCGACCCTTAGCGGCCCCATGGACTGCACTAGAAAAACAAAATTCTGTGTTAGCAACAGTAGCCAACACTTATTCATTGAAGAGGACTCATTCTTTTTCAGTATCATATTTCTGTTTTGCAAATCCGAGTGTCGGTACCTATTTCTGCCAAAGTGATTTTTGATTGAGGGATAATTTCATCCTTAGGGCTTTATTTTGTTGTTTTTGACTTGCCCAGAACCTGTTCTTCTCACATTATTCGGGATGGATCTTCAGTGGTGTTTGGTGGAAGCCTTTTGCTCCAGTCTTCTACTTATATTGCCAAGTCCTGCTGGGCATGGGCAGCATGTAGAGCCCCTGCTTAGGACTCAAACAGCAAAAGATGCTTCTTCCATCAAGCAATTCTCAAATACTAAATCTCTGAGAAAAAGATAACTTGGACAAATGGCACTGGGGAATGTGTCCAAGGCACTGGGCAATGTATCTAGAACCCCAAACATAACATCAGGTTCATTGGCCAAGTTAATGCTTATACGCTTAACATTCTCAGATTAAAAACAATAGTAATAAAGAGAAGACGGAGGGAGGGACAGAGTAGAAGTAAAAGAACTAGAAGAATCCTGACTTAGAATAGATATAAGCTGTCAGCATTTTTTTGTTTCCAGAGTTTAACCAGTCTGCCCTGTCCCTTGCTTCCTCTGTGATTTTGGCAAATTATCCTCTCTAAAACCTCACTTTTAAGATAACAGGGCTCACCTCCTAGGAGTTGGGCAGGCTAAATGAGATAATGTTTATAAAGCAAGTGCTGCTAAATTTCACTACTATTGCTTATCATCTTCATTCTCATCAATTCTAAGATCCTTGCCCTTCTGGAAATGCTTTTCTCCTTGCCCACCACACAGACCATGCCCATTCAGTATACCTTTTTAAAAATTTTAATTTTTGGCTGTCCTGGGTCTTGGTTGCTTCACACGGGTTTTCTCTAGTTGCAGAGAGTAGGAGTTGCTTTCCAGTTGCAATACACAGCCTTCTCATTATGGTGGTCTCTTCTGATGTGGATCACGGGCCCCAGGGTTTGGGCTCAGTAGTTGTGGCCCACAGGCTTAGCTGCCCGTGGCAGGTAGAATCTTCTTGGACCAGGGATCGAAACTACGGCCCCTGCATTGGCAGGCAGGCAGGCTATTAACCACTGACCACCAGGGATGTCCTCTATATACCTTTGATTCCTGCAAAAGCCACAGCCTCTTAGCCAAATCATTCTGCCCATCCTGGTATCTCTCTATATAATTCTTATTTGAAATGTCTTTCCTCATTCTAATTTCCCCTGACTTATATGTCTCATCTTAGAAACTTAATTTTATTTTCTTATATGCAGTGTTAAGTCATCTTTATAACATTCAGCTTGTGGGCCCTTACTCAATTAGAACAAATAGTAATGCTTCATATATATCTTGATGTTAATGTACATTAACTCTAAAATTAAAGTACAAGGAACAAAAATGTTCAAATGTGAGAAAAAGAACACTATAGTTGAAAATACATTCAACTAGAATTAGCAGAGAATATAGAATTTTGATTGAGTTTCTGATTAGGTGGGGAAGATTTGTTTCAAAGCTTTCTAAAGAGACTTTAAAAATAAAATGTCCCATCTTAATGAAGGACAGTGTTGTGACTATGACAATGCTTATGTAATGAATGGGGATTTCAGCATATATCTGGCCACCATGTTAAATAATTATTAATACTGAACAGATAAAGATGGGTAAATATTAGAGACTAAGCTAAGTACATTCTAAGTTTTTGAGAGAGAATCATTAATATGAGTTAATTTTTTGGCAATTTTGGAGGAGGAGGGATAGAAGTGATCTGCTGGAATAGAAAAGGGATGGTTATTTAATGTTTACTACCACGTGGAATCACTCAGAATAAAGAGATTTTGCCTACATACATACAGATCAAGAGATTGCAAAGTTTGCTTATTGTTAAAACTAATGAAAGGCATGGATTGGAGGGAAGACTTTATTTTTTATTTTTTTCTTTTCTGAGTCCCTTTGAGCACCTGAATAAAACTTGCATTTAAAAGGTTACACCAAGGAGGAAAAAAGAGCCTGGGTTGAGTTCTGGTTTCCAATACTTCCTAGCCACAAGAACTGGAAGGGAAATCTGACCTCAATTCCGTTCACTTTTCCCACCTAAAGAGTGAGGGGCTCTAGTACTGTGTGGATCCCAAGACTTTCGTCAAGACAATATTTTGAGATAGTCCTACAAAATTAAATATACCTTTGTGTGTGTTAGTTGCTCAGTTGTGTCCAACTTTTTGCAACCTCATGGACTGTAGCCCATCAGGCTCCTGTGTTCATGGGATTCTCTAGGCAAGAATACTGGAGTGGGTTGCCATTTCCTCCTCTGGGGGAAATATACCTTTATTGAGCATTTATTATGTGGAAAGTATGTTATCTTACAGGGTAAAAAGCACTGGAATAGTTGTTGTTCAGTTGCTAAGTCATGTCCACCTCTTTGCGACCCCAAGGACTATAGCACACTCTCCTAGAGACAGGCTCCTCTGTCCTCCATTATCTCCTGGAGTTTGCTCTGTTTCATGTCTGTTGAGTCAGTGATGCTATCTAACCATTTCGTCCTCTGCTACCCACTTCTCCTTTTGCCTTCAGTTTTTCACAACATCAGGGTCTTTTCCAGTGAGTCAGCTCTTCGCATCAGGTGGCCAAAGTATTGGAGCTTCAGCTTCAGCAACAGTCCTTCCAATGAATATTCAGGGTTGATTTCCTTTAGGATTAACTACTTTAATCTCTTTGCAGTCCAAAGGACTCTCAAGAGTCTTCTCCAGCACCACAGTTTGAAAGCATCCGTTCTTTGGCGCTCAGCCTTCTTTATGGTCCAACTCTCATATCTGTACATCACACCCGGAAAAATCATAGCTTTGACTAGATGGACCTTTGTCAGCAAAATGATGTTTCTGCTCTTTAATATGCGATCTAGGTTTGTCATAGCTTTCCTTCCAAGGAGCAAGAGCCTTTTAATTTCTTGGCTGCAGTCACCATCCATAGTGATTTTGGAGCCCAAGAAGATAAAATCTGTCACTGTTTCCACCTCCACAAGAATAGTGCATGTGTGATAAGTCGCTTCAGTCATGTCCAACTTATTGTGACCCCGTGGACTGTAGCCTGCCAGGTTCCTCTGTCCATGGGATTCTCCAGGCAAGCATACTAGAGTGAGTTGCTGAGGCTTCCTCCAGGGGATCTTCCCAAGCCAGGGATCGAACTTGCATCTCTTACATCTCCTGCATTGGCAGACAGGTTCTTTACCACTAGAGCTACCTGGGGAGCCCTCCACTGGAATAGTACCTGCCCTCAGAAAATACCTACCTCAGGAGCCAGTGTATATACTTTTGGAAGGTCTTCAAGTCTTAAATGATTTCTTTTGGAAATGACCATCCCTCTGACATAAGTGTGTTAAGGAACAGAAACTTTTCCCTGGAATAATGGGCCCAGGTGCCTGGGATGGTTTCTGTGAAAGTTTCCTTCCCTTCTATGAGACAGACCACACATTTGCTATGGACTCCTCTAAGCAGTTGGAAAGCAAAGAATTAATCTATATTTGATTAAAAATAACAGTATAATTGCTGATAATAATCATGATAATTAGAACAGTAACAAAAAAGGAACCCACCTGTGAGTTATTTCAATTCACATATGGATTTAAACTAAAAATCATCTTAGAAGCTAGGCATAGAATAATATATTTTGGATATTCTTTGGACAAAGTGGAGAACTGTTAATCTAACCATCTAGACACAGATCTGGGAAGATGGATGTGGGAAGTTAAAAATAAATATATAAAAACTGAGCCTTTTTTTCTTTTAACTGATGTTTTGCCAGTATGTTATAGGCTTCATCAGAGAATGCAAATGCAAACTTTCGTTTGGACATCAAAGCATTTTTCAGTTCTAGCTTAGGTAATGAAATAAATGTGTAAAGTCACAGATCCAGCGGCTGCTTTGTGTAGCTGGTTGTTTTATCACAACATTAAAAAAAGATAGCTATGTAGATTTAGCTTTAATACCTAGAAAAAATTTGGAAAGTCATCAAGAGATTGATTTGCAAACAAGAAGAAGACACTAGCTAGTGCTCAGCATGGCTTATTTAGAATAAATTCCACTGAATTAATCTGATCTTTTAGACAAAGTGACATACCTGACAAATGATGGGCTGTGGGTGTTTGAGAAGAGGGAACAAAGATAAAATATATAAGGAGATGTCAATGACTAAGGTACATTTAAAACAGCTTCATATTAGTTTATTCTAGACATAGGAACACATACTACTTTTCAAAAAAATTCTCTATTCTCTTTTGTGTTCAATTGTCTCATCTATAACATAAGAGGTGGAATGGATAAGTGTTTTTCAAACCATATGTCGTGGCCTTTTTGAGGGTCATGAGATCAACCTAATGTGTAACACTAGCAATTTTAAAAACATGAAGTAGAATAAATCAGAAAAGAATCCATCAGAGTCAATTGCATGTAGTGGCTCAGAGGTAAAGAATCCACCTGCCCATGCAGCAGTGCAGGAGATGTAAGTTCGATCCCTGGGTCAGGAATATCCCCTGGAGGAGGAAACAGCAACCCACTCCAGTATTACTGCATGAAAAGTCCCATGGTCAGAGGAGCCTGGTAGGCTATAGTCCATGGGGTCACAAAGGGTTGGACACAACTGAGCACACGCACACACAAGGGTAAATGCACATCTGTATAACTTTTGTTTCAACTGTATGCTGTGTATGTGTTTAACATGTTTATAAACATTTATATATGTGTATATACTTTTAGTGGGATATAATATAAAATATATTTCTTATTGTGTGTTGTAAGCCATACACATGGTGCTTAAGAGAAATTAGAAATAATACAACTTTGTATATTAGACCTTAAAAACTCAGTACTGTGTGAGTTTAAATCACATTGGAACTGCTAGTGGAGGTGATGGCATTCCAGTTGAGCTGTTTCAAATCCTGAAAGATGATGCTGTGAAAGTGCTGCACTCAATATGCCAGCAAATTTGGAAAACTCAGCAGTGGCCACAGGACTGGAAAAGGTCAGTTTTCATTCCAATTCCAAAGAAAGAAGATGGGGAAACAGTGGAAACAGTGTCAGACTTTATTTTTGGGGGCTCCAAAATCACTGCAGATGGTGACTGCAGCTATGAAATTAAAAGACGCTTACTCCTTGGAAGAAAAGTTATGACCAACCTAGAAGGTATATTCAAAAGCAGAGACATCACTTTGCCGACTAAGGTCCGTCTAGTCAAGGCTATGGTTTTTCCAGTGGTCATGTATGGATGTAAGATTTGGACTGTGAAGAAGGCTGAGTGCCGAAGAGTTGATGCTTTTGAACTGTGGTGTTGGAGAAGACTCTTGAGAGTCCCTTGGACTGCAAGGAGATCCAACCAGTCCATTCTGAAGATCAGCCCTGGGATTTCTTTGGAAGGAATGATACTAAAGCTGAAATTCCAGTACTTTGGCCACCTCATGCGAAGAGTTGACTCATTGGAAGAGACTCTGATGCTGGGAGGGATTGGGGGCAGGAGGAGAAGGAAACGACCGAGGATGAGATGGCTAGATGGCATCACGGACTCGATGAACGTGAGTCTGAGTGAACTCCGAGAGATGCTGATGGACAGGGAGGCCTGGCGTGCTGCGATTCATGGGGTCGCAGAGAGTCGGACACAACTGAGCAACTGAACTGAACTGAACTATCTTGCTATACTTCTCACCTTCCTTCTGAAGAAATGGATAATTTTTTTTTTCTTCTCTTCCTCCTCCTTTTAACCTCTTCTTTTCCCCTCCAGTTACTTTTTTTTACTCTACCGCTCCCTTCCTTCTTTAACCACAATTGAAAGTTAATCATTTTTATGTAATTTATTGAAGGGTTATATGTAATATGTAAGTCACAAAACATAGTAATAAAGTAAACCCATCATCAATTTAAGAGCAAGAAAAGAATATTACTGCTCTATTCAATCCTAACATCTCTTCCCCTCAAAGGTATCCACTAGCCTGAATTTCATATTCATTACTTCTTTATCTATTCTTGCCTATTTTATTGTGTGTGTGTGTGTGTGTGTGTGTGTGTGCATGTGCGTGTGCATACTAATTTCTTCAGTCATATCTGACTCTTTGCAACACTATGGACTATAGCCCACCAGGCTGTCCTGTCCATGGGATTTGCCAGGCAAGAACACTGGAGTGGGTTGCCATGCCCTCCTCTAGTGTGTATGTATGTATGTGTGTGTGTGTTAGTCACTCGGCTGTGTCCAGCTCTTTGCAACCCCATGAACTGTAGCCTGCCAGGCTCCTCTGTCCATGGAATTCTCCGGGCAAGAATATTGTAGTGGGTTGCCATTTCCTTCTCCAGGGCATCTTCCTGACGCAGGGATTGAACCTGCATCTCCTGCACCCCAGGCACATTCTTTACCATCTAAACATCAGAGAAGCCTATATATGTATATGTTTTCCTAAACAATATTTTTTTGCATTTATTTGTAATGACTTTTATAAAAATGTTACCGGTATGATGTAATTTTTTGAAACTTGTTTTTGTTGCTTGAGTATTCACGTGTGCAGATAGATAGAGTTCACCCATTTCCAGTGCTATATAGCATTCCATTCTTCCATTCTATTACTATGCCACCATCCGCTTCCCGGTGAGTTTCTTCTCTTGGCACGCGTAGCGAGAAGTTCCTGTCCAGTGCTTCCCAGTTGCTTTCTTAGGCTGGAGGACTGCAGCTGCCCCGCTCCCAGTCAGCAACCCCAACAGTACCCTTGTGACTTCTCCTTGACACAGCACTCTTCGGCTACACATAGGACAAAAACCTCTGCTGTTGTGTATACTTTGTCAGGCAAAGGATTTCCAGCTTTTACAGTATGGGACTGTTGATTTCACAGTGTGGTTTTTCAAAATAGTCAAGCCAACTGTTAGTATGAATAGCAAAAATAAGCCTTTTGTCCTCACTATAGTTGATATTATTAGACTTCTTAATTTTTTCCAGTTTAATATGGATATGAATTATATCTCATCACAGTCTGAACTTTGTATTAGTATGACTTTGAGCAATTTTTCATACAACATTTGCCTTATGTATTTCTTCTTTGTGCTTGTTGTTGTTTTGTTGCTATGTCATGTCCAGCTCTTTGGGACCCCATGAACTGTAGCCCACCAGGCTCCTCTGTCCCTGAAATTTTCTAGGCAAGAATACTGGAGTAATTTGCCATTTCCTTCTCCAAGGAATATTTCCAATGCAGGGATCAAACTCCACGTCTCCTGCATTGGCAGGTGGATTATTTACCACTGAACCACCAGGGAAGACCCTTCTTTGTGATATGCCTGTTCAAGTATTTTACCCATTTTTAATTTTGGATGACTTTTTTTCTTATTGACTTGTGAAAGTTTTTTTTATATAGTCAGATTATCAATTTGTTGTTTGTTTTTTGTTGTCTTAGTTTAGACTGTCATAACAAAATTTCATAAGCTGGCTCAAGTAACAGAAAATTATTTCTCACAATTTTGGAGGCTAGAAATGTGAGATCATTGTGCAGCAATGGTCAGTTTCTGGTGAGAGGTCTCTTCCTAGCTTGTAGACAGCCACTGTCCTCTTTATCTGAGAGAGAGAGAGAGCGTCACTTGTATCTCTTCTTACAAGGGCACTGATCCCATTATGAGAGCCCCAACCTCATGATCTCATCTAACTTTAATTTCCTCACAAAGGTTCCAACTCCAAATAACTTCATAGAGGAAGTTAAAGCTTCAACACATGAATTTGGAGGAGATATAATTCAGTTCATAGCATACTTATTACAAATCTCTCCAAGTTTGTGGTATAAAAAGATATACACTTCCATTATTGTTCTTTATGATGAACAAAAATAAGCTCACAAATATTTTTCTAGCAACAAAACTGTTGTATTATATATCCTTCTAAGAAATGCTTCGTTCTTACATGATAGTATACACGTTTCAATGCCATTCTCCCAAATCATCCCACCCTCTCCCTCTCCCACAGAGTCATTCTTAGAAGGATATATAATACAACAGTTTTGTTGCTAGAAAAATATTTGTGAGCTTATTTTTGCTCATCATAAAGAACAATAATGGAAGTGTATATCTTTTTATACCACAAACTTGGAGAGATTTGTAATAAGTATGCTATGAACTGAATTATATCTCCTCCAAATTCATGTGTTGAAGCTTTAACTTCCTCTATGAAGTTATTTGGAGTTGGAACCTTTGTGAGGAAATTAAAGTTAGATGAGATCATGAGGTTGGGGCTCTCATAATGGGATCAGTGCCCTTGTAAGAAGAGATACAAGTGACGCTCTCTCTCTCTCTCAGATAAAGAGGACAGTGGCTGTCTACAAGCTAGGAAGAGACCTCTCACCAGAAACTGACCATTGCTGCACAATGATCTCACATTTCTAGCCTCCAAAATTGTGAGAAATAATTTTCTGTTACTTGAGCCAGCTTATGAAATTTTGTTATGACAGTCTAAACTAAGACAACAAAAAACAAACAACAAATTGATAATCTGACTATATAAAAAAAACTTTCACAAGTCAATAAGAAAAAAAGTCATCCAAAATTAAAAATGGGTAAAATACTTGAACAGGCATATCACAAAGAAGGGTCTTCCCTGGTGGTTCAGTGGTAAATAATCCACCTGCCAATGCAGGAGACGTGGAGTTTGATCCCTGCATTGGAAATATTCCTTGGAGAAGGAAATGGCAAATTACTCCAGTATTCTTGCCTAGAAAATTTCAGGGACAGAGGAGCCTGGTGGGCTACAGTTCATGGGGTCCCAAAGAGCTGGACATGACATAGCAACAAAACAACAACAAGCACAAAGAAGAAATACATAAGGCAAATGTTGTATGAAAAATTGCTCAAAGTCATACTAATACAAAGTTCAGACTGTGATGAGATATAATTCATATCCATATTAAACTGGAAAAAATTAAGAAGTCTAATAATATCAACTATAGTGAGGACAAAAGGCTTATTTTTGCTATTCATACTAACAGTTGGCTTGACTATTTTGAAAAACCACACTGTGAAATCAACAGTCCCATACTGTAAAAGCTGGAAATCCTTTGCCTGACAAAGTATACACAACAGCAGAGGTTTTTGTCCTATGTGTAGCCGAAGCTGTCTCTTATACACATCTCCAGTAGTTTTTGGATTTCATTTGTTCTCAAAGAATTAACATTTGTTTTATTTATCCTTTATACTACATTATCATTTTATTTTTACATTAACTTCTGATCACTATTACAGCTTTAAAATACATTTGTAGGATTAACTCCATTGTTATAACTTAATTCAGGGGTTGGTAATTATTTTTTATAAAGTACCAGATAGCAAATATTTAAGGCTCTGTGAGCCATATAGCCGCTATTATATCTATTCAGTTCATGCCATTGTAGCATGATTTATTCCAATATACTTTATTTACAAAAATGGGAGCAAGATTTAGCCCATGGGCTATAGTTTATTGACCCCTGGCCTTACTTTTTAATCCTCAATCTGTGGTCTGAGATTTCTGGGAGGTTCCTGATATAAAAAGGTAAGGTCAAAATTGTTTTTATATAATAATTCTAGGATGTTATATGACTTTTTCATTGTGTTACCTTGAACTGACAGTGCAAAAGCAAGGGTCGATAAAATTGCTGACACCACAGAACAAATCATGGCAGTGGTCATTATACTCCTTACCAGTGTATCCTCACTACAAAAATAAATGTCAGTTTTAATTAAGAATGTCTTTAATAAAACTATAAAAATTATTATTTTGTTTCATTTTGACCCATGGTTACATCTTTTTAATATTATTTTGTTGAATTGGGATTTATACATAAGACACTTATGCTGTATTTTAAAGTATGATAATTCACTCAGTACTTAAGTATATATGATTATTGGAGCTGCAAACGTAACTAGTCTTTTTCATCATGGAACACCATTTTAACATTACAGAAGAGCTAGACAAACTATGAGTTCTCAGATTGAACTACTTGGCAAACATTTTCTCAAAATTGAATGAAATGAGCTTCAAAACAACCAAAAATATTTATTACCAATGTTAAAATTAGAGCTTTCAAATAAAATTGGAATTTAGTATTCTGTCAATGAGTTTGACAGCTTTCCAATACTTAAAGAATGGTCCAGTGACATCAGTGATATTAACAAATGGATTTGTATCCATACAATACAATTAAGTATATCAACACTCAGAAGATCTTTATTACTCAGTGTACCAGTGTTTTTCAGATTATCAATACATTATCTTACAAAATCACACATAGGTAAAATATCCATTCAAAGTGTAAGACATACCAATGGATCTTAGGGTAACAGACCATGAAAGATTCATTGATGTGGTTTCAGATTCCACTTTGCAACTAACCTTTAAAAGATTACCACTAGCAGAGATTTGGCATAGTATCAAAGAAAACTTTTCACAGTTATATAAAAGGGCTGTTAAAATATTCTCCTTTTCCCAATACATGTCTGTGTGAAGCCAGATATTCTTTATGTATTTCATCCAAACTAATGTACCATAGCAGATTGAATGCAGAAGCAGACATGAGAATCTAATCTAGTTCTCTTCTCCTAAATCAGACATTAAAGAGATTTTCAATAGCGTAAATGCTTCTCACTAAATTCTTTAGTTTTGGAAAATACTTTTATTAAAATATGAGGTTAATATATGATGGGTGTATTGTTTTAAATTGAATTAATAAGTGTTGCAAAAATTTATTTTCTAATTCTATCATCAATGACAATTATAACACATAAATAAAAGTTCTTTGGGGTGTTTTAATTAATCAAAATTACTGTAAAATTATTACATATGAATGTGTCACTGAAGTGGCTTAATAAGTATTATTTAATTATTGAGAAAATAAGGTAAAAGCTCTTTGTACTGCACGCATACTAAGTCACTTCAGTCATGTCTGACTCTTTGTGACCCTATGGACTGACTGTATGTAGCCCACCATGCTCCTCGTTCATGAAAATTTCCCAGACAAGAATACTGAAATGAGTCGCCATTTTCTCCTCCAGGAGATCTTCCCAACCCAGGGATCGAACCCAGGTCTCCTGCACTTCAGCCAAGTTCTTTTACCACTGAATCTGTGGGGAAGCCCTCTATTTATCCCTTAACTCTATAAATTATTCTTTTTAATATTTTGAGTTTTCTTTATTGGGTCAACACAAGCATGGAATAGTTTAAATTGAAATTGTTATCATTATATAAGTGATCTTACTCCCCAGCAATGTTTCAGTTTTTCCCTTAAAGTCTATTTTGTTTGATATTAACATAGCTATTCCACTTATATTGTGGTTATTATTTGCCCATTATTTTTTCATGCATTGAATTTCAACCTTTCTATATCTGTAAACTTTGGTTGTACCTCTTATAACATGGCTCAGTGGTAAAGAACCCACCTGCCAATGCCAGAGACATTGGCAGGTTTGGTTCCTGCCAATCGGGAAGATCCCCTGGAGGAGGAAATGGTAACCCACTTCAGTATTCTTGCCTAGGAAATTCCATGGACAGAGGAGACTGGTGGGCTACAGTTCATATTGTTCCAAAGAGTTGGACATGACTGAGCACTACTTGTAACAGAGTATCAGTAGATTTTATTTTTGTTCAGTATGACAGTCTGTCATTTAATTAGAATATTTAGTCTGTATGTATTATAATAGTAATTTTAGATTGTTTTTATCATCTGACTTATTTTATTCTTACTTTTCATTTCTTGTAATTGATTAAGTTTTTATTTTATTATGTTTCCCCTTTTAATGGTTTAGAAGTTATGTATGCTATTTCTATAATTTAAAGGTCACTTTCAAAATTTTTATTATGCATGCTAACTTAACAATGTGTAATTTTAATAGTCTTACCCTGAAAAATATGAATACCTTAACATTATTTCTCTGAGCCACTCAACTCTTGACTTACATTCTAGTAGTACTACCTAGTATTTTAAGCATATCTTTTTTTTAATTCCATAAATTGTATATTATTTTGAATTAATATATATAATCTGTATATCTTTTTAAGTTATCTATGTGTTTTATGTTTTTTGCTTACCTTTTTATCTTATATTTCAGCCATTCTTCCTGGGATTATTTTTATTCTCTCTGAAGCATATTCCTTTGAAATTTCTTTAATGAAGATTTGCTGATGATAAACATGATATCAACATGCTTTTTATCTTTTAATCCTAAAAGTTTTTTCTATTCTCCTCATTTTCTGAAAAATAATTTTCTAGGTACACAATTCTAGATGTATGGTATTTTATTTCAATATTTTATTTTCTGCTTTTATTGTGTCTTATTGCTGAGCAAAATGTGTTGTCAGTAAATTGGTGTTCCTTACAAGTGATCTTTTCTCATTGGCTGATATTAAGATATTTTGGTTCTCCAATAATCTGCAGATTTACTATAATATGTCTAGATATGGATATCCTCTTATTTATGCTGCTGCTGCTCAGTCATGTCTGATTCTATGTGACCCCCATGGACTATAGCCCACCAGCCTCCCCTGTCCATGGGATTTCCCAAGCAAGAATACTGGGATGGGTTGCCCTTTTCTCTTCCAGGGGATCTTCCCAACACAGGGATTGAACCCACGTCTTCTGTGTCTCCTGTGTTGCAAGTAGATTCTTTACCCGCTGAGCCAATGGAGAAGCCCTTCTTCTTTATACAGCATGGTAAAATTTCCCTTCCTTTGTCATAGATTCATTTCTTTATTAGCCCATGAAATCCCAAGCTGTTAACTTCTGATTATTCCAACTTCTTCATTTACTCTTTTTTTTTTTTTAATGACTCCTGTTAGATGTCTGTTAGAACTTATACTGTCCCCCATGTCTCTTAACTTCTCTTTCATATTTTCTATTTTCTTATCTCTCAAGACACCATGCTTAATTTATTCAGATCTACATTTCAGTTTACTAATTCTTTCTCCACCAGTGTCTGCTTCTGTTGTAGTAATAAGTTTATCTTTAAATTTTCAGTTTGCTTTATTTTTTTCAAAAAACTTCAGGAGATATTTAAGTTCTCTTAGAAATGTACTCATTTTTTGGCTCTTACTTTTTAATATTATATATGTATATGTTTATATACTTTTATATTTTATATTGTATACCTACCAAATTAAATAACTGACATCCTTTGAAGTTTAGATCTATGTTGTTTCAGGTGACACTCACTCATGTTTGCATGTTTCCTTGTATGTCTGGAGATTTTTTTAGATTGTGGGTTTATATTTAAATGATCTTCGTTTATGAAAATCATGAAGTTCTAAATCAGGAATGCTTTCCTCTCAAAGTTTTTCATTAGTTTCTGCCAGAAAACTACGAAGCAGAAAGCATTCATTAACTTTTCCATTGTAGCTATTGGCTTTTTGATAAGAAAAATGGGGAACACTGTAATATTTGCAAAAGAAACAGACTTACTTATGTTTTAAAAAAAATTACTCACAATGAAAGCAGACATAGGACAGATGCTAGAGATGAGGGAAGTGGTGAAAACACGAGCAAGGGAGTGACTGTAGTAATGGAACAGGGACTGTAAGCTGGGCAGTGAGCTAAGTCAGGGGTATTGGATAGCTGGTGGGATCTATTTACCAGAGGTCCCAATAGAGTGAAAGAATTGTAGGAGATGGACCGGGGAGTCATCTGCAGAGACAAGATGTGATACTGGATACATGGGAATAAGATTATTCAAGAGTTTTACCTATAGGTAAAGTCTACACTACCTGTAGGTGTGAATGGCAGAGGTAGAGTGGAGGTCAGGAGCCTTAGAGAGGAGAAGATCAAGACTTGGTGATGCTGCCATGTTAAAAGGATCACTTACTTGCATTCTGAGAGTTCCAAGAACTAGAACAAGAAAAAGAAAAACTCCTTTCTCTTGCTGACACATAGAGACAATGAATGACAGGGATATGCACATTTGAACCAGGTAAAGAATAGAGAGGTTAAAAACAAAGGAGAAAAGGAAAGATATAAGCATCTGAAGGCAGAGTTCCAAAGAATAGCAAGGAGAGATGAGAAAGCCTTCCTCAGCAATCAATGCAAAGAAACAGAGGAAAAGAACAGAATGGGAAAGCCTAGAGATCTCTTCAAAAAAATTAGAGATACCAAGGGAACATTTCATGCCAAGATGGGCTCGATAAAGGACAGAAATGGTATGGACCTAACAGAAGCAGAAGCTATTAAGAAGAGGTGGCAAGAATACACAGAAGAACTGTACAAAAAAGATCTTCACGACCCAGATAATCACGATGGTGTGATCACTAATCTAGAGCCAGACAGCCTGGAGTGTGAAGTCAAGTGGGCCTTAGAAAGCACCACTACGAACAAAGCTAGTGGAGGTGATGGAATTCCAGTTGAGCTCTTTCAAATCCTGAAAGATGATGCTGTGAAAGTGCTTCACTCAATATGCCAGCAAATTTGGAAAACTCAGCAGTGGCCACAGGACTGGAAAAGGTCAGTTTTCATTCCAATCCCAAAGAAAGGCAATGTAAAAGAATGCTCAAACTACTGCACAATTGCACTCATCTCACATGCTAGTAAAGTAATGCTCAAAATTCTCCAAGTCAGGCTTCAGCAATACGTGAACCGTGAACTCCCTGATGTTCAAGCTGGTTTTAGAAAAGGCAGAGGAACCAGAGATCAAATTGCCAGTTGGTGATCTGGAACTCTGCATTCAGATGCTTTTATCTTTCCTTTTCTCCTTTGTTTTTCACCTCTCTGTGCCCTTTACCTGGTTCAAATGTGCATATCTCTGTCATTCATTGTCTCTATGTGTCAGCAAGAGAAAGGAGTTTTTCTTTTTCTTGTTCTAATTCTTGGAGTTGGTGATCGACAGGGAGGCCTGGCTGTGCTGCGATTCATGGGGTCGCAAAGAGTCGCAAAGAGTCAGTTCACAACTGAGTGGCTGAACTGAACTGAACTGAAAGAATACTTCATTGCAATTTTCTTTCACAGAAGAAATGTAAAAGAAAAGTTTTGTATAAAATAGATAACTAATGAGTATCTACTGTATGGCACAGGGAACTCAGTGCTCTATGTTGACATAAATGGGAAGGAAATCCAAAAAAGGGAATATATATAAGCATATAACTGATTTACTTTGTCGTACATGAGAAACTAACTAGTAGTGTAAAGTAACTATGCTGCTGCTGCTGCTGCTGCTGCTAAGTCGCTTCAGTCGTGTCCGACTCTGTGCGACCCCATAGACGGCAGCCCACCAGGCTCNTGTTTCTCACTTCCACTGTATAGTTTTATTTAATATATATATGTATATAGAATTATATAATGTTTTTAACCACTGCTGCTGCTGCTAAGTCGCTTCAGTCGTGTCCGACTCTGTGCGACCCCATAGACGGCAGCCCACCAGGCTCCCCCGTCCCTGGGATTCTCCAGGCAAGAACACTGGAGTGGGTTGCCATTTCCTTCGCCAATGCATGAAAGTGAAAAGTGAAAGTGAAGTCACGTAGTCGTGTCCAACTCTTCGCGACCCCATGGACTGCAGCCTACCAGGCTCCTCCATCCCTGGGATTCTCCAGGCAAGAGTACTGGAGTGGCTTGCTATTGCCTTCTCCGAAAGTAACTATACTCCAATAGAAAAAAAACAGAAAAAAGAAAAGTTCTGTATGTAACTACCCAGATTCTCAGGCTTTCTGGTGACACATCATTCAATCATTATCATGATACCTTGAGGAAGAAAAAACAAACCATTCATGTTTCCAATCAAACACCCTTTATAAATAACTGCCATAGCTCCCCAACTTCTATTTGATGTAAAAATAATTTTGAAAGCTTCCAAGAGATGGCGATTATTAACTTTTCCATGGGTGCTTTTTTTTTTTCTATTTCATATTGTCTTACACTAAATGAAGCTCTATCTGTCAGGAAGGTCATTTTTATTTTCTAAAGCAAGTCTAAGTACTACTCAAAGTTTAGTTCTTTTCCCTAATGATGCTATTTTATACTGTTTATTTTATTGTTCTTCCTGCTCTTGGTTAATTTTCTTTGTCCCTATCCCAAACACTTGATGACTTTGTCACATCTCCTGTGTAGATCCTATCACTGTGCAACCTGGTACACAGACTTCTATTTAATCTCTTCTTGATAAATTTCTTTCAAATAGCCATTTGTGATTATCCTGCTATGAAGTCTATATTTTCTTCATTGTGCTGTTGAAGTTGATGCAAATATGGTAGCCTAGCTTTTAAAAGGCAGAAGTCTCTGTTTCCTGTACTGAGCCTCAAGGACTGTAGGTCTGTTTCTAATTGTGTCTGGGGCATTTTCTGCCACCTCATCCAATGTACCTATGGTCGGTCTAAACAAAGGATCACCTACTCAGACAATTAATGTTCTTTTAAAACTATACTTTACTAAACTATACTTTACTTCATAATTTACTCTACAATTTCAACCTTATAATTTACTGTCACCTTTATCTGCTTTGCTTCATTTTCCAAATCACTTACAAAGGCAAAGGAATTTAACAGGGACTTACTACTGACTTTGAAACTCATCTGTTAAAAAGCTTCTTCTTCCACTCCCAGTCAGATTTCAGTTTACAAAACTGACTGACATTTTGCCCTAGGACAGACTGTGATAGATCTTTTCACAGATATTTTTTCATTGAATCCTCACATCAATTCCTTAAGATGTTTTGTTTGTTTACATGTGAAAATTGAGGCTCCTAGAAGTTAATAAATTATATAAGGTCACACAGCTCATGAACAGTAGAGCCAAAATTTGAAGTCAGTTTTTCCAGTTCCAAATTAAGTTCTTATTCCACTGTAATCTATAATATTACTCCCTGCTACTTATTTTCACATTGTCCTCTTTAAATAACCATATCTAAATCCTAGTTTGATTTATTCTTTATCTAAAATATGCCCTCTATTGTTTTAGCAGATGGTACATAAGAATTTTTAATCATTTATTATATATAAATAAAAGTCAATGAACTTAATTTAGGTCATTTGATTTTTCATTTTTAAAATCTTTTATTATTTTTTAACAAAGTTTATTTATGTAACAACATACTTACCTGCTGAGATAAAATTTTAGAAATAATTTCAGCTGCTTCTCTGCTCACAGATGAAAACATCAAATAATCTGGGGACAGATTTTATCATTATGAAGGCTTCACTTGAGTGAGCCTTTTTTGTTAAGAAAATGTGGGAAGGAAGAGTGAAGATTCATCACCATAGAAAAAGGTCCATAATAAAGCCTTATAGTGGCTTGAAAAGATGGCACCTTTGGGAGTCTTTTCATATGCTTTAGTTCTGGAAGCACAGTTGACTAATTTTTATCAGGAGATTGAGGCTGTCTGGTTCTCTAAGATTGAAGGTAATGGGTAGTCCCCATGTTGGGCTGAAGTTGCTCTGTGGAAGGTACTATGACGAGAAGTCCCCACAGACCCCCAAAGAAAAACCTACCAGTTGGTATGAGGGACCTGGTTGCTGACTTAAGCTCAACCCAAATACCTGCAGATTGGGTTGGAGAACTGGCTGTAGCATAGCCCGTGTCTGTGTCTAGAAGCCTCTCTAGATCCAGCCACCCTGAATCAGCATTGCAGTGTGAATAACTATATACGTAAGGAAATGAAGTTGGATTAAACCCCATTATTCTGATTCCCCTGGAAAGGCATGCACGCTGCCCTGCATCCCTGCTAGTGCTAGAGCAGTCTTCAACAGCAACGTTTTGAGACCCAAGTGTGGAATGGTTCTTCAGACAGTACAGTCCCAGAACAATCCCTCAGAGCAGTCTGAGTTCATGGACAACTCAGAACTGGCTGGACTTCAAAAATGAAACACCGAACTTCCTAAATACAAATGCAAATGGAATTTCAAGCACAATATTATGGAAAGCATTTGAGTTAGTTCTACTGAAGTGGATGAACCTAGAGCCTGTCTGTTATACATAGTGAAATAAGTCAGAAAGAAAAAAATAAGTATCATATCAACACATATAAATAGAATCTAGAAAAATGGTACTGAGGGACCTATTTGTAGGGCAAGAATGAGACGCAGATATAGAGAACAGATTTTTGGACACAGCAGAGAGGGGAGGGTGGGATGAATTGAGAGAGTAGCATTGAAACATGTACATTACATACCTGTAAAACGTAGCTAATTGGGTCTATGGTGACTTCTTTTCTCACTGTTCCTTCCATAGGGCAACTTCAGTCCAACTGGGAACTACCCATTACCTTGAATCTTAGAGGCCCAGACAGCTGCAATCTCCCAATAAAAATTATTCAACTCTGCTGTGTAACACAGGGAGCTCAGTGCAGTGTTCTGTAACAACCTAGAGGGGTGGGATGGGGTGAGGGGTTGGGGGGAAGTTCAAGAGGGAGGGAACATATGTATACTTATGGCTGGTTCAGGTTGTTGTATGACAGAAGCCAACACAATGTTGTAAAGCAATTATCTCTCAATGAAAAATAATTTAAAACATTTTTAAAATTAAAATTTATTGGAAAACAGACAGTGTATATCCTGAATATCTTCTTGTTGTATTTTCATTCTTAATGAGTCTTTCTTTCCCCCGTTCCCCTTTCCTTTCCATTTCCCGCCCCCCCCCACAAGATTTCTACAAAATCAACTGTGGCCCAATAATCTACAATGTCTTCTTATCACCTACAAAGCAGAATCCATACTCCTCTTTCTGTCATTCAATCCCCCTGGCAATTTGAGCCCTAAACCTTGAAGGGATGTGGAAAAGAATAAATGTTCATTGTCTATTATATGAGACACTTTATATATGTTCTCATCATAATTTCTTCTTCAACTTT
The DNA here is from genome assembly GCA_006410635.1 of Cephalophus harveyi. NCBI lineage: Eukaryota > Metazoa > Chordata > Mammalia > Artiodactyla > Bovidae > Cephalophus > Cephalophus harveyi. The sequence goes on from SJYT01078003.1 coordinate 96,180, forward strand.
ATTTTCCACTGCTGCTGCTGCTAAGTCACTTCAGTCATGTGCGACACCATAGACAGCAGCCCACCAGGCTCCCCCGTCCCTGGGATTCTCCAGGCAAGACCACTGGAATGGGTTGCCATTTCCTTCTCCAATGCATGAAAGTGAAAAGTGAAAGTGAAGTCGCTCAGTTGTGTCCGACTCTTAGCGACCCCATGGACTGCAGCCCACCAGGTTCCTCCATCCATGGGATTTTCCAGGCAAGAGTACTGGAGTTGGGTACCATTGCCTTCTCCATTATTTTCCACTACTACCTTTTAATTGAGGTGTTAATTACATACAGGAAAGGATGCAAATCCTAAGTGTACAACTCAGTAAATATTTACATATGTATTTGCCTGAGAAATTATTGGAATTGAGTTACAGAACACTATCAGTTCCTCAGAAAGCTCCCTCATTCCCCTCCCAGACTATTCTCCCCAAAGATTACCACTCTTCTGACCATTATCACTCTAGGTTAGTTTTGCTTCCTCTGAACTTCACAGAAATGATTTATATAGTGTGTATTCTGTATCTAGCTTCTTTCACTGAACATTATTCTTTAACTCAACATGAGATATCAGTACAGAGTTGCTTGTTCTTTTTCAACACACATAATGTTTCATCATGTGAATATTACATAATTTCCTAATTTTTCTTTCATTGATGGACAAATATTTTTTCACTATTATGAATAAAACTCAAATGAATGTTCTTGTAGATGTCTTTTTTTAAACATAAGCACTTATTTCTACAGGATATACTCCAAGGAGTAGACTTTCTGGGTTATAGTGTGTATGAATATTCAGATTCATAGAAACTACCAGTTTTCCAAAGTAATTAAAGCAATTTCTATTCCAAACAGCAAGTAATAAGAAAACTCCATTTACTCTACATCTTTGTCAACACTTAGCACTGTAAGTCCTTTACATTTTAACCACTTAGTGTGTAATAGTATCTCATTAATTTTTCATTTTGATTTTCCTACTAATTATATTGATGACAGTTACATGTGCATGTTATCCATTTGAATATCATTTTTCATGAACTGCCTGTTCAAGTTTTTGCCCACTTTTTAAGTTGGAAAATTATCTTCTCTTATCATTTATAGAAGCTCTTGATATACTCTAGATGCCCATTCTTGGCCAGATATTTCACATATATTTAAAATATATGTATACATATAAATATAGATATAAACATATCTTTTCTCAGGCTCATCTTTTTATTTTCTTAATGGCATTTTTGATCGACATAAACAGTTCAATTTATCAATCTTTTATTTTATAATTAGCACTTTTGGTATTCTGGTTAAGAAATTTTTCACTTCCTCAAGATTATGAAAATATGAAAATATTTTCTCATGGTTTCTTCTAGAAGTTTTATTGCTTTATAGTTCACTTTCAGACTTATAGTCCATTTTAATTTCTTATGATTGGTGAAATCTCAGTGCTCACTTTTGATAAACTCATTATTATCTCCTAATTCCTCCTTTTAAAAATACACTGGATAATTCTATTTCTTTACTTCTGTCTAAATTTCTGTGGTCTCCTATTTCTGAGTCCTTGACTCTGATCCCATCTTTGCTCTTACCTCCTAAGTGAGAAGCACACTTAGCATTTGATGTTTTATACTGTTAGCTACTTTTGTTCATGTGTAATCTTGTTCCAACTAGATTACATGCTTCTTGAGGGTAGAAATTACCCATAAATGTCACCCTGCATATCATAGCTATTCCACAAATATGGGATGGCAGCTGATTAACCTGTGCACTTTGAGGGCATCCGAGCACCTGCTGAAGACAATCTGCTGCGTGGTCATTTCTATGACTGGCGTGGCTGTCATGCTGATAAATGTGTGAAGCTCAATGGAATAATTTTGAATATCATTAAGGTGGTATTGCCAGACCTTTCAAGGAGTATTTTCCAGGTTTATATCCATAGTCTTGTAGATATTCACTTCTGTCTTTCCAGGTTACACCTTTTTGCTTATATGTTAATATCCCTCAGTTTTCATAAATGGCTTGATTTATGAAGCTTAATTTTGCTTAATTTTATTCTATCATTATAGAATTTCTACCTATAGAAAGAACAGGTAGCTTTTCTGATGTAGCTACTTAAAAAAAAGTAAAAACCAGAATTTAAAGCAACTATCAAACATTCAAAATCTTCTCCACACTCCCTTTCCTACTCCTCAGGGCGAGAAAAAAAATCAGTGGGTCTAAATTTGTCATCTACCCTGTGTCTGTCATCTAGATCTGTTTTCCAACTATGTCAGTGTACCTGTTCAAAATTATTTTTTCCTGCTTTGTGACTATAACAGAGGTGTCTGTATGTTTTTCGTGCCCCTCACTTTAAAAAAGTTTAAAACCAGTGTATTATCTCACTGATTTGGAGTCATAGTTAGGGCCTTGCTTGTTTTGCTTCCCACAAGAGACACAAATGCCTCTTCCTTAACTTAGCTACTTTATTCAGCTTATTCATTCTGGTTTTTGTCATAATTATCATTTCCTCTAAAAAAAAAAGAATAGGTATTATGAGAAATTTCTCTAGGGTTCCCTCCCAATTTCCTCACTGCCATCACAGAGCCTCCCATCAGTCCTGATCAGGCACATTGGATATTCTTACTCTTTGCGTTCTCCTTTTCTCAGAGCAATTGTAATCTGCTTTAATTATGGTGGATACTCCAGCAGCCTGCCCTTCTCCTGGGTTTTAGTATTCCCTCCTTCAATACCATACTCACTAGATTTTTTTTTTAATTCTCCCAAATTAGCTCTCTTGAATTCTAATGCCCTGATAGAACTGCTTGCATCCTGGTTATGAGTAAGGTCCCATCAGGTTTCAGAAATGCCGACGAAAGCAAAGCTTCCTTGCATTTCTGCATACCTCTGATTGCTTGCCTTCATTTTTCAGACTCCTTTCAGGCCTCTGGCTTTGCCTTTTTACTCTGCTTAAGTTGCTGTGGCAGACCTTAAGGGGGAAAATGTTGTTTTAGATGCCTGATAATATGATATGACTTTTGACCCTCTTGTCTTTGGAAAAAAAACAAAAAACTTTTAGAGTAAAAGATACTTCTAAATAGATATTTATCTTTCAATATAATTTTTTAAAATTTTATTCCATACACTCTATATTTTAACTGAATTCTCCGATTCAACCAATTCCTCAATTAGTTGATGTTAAACACGTGGTCAGTACTGTCGTCTTCCAAGCTTTCCCTCTGCTGTCCAGGAAAGTGCCAAGGCCAACAGCACATGCTCTAGCTCGCTCTGCCATTCTCCATCGGTGCCTGTGTTGTACACACACACACACACACACACACCAGTGACTAGCTCTTCTTTCCCACAAAAATGTTGGCTTTAATCATCTCAATACAACCAAACAAGAAATATTTATACTCATTTTTATGAGGGTGCAGATTTCAGAGACTCCATGTTTATCTCTGAGAAGAAAGGCTTAGGACATCTGCCCTTGGGGGAGGGAGATACACCCATTACCTCATGCTCAGGGTAAATTCATAGTTGACTCCCAGTCCCCACCCCTAGAACCACTGTCTCCAGTTCTTATTTCTGAATCATTGAGAATGCATTTACTTACAGTTAAAGAAAACACACTTGAGTTGATTTAAGCAAAACAGAGGGATTTATCACCTTCTAAAAATGAAAAATCCAGAAACATGGCAAGGATCAAGTAAGGCTCTATCCAGTCACTTAGCACTGTCACCAAATCCCTGTATTTTCTTGTAATCTATTCTTACCTTCTGTGATGCCATCTCACCTTAAAGATGGCTCCTCCTGATACAGTTAAAACTATGTCAGTAATCTCCTTGCCTACTCATATTCTCCTTCTGATCTAAGAAAGGAAAGAGCATTATTTCAATATTTTTAGTAAGCCCTGCTATTCCTTGAGTTAAACCAACTTTGGTCACATGAGCCCTCCAAAATCAGTGAGACTAGCCAAGAGAATGCATTCACAGGCTTGGCCTGGGTCACATGCTATAACCCTGAAGTCAGAAAAAAAAGTCTGTTTCCTAAGAAGCAAGTGTTCTACCAAAAGGAAGTTATAGCTGCTAGGGAGGGAGAGGGTGCCTTCAGGAAACAACACAAAACTTGAACTCCATAAAAGCGCTATCCTAAAACATGTTGGGTTTACACAGTCTACATTGCAACGCTGTTGTCATAAAAACAGGAAAAAACCCTTCCATTTGAAAAGAGCAAACATACACACGAACAGGGCAAAAGATATCTTCTGGCTTCTAATAGGAAGTAGTTTGGTTCTGTGGGAAAGTGACTTCTGTGGGAAGTCTTTCCATTTTTATATTTCTCCAAGATTGAAAAGAAGATTTGTTCTAGAGACAAATGCAGGTGAAACTAAAAGTTGTCCAATGGTAACCCTATTTAGTCTGATTTTTTAAAATAAAAAGAGAATACATTTCACAAAGAGAAAACATTTCTATATATTTTGATCAGATCAAATGGGGCAAATGCTTTTATGCTGCAGTGAATAAACATTTTTCTTTTGGGGATAATACATTTATTTAGTGCATAGCATTCAAGGGGTTAAGAAGCAGGACCCAACCTGCTTGGCTTTTGCCTTGGATTGTTAGCTCTTTGAAGTCCATCCTCAGGGATCCCTGCCAAACAAGAATGAGAAAACTCAGGTGAGAACAAGGGTCTGAGAGGTGAGCTGTAACATGTGTCACTCTTTCCTCCCCTGGGATGATTGTTGGGGAAATAGATACAACATGTAGCCCTAGGCAGTCTATAAAAGAGCAGTTTCTTTTCTTTCTCTCTCTCTTTTCCTTCCTTTCTTCCCCACTCCCTTCCTTCCTCCATCCTTCCTTTCCTTCCTTCCTTCCTTCCTTCTTTCTCTCCTTCCTTCCTTCTTTCCTTTAACTGAAAAAGTGTTCATTTTTTTCTTTCCTTTCCACATCTTTCTATCTTACCTGAGATGTTTCAAATCCAGCCAGAGGATATGATTATCTAAGGTCCATCCTAAGATGAGCTGGGCTCAACAGGGGAGAGGGACGACTCAGAGACACTTTCTAGAGTCAACTGAATTTCAGAGAAGCAAAGCAGCTTACCTGGGTCACTCAATTAAAAAGCTGGTTCTTCAAACTCTGAACCAGTTCAAGGGGCGATACCTGTGATTTATCATTGACATCTCAATGCTTGCAGAAACTGAAGAGACAGATGAAGTAAACAAACAAACAAAACCCAACAGCTTTCCAGAGCCTAGCACATAGATTCTCTAGGAATGATACTAATTCTTCTGAGTGCTTTTCACGATTATTCAAAATGTCATCTGTATCTCATTTTTTTTTTCTAGTTCAGTGTCCAGGATTGACTATAAAGCTTACAAAAAGTCATTTTGTATATATGCCCAGATTCCAGGTAGGAACTGGGGAAACAAACACTCTTTGGTTTTATGACTTCTCCAAAATGTCTCACTGAAAAATGTTAATACCAAATTTTTAACATTTCCTAGAAGCTGTTATGGGAATTTTCCCCATCCATCAGACTATGTTGTTGTTGTTCAGTCCCTAAGTCATGTCTGACTCTTTGTGGCCCCATGGACTGCTGCACACCTTCACTATCTCCCAGAGTTTGCTCAGACTCATGTCCATTCAGGCAAGGATGGGATCCAATGATCTCATCCTCTGTTGCCCCCTTCTCCTCCTGCCCTCAGTCTTTTCCAGCATCAGGGTCTTTTCCAGTGAGTCAGCTCTTTCATCAGGTGGCCAAACTATTGGAGTTTCAGCTTCAGCACTAGTTCTTCCAATGAATATTCAGTATTGATTTCCTTTAGGATGGACTGGTTTGATCTCCTTGCAGTCCAAGGGACTCTCAAGAATCTTCTCTAGCACCACAATTCAAAAGCGTCAATTCTCAGTCTTTATAGTCCAACTCTCACATCCGTGCATGACTAATTGAAAAACCATAGCTATACAGACCTTTGTCAGCAAAGTGATATCACTGCTTTTTAATATATTGTCTAGGCTTCCCTGGTAGCTCAGCTAGTAAAAAATCCACCGTCAATGCAGGAGACCCTGGTTTGATTCCTGGGTCTGGAAGATCCCCTGGAGAAGGGAATAGCTATCCATTCCGATATTCTGGCCTGGAGTATTCCATGAACTGTATAGTCCATGGGGTCTCAAAGAGTCAGACAGGACTGAGGGAGTGAAGTTTGTCACCATGAAAGGTTTGTCATGGCTTTCCTTCCAAAGAGCATCCATCTTTTAGTTTCATGCCTGCAGTCACCACCTGTAGTGATTTTGGAGCCCAAGAAAATAAAATCTGTCACTATTTCCAATTTTTCCCTATCCGTCTATTTGCAGTGAAGTGATGGGATGATGCCTCGATCTTACTTTTTTGAATGTTGATTTTTAAGCCAGCTTTTTTACTCTCCTTTTTCACCTTCATCAAGAAGCTCTTTAGTTCCTCTTCACCTTCTGCCATTAGAGTGGTATCATCTGCATATCTGAGGTTGTTGATATCTCTCCTGGTAACTTGATTCCAGCTTGTGAGTCATCAGCTCAACAGTTCAGTCACTCTGTGGTGTCCAACTCTTTGCAACCCCATGGAAGTACTCAGCATAGAAGTTAAATAAGCAGGGTGACAATATACACCCTTGACATACCCCTTTCTCAATTTTGAACAAGTCCATTGTTCCATGTCCATTCCTAATTGTTGCTTCTTGTCCTGCATATAGGTTTCTCAAGAGTTAGATCAGGTGGTCTGGTATTCCCATCTCTTTCAGAATTTTCCACAGTTTATTGTGATCCATGCAGTCAAAGGCTTTGGCATAGTCAATAAAGCAGAAATAGATGTTTTTCTGGAACTCTCTTGCTTTTTCCATGATCCAGTGGATGTTGGCAATTTGATCTCTGGTTCCTCTGCCTTTACTAAAACCAACTTGAACATCTGGAAGTTCATAGTTCACGTATTGTTGAAGCCTGGCTTGGAGAATTTTGAGCATTACTTTACTAGCGTGTGAAGCTCTTTTCTGTACAGTTCTCCTGTGTGTTCTTGCCATCTCTTCTTAATATCTTCTGCTTCTGTTAGGTCCATACCATTTCTATCCTTTATCGAGCCCATCTTTGCATGAAATATTCCCTTGATATGTCTAATTTTCTTGAAGAGAACTCTAGTCTTTCCCATTCTGTTGTTTTCCTCTATTTCTTTGCATTGATCGCTGAAGAAGGCTTTCTTATCTCTTCTTGCTATTCTTTGGAACTCTGCATTCAGATGCTTATATCTTTCCTTTTCTCCTTTGCTTTTCGCCTCTCTTCTTTTCACAGCTATTTGTAAGGCCTCCCCAGACAGCCATTTTGCTTTTTTGCATTTCTTTTCCATGGGGATGGTCTTGATCCCTGTCTCC
>SJYT01078003.1:103634-147194 GCA_006410635.1 Cephalophus harveyi
TCTCTTCTTTTCACAGCTATTTGTAAGGCCTCCCCAGACAGCCATTTTGCTTTTTTGCATTTCTTTTCCATGGGGATGGTCTTGATCCCTGTCTCCTGTACAATGTCACGAACCTCCGTCCATAGTTCATCAGGCACTCTATCTATCAGATCTAGTCCCTTAAATCTATTTCTCACTTCCACTGTATAATCATAAGGGATTTGATTTAGGTCATACCTGAATGGTCTAGTGGTTTTCCCTACTTTCTTCAATTTAAGTCTGAATTTGGTAATAAGGAGCTCATCATCTGAGCCACAGGCAGCTGCTGGTCTTGTTTCTGTTGACTGTACAGAGCTTCTCCATCTTTGGCTGCAAAGAATATAATCCATCTGTTTTGGTGTTGACCATCTGGTGATGTCCATGTGTAGAGTCTTCTCTTGTGTTGTTGGAAGAGGGTGTTTGCTGACCAGTGCATTCTCTTGGCAAAACTCTATTAGCCTTTGCCCTGCTTCATTCCGTATTCCAAGGCCAAATTTGCCTGTTACTCCAGGTGTTTCTCGACTTCCTACTTTTGCATTCCAGTCCCCTATAATGAAAAGGACATCTTTTTTGTGTGTTAGTTCTAAAAGGTCTTGTAGGTCTTCATAGAACCGTTCAACTTCAGCTTCTTCAGCATTACTGGTTGGGACATAGACTTGGATTACTGTGATATCAAATGGTTTTCCTTGGAAACGAAGAGAGATCATTCTATCGTTTTTGAGACTGCATCCAAGTACTGCATTTCAGACTCTTTTGTTGACCATATTGGCTACTCCATTTCTTCTAAGGGATTCCTGCCTGCAATTGTAGATATAATGGCCATCTGAGTTAATTCACCCATTTAGTTCGCTGATTCCTAGAATGTTGATGTTCACTCTTGCCATCTCCTGTTTGATCACTTCCAATTTGCCTTGATTCATGGACCTGACATTCTAGATTCCTATGCAATATTGCTCTTTATAGCATTGGACCTTGCTTCTATCACCAGTCACATCCACAACTGGGTACTGTTTTTGCTTTGGCTCGATTCCTTCATTCTTTCTGGAGTTATCTCCAGTAGCATATTGGGCACCTACTGACCTGGGGAGTTCCTCTTTCAGTATCCTATCATTTTGCCTTTTCATACTGTTCATGGGGTTCTCAAGGCAAGAATACTGAAGTGGTTTGCCACTGCCTTCTCCAGTGGACCACATTCTGTCCAGTGGAGGAGGGGGCATTGCAATACTCAGGTTAACCACTAAAGGAATAGTAAAATAAAAAAGTTATTTTTAATCCCATCATCGCTAAAAAGGAAGAAAAATCTATTCCAATTGCAAAAATATGGCTAACAAATTTTACTTAATCTTTTTAGAGAACTAATGGAAATATATCTCATTTGTATGAAAAAGATTTGTTTCAAAATGCAAATCAGTACTGGGTACTTCTGGTTGAAGAATGAAGACCTATTAGTTCCACAACAGGAAAACATTACATTAAATACCATTTGGAGAAAAGGACAAAATAAAGTACATGATCCTTACCTAAATAATCTAAAACTCTACAAACAGAATACACAATTGAGAGAGTCTTTAATTATTTGCTTCAAAAAACAAAGACCCATTCAAGTGGGTTCAAGAGAAAGCACATTTATTTCAGGATCCATCACTTGATCTTTTAACTGGGGAAGAGGAAATACGGATAAATAGATTTGTGGAGGGCTGCGGTTATAAGCTAGGGCTCTGGAATTGGACAATCTAGTTTAGTTCTTCCACTTACCAGTTACGTTACTTGGACAAGTTAGTTAATTTCTATAGAGGCTTTAATTTCCTTTTATTTAAAACAATAAGTCCAGAGAGTTGTAAGGATTATACTAGATCATGTATGTAACGTGTTAAGTAGAGTGGCTTTCTCAAAGTGCTCAATATATGTCATCTATTACAATTGACCCTTGAATAACTTGGGTTTGATCTACATAGATTCACTTATGGGCAGATTTTTTTTCCAACAAATATGTAGCACAGTACTACATGCTCTGTAGTTGGTTGAATTCACAGATGTGAAACTACAAATATGGAGGACAGATTGTAAAGTTATACTTGGATTTCTGGGAGGGTGGGCACCCCTAACCCCTGTGTTGTTCAAGAGTAGTTGTGCCCCTTAGAACTACACCGAGCACAAGAGACTGATGTTTGTGTTCATTCAAAATGTACACGTTGAAATCTAATTCCCAGTGTGATGGTACTTGGAGGTAAGGTCGTTGGCAGGCAATCAGGTCATGAGTGTGGAGCCTCATGAATAATAGGATTAGCAAGCTTATAAGAGGCCAGAGAGCTAGCATGCCCTTTCTGCTAATGACACAGTACAGTGGCCCTCTGTAAACCAGGAAGACACTCACCAAGAACTTGACTATGCTGGCACCCAGATCTTGAACTTCTAGCCTCCAGAACTGTGAGAAATAAATGTTTGCTGTTTAAACCACCCTAACCCATGGTAATTTGTCTTAGCAGCTCAAACTAGGACATGCAGTCTATTAGGGTTCTTCAGAGATACAGAATCAATTGGGTACATGCATATTTAGAGAGAGCAATTTATTTTAAGGAATTGCCTCATGCCATTGGTGCAGCCGGGACTGGCAAGTCCAAAATTGGTAGGGTAGGGTGGTACAGACTTGAAATTCAGGTATGATTTGGTGTTTCAGCTTTGAGTCCAAAATCCACAGAGCAGGCATTTGTTTGTTGGAGCTTATTTTTGTCTCTGATTGTTGTTTCCATGTTACTGGCTGCTTCTGCCTCAAATCTGTGATATACGAGGCAGAAAGAAAACAGACAAAAAACCAAGTATCATTGCCTGGTCCTGAGGGGCCTAGCCAGTCTGGCTTCTTCTGTTTGTTTTATATATAATGTCCAGGGTTTTCAGTCTTTCTTAGGAGGAGGAATAAGGAAAAGTATGTATACACTATCTTCCCAGAAGAGTTCAGATTTTTTTTTTAATGTAGCTGAACTAGTTTCACTTGTGGCTTCTGAGTTTAGTGTCATATTTAAGAAGGCCTTCTTCATGCCAAAGTCACTAAGAATTCATTCATGGTTTCTTCTGGAATTGACAAATTTTTCACATTTAAAATTAGTCATTTGTCATCATCCCTGAGATTAAGTAGTTTTATGTAAGTGTATGAATTTGCTAGCTACACTGCCCTGAATTGATCAATTACATAGCTACCTGATTCATCACAGACAAATTAAGATCACCATTTAAAAAGATGCCTTTATTGATTTATAAAACTAGAATTTTATCTCTAAAGGACATAGAAGCTAGTCTAGAGCAACCTTTTGGGGGGAAAATCTGTTTATCTGCTAAAGTATTCAATCATTATTAGCAGGAAGAAGAAAGTTGTTTTTACTAAATTAAGATCTTGCTTTTTGTCCATGCAAATGATGCTTTATTATTATCACGGCTTACATAAACATTATTAATTTCTATAAAATTGCAAACAGATATGCTTTTCCAAAATAAACACTGCTGCTGCTGCTAAGTCGCTTCAGTCGTGTCCAACTCTGTGCAACCCCATAGACGGCAGCCCACCAAGCTCCCCCATCCCTGGGATTCTCCAGGCAAGAACACTGGAGTGGGTTGCCATTTCCTTCTCCAATGCATGAAAGTGAAAAGGGAAAGTGAAGTCGCTCAGTCATGTCCGACCCTTTGCGACCCCACGGACTGCAGCCTACGAGGCTCCTCCATCCATGGGATTTTCCAGGCAAGAGTACTAGAGTGGGTTGCCATTGAAGAGATGCAAAAACACCTTGTAGTGGTAGCTTCTTTTCCAACCAAAATGGTAACTGTAATCCAAAACTTGACCTGCCTTTGTACTTTTTCTAAGAGCATATAATCTCAAAACTTTTATGTGACTTCATTTTCCTTTTAATTATATTTATATACATTTAACTTTTGAAATTTGATTCCCTTAAGTTTTTCAAGGAGGTCTTAATAGTTCTTTGCTTTTGATTTATAGAAAGCCAAATGAGAAATTTGCTCATGTAACCAAACGAAGCAAACCCAGTGTGGACCATGTCAGAGCCCAGTGTGGACCACGTCAGAGCCCAGTGAATTCGACACCCTTCCCTCCTTGTATCCCTCCCTTATCTGTATCTACTCAGTGGCTGCATTCTCCTAGGTACCTCTACGTGTCAGCTTCTGAACTGAATCCCTATAATTTATGATCATCCCAAGGGAGAAACAAACAAAAATCCTCCCTCTTTGGCTTCAGGAAGGTAAAATCTCTGAGAGGTACTCTGATGGGCCTTGTTGTGGCCAAGCAAACAGGTCACTACTGATTGTTATAAAACTGGGAGACTAGGAAGACATCTATCTCCCACTAAAGAAGGGAAGTGATTTGCTTCAGAAGCAGGGGAGATGGTCCTGAGAAGATAAAAACACTGCAGAACTACTTCAAGTATTTGTTAAGTTTAATATCCAATAATATTAAAACTCGAGTAAACTCATAAACATGATGGATGACTAAAATCAGTCATCTTTTTAAGGGCCGAGGGGTCACCCCCCACATCCTATAAAATAAAGGCTTGTCTACAGAGCTCTACTATTATCTCATGTCTGTAGAGAAACTAAAGCAATGGTAACATATAAAGAATATACAATGTTGTAGTCAAACTGCAGACCTTGCTGAGTTCCAACTCTGAACTTCTGGATGATTGAGTGGGCCTTTTTAGACTTTAACTTCCTTATCTGTGCTGTGAGGAGATAAAAATAAAGCCTAATCATGGGGTTGTTGTGAATAGTAAACAAAATAACTTCAGAGATACAGTAGCTTTCAGTGTTAGCTATTATTATTACCTAGTTGGTAAAGAATCTGCCTGCAATGCAGGAGACAGGGGTTTGATCCCAGGGTTGGGAAGATCCCCAGGAGAAGGAAACGGCAACTCACTCCAGTATTCTTGCCTGGGAAATCCCAAGGACAGAGAAGCCTGGTAGGCTACAGTCCATTGGGTTGCAAGAGTCAGACACGATTTAGCAACTAAGCCACCACTGGGTCAAAAAGCACAATCCAAGTTTTGAATAAACCCATTGGCTAATTTAATATTCTATTATATCAGCTCTGAGTACAAGACATTACAATAGTAAGACTATTCTAATCCTTTAGGTCCTGTTTTTGAGAAAAGTTTCTTGATGGCATATTGAAAATAATTCAGTATGGGAAAAAAAAAAAAAAAAAAAGGGTAGCTGGATGACCACCTGTTTTGATGGCGTTATAATGGAATCATCTATTTTTGATTATTTATGACAAAGTACCATCAGAACCAACCTCATTTTTCTTAAATTCCATTTTCTAACCAATCCTTCCCTGAAATATATCTATGAAGTGAAGTGAAGTGAAGTCGCTCAGTCGTGTCCGACTCTTTGTGACCCCATGGACTGTAGCCTACCAGGCTCCTCCCTCCATGGGATTCTCCAGGCAAGAGTACTGGAGTGGGTTGCCATTTCCTTCTCCAGAAATATATCTATAGAACTTCTGATACGGACATGGCTTACATCTGAAGTCCTCTTTGTCCAACTGGAAAGTTACTATTAATGCCAGCTGTAGCTGTGTTGGAGTTCTGACTCATATTAGCATTCATTTCAATAAAGAGAAAATCACCTCTATGTTGCCACATCTCGATTCTCCTACTCCCTTCGGCTTTTTCATAACCTTTCATGCTCTCCAAAAACAGGGACCATGATGATACCACATAACCAAAAAATAATTAAAATCAGGAAACTTGGGTTAAAAATTTACTTGTGGAAGAGGAAGGCCTAAGAGGGCCATTTTTCTAGTCAAAGATAAACGTTTATCAGTGTGTGTAGATTGAGGGATTTCAATGAGAGAAGGGGGGCTTGTCATGATTCACAAGTACAGGAAAAATCTGCCTGTTGAATTCCTACCCACGTAACCCTAAACAGTGATTAACTCACAAGAAGTCTTCCTCCAGCAGCATAGTACAGGGTGTACAGAAGATATACGTGTTGGGGCTGGGAGAAAAGTAACTGAGCGTAAGGAAGAGGAAAAGCAGCAAGACAGAAGAATCTGATCCGTGAAGTGAGGTGAGAATTCTTGTCATTCTGATTTACAATTGTAAATACTAAAATAATTATTACTGTGTTCTCCAGTATTTGCTGTTTCCTAAAATGTTTTAAGTTCTCTAATATTTCTTTACCATCTGCCACCCCCTAACTAGCAATAAACTATGAATAAAGATTTAAATTGGCTCTATTAGTAGGCACAATTTATTTTACAATCAACACACGGGAACTTTGAAACACAGCACGATCTTCAAATCTCACTCTAGGTCGATTTAAATACTCAGACACTAAAAACTGATACCAGCACAGCCTATAAATGACAGTTATAAATCAAACAAGTTATATAACCAGACAAATCTTTCATGGACAAGAAGAACCCCGTGAAAAGCTTTACAGGAAGGTCACAGCCTTTCAAGTGGAAAATGGCACATGAGTCGGTTTTATAGTAACTGTGGACATGGTATGTTTAGTCTTTGTTTAACCAACAATTTCATCAAACATCTTTTTTTAATGCACATGCTGAGATAACTGTGTCTATACCTCAGTTCCTCCTGGGGGATTTGACATTTCCGAAGGTACAAATACTGTAGATAAAATGTCACTGCAGGAACTACATAAAGATCAGTCTGCTCAGGATAAATTCTATAGAAAACTACAATTAGCTGAACTATGTCAGAGCTCCTTTAAGATGCAGCTTTCCTTCATTTCATTGCATCTTCATAAGTAGCACTTTATATAAATGCTATTTATATAAAGCATTTTATTTACATATAAGTTATGATTCTAACTATCCATCTCTATGGCTATAAAATTTTTCTTTTCCTGAAAATCTCCTCTCTCCTACAACTGTTCTGCTTGCCTCTTTGTTCCCAAGAACATATATTTCTTTTTTAAAAGGAAATTTATTTTCCTTTGAGAATAACTGCTGGGCAGCCTGCCTCAGAAAGGGAATAGAAATGTTTCTCCTGCATTTTGAAAAAACGTTTTTCTCTCCAGGAATATCTGTCCTATTATACAACAGAATCAGCATGAAGTCAGGGCGTGGTAGACAGGGTCTTGTTGGAAAGCACATATTCTGTGAAATGTGGAATCCCGCCACAGTGCCAGGCAGGTGTGGAGGCAAGCAGGATGCAATCACGTGAGTTCCCAGCTACCTGCCAGGTGAGGACTGTCTGCGCTTGCTCAGACACTCTCTGGCCCTTACTCCTCAGACACCTGCGGACCTACAGCAGCCTCCTGTAAGCCTTCCAGCCCAGCATCACTCTGCAGAGATTCTTTCTCGCCTTCCTCAGAATCCTTAGGATTGTCATTCTCTTGGCAGATTCTCGTTTCAGCCTCCTCCGGCCGCTCTTCACCAACACAATTAGAATTGACATCAAGTTTGCTATCTGATAAAAAGAAGAAAAAAAAAGAAAAAACAAAAAGTCATCTGGCTCTTACCATGTGCCAGACACTCTAAGAGCTTTTGTGTATTAAATCATTTAATCCTCCTAACAACCACAAGGGGGAGTTTTCTATTATTCTTTTACAAATGGGGAAACAGAAGAGAGGGGGTTTGTTAACCTGCTCATCGTTGCACAGCCAGTGAAAATAAGAGAACTGGCATTTGAACTCAGGCCTCGAAATCAGGATTGCAGACAAGCAAAATCCACATTCGAATTCGGCTTTGCCATGAGTTAGCTTGACATGCTTGGTTAGGTAAATGCCTATCCAAGGCTGTCTCCTTATAAAGTGGGGGATAATAAAGCCTCTTGCACATTTGTGGAGAATAAATGAGTAGAATCGTGTGCGGGGTGGACTGATGTCTATCAACCAGGAGTTCTCATCCACTGACAAACCTCCCATATGGCTTCTGGAGTATGTGACCAGCTGTTATACACCATTTTCAACACACAGAATATAAAGGTTTGGTCCAGCAAACAGAAGAAAGCAAGACAGAAAGCCTGACTGTTCTATTAATAATCTATTTATACCAGTTTATTTGGTATGAATGCAGGTTTGTACAGATCATCCATTTCCATTAATACGTTCCTCCACCAGGTGGCAAAGGGATATGGTCCTTTGAGGAATACAGATGAGCGTGCTTAGTGTCAGAATCACCCAGGTAACCTTTCGGCAAACTATCACTTCCCAGAATGTGTGATACATATCCTCTATCCTCTGGGCTGGGACGTAAGAGTGTGGGCGGTTCTCTTCTCCAATATGTGAATCATTGCCACAGCAACTCACTGTTTCTGATGAAAATGAGTCATACACTTTATGAGGAAAGGAGAGGAAAAATAATATGGAACTCACTGCCCTCACACTTGTGGAAAGTTACGCTGTGCAAGTTAACCTGTAATTTATAAATGTATTCCATAATTTTACCTGCAGTTTCATAATTAAGAAATTTAAAGGCTTCCAATCTTAAAATCTTCAGGTAGCCATTAGGGGAAATTTAATTATTTCCTTATTCAAAGACCTTAAAATCCTTTGTGAGCAAAATATAAGTAAACTATTCATTAAGAGTCAGATGGCTCCAGAGCAGTCTCATGAATCACAAAGTAGAAAGGGGAATAAACACCATTCCTCAGAATTTTTATGTTTTTCATTTTCTAGTGCTGTCTAGGCTGACTATAGTCTGTACACTATCCCAGAGACTCAAAAGGATATATTTAAGTATAATCCTGATGTTGGTTAACCCTAGTCTTCCTTGGTTTCCTGAGAAGATGCAGTTCCTATGTGTCCTGTGTTAATATAATTGATCCTTCCTCTTCCTACTGACAAGTATTATGGTCTCGGTTTTTATCCACTTACTGTTCTCCTCTTCACTCTTTGCCTTGGCAGCCTCCAACTGTTGCTTCTCATAAATGTCCTTGAGATTCTTACAGATTTTCTTATGTGCAAACCAGTGTGTTTTCTGGCAGGTCTGATCACAATATATTACCTGAAGGCAATTGTAGGTTTATTTTCAAGAGGTGTAGTCACATGATTTTTCAATTACAACATTAAATCAAGTACTGTGCTGTAAAAATATTAACTTTTCTAGGCATCCCTGGTAGCTCAGATGGTAAAGAATAGGCCTGCAATGTAGGAAACCCGGGACTGACACCCGGGTTGGGAAGATCCCATGGAGAAGGAAATGGCAACCCACTCCAGTATTCTTGCCTGGAGAATCCCATGGACAGAGGAGCCTGGCGGGATGTAGTCCGTGGGCTCACAAAGCATCGGACATGACTAAGTGACTAACTCCCAGTGTGCTTTATTTTAAAACCATGATGTATGAATGTGTATTGTTTATCTTTGCAATTTTTAGCTTACATTTTTTAACAACAATGAATATATAACACATGGTCTACCAAAGACACTAACATATGATTTATTTAAGAGACTTCTGTGTGCCAGAATTGATATAGTACAAGGACAAAGAAAATACAATTGTTGTCCCAGAGGATGCTAGAGCAGGATGGGGTAGCATAGATGGAGGCTAATAATTAACAACATGATTTATATCCTAGAACAGGACGTCACAGCAATGGGAACACAGAGAAGCAATGACTCACTCTAAATAGAGGGAGTCAGTAGACAGGGAAACAGGAAGGAAGCTTTCCACGTGGATGGAATATCTTGTACAAAAATGCAGGAATAGGAAAGTGAATGCTGTGTTTAGGGCAGCAATACATTTGTGTAAACAGAGCTTAGATTTTTGTAAAATTATATGCCAAGCACTGGGCTAGGCTGTTATACATAGAAGGTATTACAGACTGTATTACTGGCCCCAATTCTTCACTCTTCCCTGCACCCATACATTTTCCCATGTGACTTCAAAGTTCTTTTCTCTGAAGGGGAGGAGAATTAACTTTAAATATAGCCATGCAACTTGTTTTGGCCAGAGGAATGAGACAGCATGGCAATTTCGAGGCTGGACCTCAAAAGACCTTGTATGTTTCTACTTGCCTACTTACAGCTCTACCATCACCATGAGGACACGTTCACCCTGGCCTGCTGGTCCAAGGAGGATGAGAAACACATGGAACAGATGTGCCCCAGCCAACCACAAACATGAAGGAAAAAAAAGACTTGTTTTAAGTAATGAATTTTGGAGTGTTTTTATATGTGGCCATACTTAATCATTGTAGATGGTCTCATTTAGTTCTCACAACTCTAGCCCCATTTCACACATAAGGAAACTGAGGCTCCAGGGAAGTAAGTAATTAAAGGTAATGAAACTGGAGAAGAAGTTTCCAGCAGAACATGACGGGTTACAGAAGAATGTGCTAAAGAATTTCAATCTTAAAAACAACAGGAAATTAACATGATCTATAGGGTAAAGTGGAGAAGGAAATGGCAACCCACTTCAGTGTTCTTGCCTGGAGAATCCCAGGGATGGGGGAGCCTGGTGGGCTGCTGTCTCTGGGGTCGCACAGAGTCGGACACGACTGAAGCGACTTAGCAGCAGCAGCAGCGTAGGGTAAAGTGAATGTCCAGATGCATGCATGTGGGTAGTGTCTGTATGTGAGAAGAATCCATTCAGATATGCTCTTTATAAAGATAATTCTGGCAGAAGTTGGTAGCAGTGCAGAAAGCTTAAAGATTGGTGACAGTGAGAAGGGAGTGAGAGCTTTACGAGCAAGAGCTGATGAAAAGAGAGTAGCTGAAGTCAACACTGGAAGATTTAAGACTGCATATTTATGAATTGTTGTAGGTTCTCACATATGCACCAGTCCCAGCCTCCTGTGAATAAGCTTTCTCCTGTTTTCTCATAACCATTCATTCATTCATACTCTCTTTTTTGGGTGTGGTCAGCATAGAAGCTGGGCAACATGTAAGCTGGGCAACATGTGAGCTGGACAGAAGAGGGAATAGAACTACATCTATCCTATAGTTCTTTTTCAAAATTATTTTAAAATATTAGATTCAATACTTCATATCTAATATATTAGAATTTATTAGAAAAAAATGCCAACTATTACATTTATAGAATATGAAAACTCAGTTACCAACTTTGATGAAATCTAAACTGGATGTCAATGAACTTAACTTCATTCTTACCATTTTGCACACTGAGCATCTTTTACTTGCTCCTTTTTCTCCACAGGTAGTGCAAAATTCAACATCCACAAAACCCACCTGACCAGTGATGGCTTGGGTAAGCACAGAGAATGCAGTGGGATCAGAACCCTAGAGGAAGTAAGAAGAGGAGAAAAAAAAAAAAACTCTGAAATCACCATGGACAGACTACAGAGAAGACACTTCCAGAAAAAAAGACAAAATGATTAAGGCGAGAGAGAGCCTGCACAGACTTTACGACACATACACCTTTCTGAGTACACCTTTTTCTGCACCAAGTACATGGCAGGTAAGTCGTGGATCCAGATGTTCAGAAAGAAAAAATTTGGCTCTATTCTAGAATAAATGTATTTTTCAACTGGGATTATTCAGTAAGCATACAAAGATTTCAGATATAGGACAGTGAACTCAGAGTGGAATTTCCTTCTGAGAATTAAAACAATATATAATGCATATTCTGAGGGACAATTTATAGGATACATCACAAATGTTTATCACAATTCTTAAAAGTTTAACGCAACTTAAGTGTTTTAAAGAACTTGTCTATTTAAAACTATTTACTTGATGTAGATCCATAATTCTAATAGATAAAAATTATCACCTTTATCACTGAAATACTCCAAACTCTTAAGATTAAAGAGCTATACATGTGGTTGCATTAGGTTATTAAGAAAAACCAAAAATATGAAAATTATACAGTTATTGAAAATCAGAATGGCTTGCTAAAGAGGATTTATGAAATTTCTTAACAGAGGAAATTATAAGGGCAAATATTTATCTGCCTGGGGTAATGCTATTAAGACCTATTTAAATATTTATCTGCCTGGGATAATACTATTAAGATCTACTTAGAGCAGTTACAGGGTATGGAGCTATTGTACCTATTCACAACAGTTTTTGTTTCTGAGTTTTTCAAATTTGCTTCTTTATTCTTAACTAAAAATGTGGAAATTTTCATAATTTATATTTTTATTTGCTTTTCCTAAGAATATTTATTTTACCAGTTATACATAATGGCACCCCACTCCAGTACTCTTGCCTGGAAAATCCCATGGACGTAGGAGCCTGGTAGGCTGCAGTCCATGGGATTGCTAAGAGTCGGACATGACTGAGCGACTTCACTGTCACAACTTTCATGCATTGGAGAAGGAAATGGCAATCCACTCCAGTGTTCTTGCCTGGAGAATCTCAGGGACAGGGGAGCCTGGTGGGCTGCCGTCCATGGGGTCGCACAGAGTCGGACACGACTAAAGCAAGTTAGCAGCAGCAGCAGCATACATAACAAATAACCACCTTGGAATGCTGTTTTACACTGCACTCATTTCAAAACCACTTTACTCCTCCTGAAAACAAATAATTACTAAGTTTCTTTTTAGTTCAAGAGTTAAGAATTCTCTTTTGTAATGAAGATAATATAAGAGTGAGAAAAAAGAGCTAAAATAAAACCTCAGATACTAGTTATAAGTTAATAATTTCATCAGGAATGACTGTCTATGGCAGTTGTGCTGAAATGATAATATATCAGATAGTTTGTTCAAAATTCAGATCCATCTATACTTTCTAAATTAGAGTCTCTAAGGATGTGGTCCATGTACCTGCATTATTACAAGTGATTCTGAAACATACTAAAAGTTTGAGAATTACTGGTACTTAAATGTTTTTACAATTACATGTTCATGTTCAAATATTCTTTTCATAAACATGACTGAGACAGGGTTTCCCTGGTGGCCCAGTAGTACAGAAATCTGCCTGCCAATGCAGGAGATATGGGTTCAGTCCCTGGGCTGGGAAGATCCCAGAGGCCTCGGAGCAACCAAGTCCGTACACCACAAATCATGAGCCTGTGCTCTAGAGCCCAGGGCCCACGTATGCCGCAACTACTGAACCCCACACACCCTACAGCCTGTGTTCTACAAGAGAAGCTACCACAATGAGAAGCCCGTGCACTGAAGCTAGAGTAGCCTCCATTATCTGCAGAATATCTGCACAGAATGAATGTCTATGGCAGTTGTGCTGAAAAGAGGGTGTGCATCAGAGAGCTTGCTGAAAATTGCCTCAACTACAGAGATGCCCTTGCAGCGACGAAAACCTAGTGCAGCCAAAAATTAAAAATAAATAAGTGAAAGTTAAGGGGGAAAAAAAACCATGACTGAGACATGTTCAAAATCTTCCCCAAGATGGGACTTTTGTAGGAGTCACAAAACAATGATATTCTCACAAATATACCAGAAGTAAAACTAAAATATTTTTTGCTAGAAGTATGGCTATTAATGTGAACTATTGCCTCAGAAAAAAATTGATGGTACAGCAGAGTAACCATGAGAAATCTTTCTTGTCACAGTTGAGTGATAAGAATTCTTTCTTACTATACAAAACCTTGTCATCTACCTTGTTAAATAGGTATCCTATAAAATCAGAGACCTTAGCTAGCCTTTCAGAAGTTAAAATATACACCTTCAAATGATAAAGCAAAATATCTCTAACAGTCTCATGTTACAATGCTTGAGCAGCATTTCAACAGAGCTATGCCTCACACTTCCTGCTGAACTCTGTGACAGGCAGAAGCCAGAGTGCCACGACAGGCAGAGGTCTGGCCTCAGGCACTAACACTGTCAGGAAATACCACGGGTGATCTTCATGGCAGCCGGCCATGAGAACCACCATGTCATGGGACAAGGTTAATACTGCTTCAGAGGCTTCTGAACTTGCAGAATACTGGAATCTGTTAGGCCGTCAACAGTGGCTATCTGGGACACGCACAACCACAAGCACTGCAGATCAAGTCTTCAAGACAGCAGAAGTTTTTAAAGAGATAAATGTTTCTAAAATGCATTAAATAAATATTATCTTGATTACTGATGACTCAGATCGCTAGGATAAACATCAAACACCATACTAACTACGCTGTTCTATGATATAGGGCTAAGATGGATTGTTGAGTCCTACGCTGACCTGCTTTGACTTTTTAAAAAGTACTCCGACCTGCTATTTTTAGTTTTTCTGTTTTCTCCCTTAAAGGTACAATGTCAGCTACACTTATTAGTGCTGGATATCACTCAGCAGCCACTGTTAATTGCTTCTCTGATAAGCTTATGCTTTCGAGCTCTAGACCAATTTTATTTTCTTGCCTGCCTAGGACAGGAATATGAGTTTGGAGGAAGAGCATTAGATGCCTTGCAACTGTGAGGTTATTAGCATGTGCATGATAATCCATGGCTAAAGAATACTGGGTGGGAAACTGGGAAAGGATTTGGGTCCGTAGTTCACTCTACCAGACTGGATCTGCCTTCCCCTGGGCACATATTTAATATGTGGATTAAGTAAGCTCTGATCTATTTAATTCATAGTTGGCTGGAGTATGATATGCACAGCCAAAACACATTCATAATTGATAAGTGACCCTCATAATACGCTAACTTTAAACTTCCAGAAACTTAAACACCAAATAGCCAAGTGTATTAAAGAGCAAGCGGAAAGAATCTCTATGTGAAATCATGGCAAACTCTCAGGAATAAATCAATGCATGAACTTCATGAAATCATCTTGTCTTCTTAGGCCTTTCTTCTTTAATGGTTCTGACTGGATGAAATCTTAATATATAAAAGGAGCACCTGGAACTCATTTTTAGTCCTGATTTTTTCAGGCTGAGAATGATACAACAGCCTAGAGAAGGCAGAGAAGACATTGCCAGAGGGAGGGAGGAAGGCATGGATAACAGTGTCAGGATCAGTTTCTTGCCTAATACACAAAGGCTGATAAGGGATTTCATTGAAATGTATAAAAGCATAACTGGTATAGATAAGGTGATCTGAAAGCTATCCAAAATAGGGAAGGCAGGGAGTGTCTTTAATACCACTTAAATAAATACATAACGAAAGCAAGTAAAGAACAGATAATAAAGTTCAAATTTACTTTCCATAACTGTTAAGTATAAATAGACTTTTTTTTTAATGTGTGGAAAATTTATAAAATCAGAGGCATTAAGGGAGGATCTAAGAAGTGGGACATACTTTAAGATTGTTTAGCAGGATACACAATGCGCTTTCCCATAACTCATCCTCTCACATCCCCCCGACAGGAAACCATGAAAGTAGACATTCAATTCCTACTTCCATCTAGTACGGGATTTTATGCTAGTTTTTCACAAGCTACATATGAAAACAAACGTGGGTCTGTATTACGTCCTGGATGTGATCCCACCATTGAGGTTTCACCGAGTCATTAAAAATGTAAATATCCACTGTAACTATAATATCTATATTCTGATCTAAGGAAATACTGTGTATTAAACCATTAACTATATAAATGAAAGAAGAGGACTGACAGAGGGAAACCGCATAAACAGAAACAATGTCAGCAGGCAAATTTATCTCCATGTTTGTTTCTGAAATTTCCTTAAGATAATTATGCCTTTATTAGGTAACTAAATAATGCTAAGGAGAACATGCCTCTAATTGTATAAAATATGGTAATTAGGTCTCACTGACGGAGTTAACCTAGTTAGGAAGAGCCTTACAATTTCGACAGGAGCAATGCTTCGCACGAGCTGCTGGAGGAGAGTAGCTTCACAATAAGGAAATTTTCTGATACTTTCTCGAATGATCTTTTCTTGATATACTGGAAAGCCATCAGAAGCTCGGCCTTTTAACAAGCTGAAAGACAGTTTTACAAGAGAGTAACTGGAATTGAATTACCAAGCATTTCCTCCCAGCTGAACACATGAACTTCGAGTAGTTCCTTCCTGGCTCCGTGGGCCTCCCTGGTAGCTCCCAGGGTAAAAATCTGCCTGCAGCACAGGAGACTGGGGTTTGATCCCTGGGTTGGGAAGATCCCCTGGAGGAGGGCAAGGCGGCCTACTCCAGTATTCTTGTCTGGAGAATTCCATGGACAGAGAAGCCTGGAGGGCTACAGCCCATGGGGTTGCAGAGAGTCAGACATGACTGAGTGATCAACACTTTCACTTTTCTTTGCTGCTTAAGATTTTCACTGTGTAGTCACATCATGAGGATTGATTCAATTCAAATTGCTATTCCACTTGCCCAATTAGGCCAGGTCTTATCAGGTTTAGGAGCCCAGGGATGTATTTTAAAAGGTGACCCCTGACGTAAAACATACTAGACATTTATCAGATTAGCTAGTTATTTATTACCATGGCAGTTATTTGAACAAAGAATGTAAACTCTGATTAAGTCACACCCTTCCAACTTAGTTCTCTTTTCTTAGTAAAATCATGAGAATCTGACCCCTGGACTTGGGCTACCTTCTAGCAGTATGATTTTACAAATGCTTTTTAACCTCTCCAAACTTCAGATTTCTCACCCATAATTTAGGATGGCAAAAATGCCGTAAATACTACAGAATGGAATAGTCAATCTACTTTTAATAGGGCCCCTGGTTTCTGGCAGATTAACTGTGATCTAAACAATAACAGCTGCTGCTAAAATGTTTAATTTTTAAAGCCATAATGAGATTTCATATAATAAAACATTATCCATTTGAGTGTATTTTATACATGACATGGTGAAAACTGTACCTTTTGATCAGAGTGTCCAATTTATTTTCTCTGTCTTTTAAGAAGTTAATACATTTCTGAAAGATACAGCTGATGTAATGCATTTTCATAGCCAGTACTTCATTCATGTCTCTTTGTTTCATACATTTCTCACAAATCAAATCCATCACCTTGTAGCATTTATTCAGAGCTGCTTCTTCTGCCAGCAGAGGATTCTCATTTATAAGCATCACAATCTAGAAGAAACCCCAGTGAGCTTAGAAATTCCATAAGAGATTTTTCCATGCTCAATTTAGGCAGTCAGTTTTGATTACCAAATAAAGTCTTTCTCATGGTCACATATTTGCCATGTTAATTCAAATAAAAATACAAATTGCCACTGATCAAGTTGTAAAACTAGTAACAGAAAGACATCATGAAATCTCTTGAACTCTGTATATCAAAGTTATTGTGTGATTTGCCATCCAGTTAAACTAAGTATTAGTTGGCCACTTGGAATCATGGTTTCTATATCTGTTAAAAGCTCTTTTACTCAAGATGAAAGTGTTAGTCACTCAGTTGTGTCTGACTCTTTGCAACCCCATGAACTGTAGCCCATCAGGCTCCTCTGCCCATGGGATTGTCCGGGCAAGTACTAGAGTGGGTAGCCGTTCCCTTCTCCAGGGGATCTTCCTGACCAAGGGATTGAACCTGGATCTCCCATACTGCAGGCAGATTCTTTATTGCCTGAGCTAGGGAAGCTCTCTCACTAAAGATAAGCATGGCATATTTGTACACCCTTTATATACAGAAACAAATCACAGAGCAATCACTACTTTTAGCTAATATTACTGAGCATTAGGATTTCATGGCTAGGAAAACCACAATTCTCATTCATTCTTGTTAATTATAAAGAAATGAGGTTTTTATGGGCAGAAGTCTAAAAATAAAAGGTGTATTGCTTACTAACTACATTTCTCTGTGGAAATTTTCCTAATATGCTTCTAATCATTAATATGAATAGATGAAAGAGGAAAGCAAAACTAGCTTTTAAAAGGGGTAATTATAGAGAGTTATCCAGTATGATGCATTATGGGTCCTACACTTCCCAAATACACACAGATTAAGCCCAAATTCAGTGTAAGAAGTATTTTCTTCTTTATTGATTGCATAGGACACCTGTACAAATCCATATAACATAACAGTAATGTAAGTATGTGGGAAACAGAGGCACAACTGTGTTCTCAGAGCAGAAAGTCATTCAGTATTTGTTAAGCTATGTGTCACAGTAAAATACCTATCCCAGGTAACCGAAACGTTAGGAAACAACAGATGGCAGATTTCATGAATCAGATCCTTTTCTTTAGACAAGGAGCAAGGTAAAACCCATGCCCAAGCCTCCTATGTGAAAATTTAACATAAACTAAATATTCTTGTTAAATTAAAATAAGACTTTAACTTATTTCTGACCCTACTGATACACAGCCAAGTCTTTTACTTCAAATATAGCACTCAATAATAAACTAGACTGCATGAAATAAGTATAATCAGAATCCTCACTGATAAATTTGCTGACAACTTCCTCTACCATTGTATAATGCAAAAGTTAATTTGTGGCAGAGAAGAAAAGAATCATTAATTATTTATATTTCTCCTATCAACTACCATCACTTGATGCCGTTTGCTCAGTATTTTGTCTACATTATGAATCAAAACATAGGTTCTAAACTTGGATGTGAGAATTCTATAAAAAAAAAACCAAACACCCCCAAATAGAACCCAGATTAATTATTTTTTTTGTTTAAGACATTAGACTTTATTTACTTTATAATATATATCAGTAAACCTCATGGACTGTTGCCTGCCAGGCTTCTCTGTCCATGGAATTCTCCAGGCAAAAATACTGCAGTGGGTTGCAATTCCCTTCTCCAGAGGATCTCTTGGACCCAGGGACTGAACCCAGCATATTCTTTACCAGCTGAGCCACCAGGGAAGCCCAAACACAATGAAAAATGATATATATCCACAGCTCAATGATGAGCTCATGGAAGCATTTATCATAGCTGCACACAAAAGAAAGAATACTTGAATTAGTTTCCTTCCTTTAGTCTCTGAAGCATTATAAAGGATATTTGTTATAAATGGAAACATTATTATTAATAATTGCTGAGGATGAATAAATAAATTCTGGGCTTAAAAATCATGTTAATGATCAAAAAACAGGATCACTTGCACACATCTATCTTCTGATCACTTACAGACCCTGCTAAACTCTATTGCCATTCTTCCTTTGGCCTCTGTTTTTCTCCATTATAAACGTCTATATCCTGGCCATCAGCACAACTCCCTAAGTCCCTGTTGAAAACAAACATCCTTATTGCTATAGCAGCCACTTAACCTCCTCACAAATGTATCTGTGTTAGGTACACTATGGCAAAAGGTACACTGTTGGATCAAGTGTTGGACTGTGCTTATTTTTAAATTTTTAAAGGTCTTTGATTTGACTGGTGGCTATTAGTTACTTTTTTATAATATGCCCTCTGAAGACCCATGCCAGCTTGAAAAGGGGTAAAGCAATGAAAATGGCCCATAACCAAAGCAACTGGGCAGCTTTTAACTAAAGTGTGGATAAAGAAAGGTTTTCAAGCAAATAGACTATATCTACAAAAGGCAAGGTCTGGTCAGAAAGAAGGTACTATAATCATAGTGTAGTCTCTCATAAAATCAAGTGCTCTAAAAAATAAAATGTAGGCTATTTTAGTTTACAATTTGTCTGTATAAATATACCCTTAATCTAACTTACGCAAAATATGTGCCTTTAAAGATAATTGCAGGTACAATAATTCTTGGGATATTTAACCCTGAGAGACTAGGTTCTGTGTAAACATCAAAAATTACTCTACAGACCCAACTGTCACAATAACTGAAATTACTGTAATCTCAAAGGGTGGAAACAGACATAAGACACAGTGAATCAGAAACATACAGAAAACATCTTTAAATCAATCAGACCCAAAATATCCTGTAATGTGGTGGTCCCCAACCTTTTTTGGCAGCAGGGACTGGTTTTGTGCAAGACAATATTTCCACGGGGGAGAAAGGGACTGGGGAGGAGATAGTTTCAGGATGATTCAAGTGCATTACCTTTATTGTGTACTTTATTTCCATTATTATTACATCAGCTCTACCTCAGATTACCAGGCATTCGATCCCAGATATTGGGGACCCCTGAGTCATGCTCAGACTGGAGGGGGAGTGATGAAGGCCTTATAAAACCACACACGTTCTCTGCATTGAGAAATGCTGTATGCCTAGGGAAGCTCCTGTTTTCCCACCCCAGCCCGCTCCACTCCTAATAGAAAGAGTACCACAGAGACAATGTTGTCATTTCCAAGAGTTCTGTCTTTCCTGCGTGTGTTGGGAGGGAAAGAAAGACTAAAACAGAAGAGGCTAAGTATTTTTCTAACAGTTAAATTCTAAGTCCTATAAAATTTCCACTAGAAACACACACACCTGTTCCGTGGCAGAATTTCTTTTTTTGCCCAGCGAGGATCACAAGTGTTGCATCTCGTGGTTCTTTCAAAATGTCAAGTAAAACATTTGAGTTTTGAAAAATAAAAACAGAATAGATTGCACTTGTCCATTGTGTGGGAAAGGATCTGCTACTTTGTCATCTCTCTTGATGGCCCAGAACATTATTAGTAACTTGGGGGAAAGGCCACATGAAAGGTATTTTTTTATTTGTGTCTTCCTCAAGCTTCAAAAGACCATATGCCAAGGGATGCAGCCATAAAGTAATAATATTACATATCATTTATAACTTATATCTTTAAATGTGTGTTAGTCTTCAAAATAGTTACTTCATGGGAGCTGTCCATGATATAATGATGGTCAGTATATTTCAGATTTTTCTTTTGTAACAGACTAAGGAAATCCATTTCAGTACATTATAATAACACCTTGTACTAAGGGGAAGCCTCAGTTTTTGACCTAACATACATCTTGCTCAACAAAGAGTTCTCAGGACTTCCCTAGTGGTCCAGTGGTTAAGACTGCACTTCCAATGCAGAGGACTCGGGTTCAATCCCTAGTCAGGGAACTAGATCCCACGTGCCGCAACTAAGACCCAACACAGTCAAATAAATACATAAATATTAAAACACAAACCAAAGAAACCTCCAAATAGCTCTGAGTTACTATCAAATCTATACGTTATGAATGAAGGCATATGGCAGACACTGAAGTCTGAAAAAGGTCAGTGCTGTTTCTTGAGATGACTCATGGAAAAAATTATATTCATTTGGATTAATTTTTCAAAACATAATCATTTTATAAGCAAAAAGGTCATATACAAAGTATGAAGAAAATAGCAGTGGGAATAGTTCAGGATAACCCTTGAAGTTTCCCAGGTATGCTATGCAAACTTCCGAGTTGGTTAACAAAGTTTGAAAATCTGTGTGATTTGACTATTTACTGGAAGAACTGCAGTTTACTGGAAGTTTCCCAGGTATGCTATGCAAACTTCCGAGTTGGTTAACAAAGTTTGAAAATCTGTGTGATTTGACTATTTACTGGAAGAACTGTACTACTTAAATGCATCAGATACCTACTTGCATGAAAGAAATGTGTTCGTGGTTACATTTCCAAACACTACCTGGAAGGATAATTATTGTACTGGATGCTGTTGGTCCCTCACCCAGATCCTTGTTACCAGGCCCATACACCAGGGTCCTGTGACTGGGACTTTTGGCTGCTATAGCTCAGAGCTGCCTCCTTCCTCGGGGAACTCCCTTCATCCAGAGAGAGCCACCTCACTTGGCACCATCTGGGCAGCTGTC
Source organism: Cephalophus harveyi (assembly GCA_006410635.1). Lineage (NCBI taxonomy): Eukaryota > Metazoa > Chordata > Mammalia > Artiodactyla > Bovidae > Cephalophus > Cephalophus harveyi. The sequence goes on from SJYT01078003.1 coordinate 125,079, forward strand.
CTTTCCCCCTGGGGACAGACTTCAACCATGACATACTGATACAGGAAACCCTGGTTTCCTTGCCTCTCTGGAGCCACTAATAAACAGAGCTCACTGTGAGACGAAGTGGAAGCTAGGTTTTGGCTGAACCCACCTCCCTGCCTTGCCCTTCCTCTTGCTCTGGTCTGTGTCCCTCACTCTCTTGTAGGTTTCAAACAACAGCACTACTTCACTGTATCAACTGAATGGGAGAGTCTATCACAAGTTTTACATCAACAAAAAGCAACCCAAGACAATTAGGATCCATATACTAAGAGCAGTTTAAATTCTAAAGCAATATATAAATGGGCTTCCCTGGTGGCTCAGATGGTAAAGAATTTGCCTGTAATGCAGGAGACTAGGGTTCCATCCCTGGTTTGGGAAGATCCCCTGGAGAAGGAAATGGCAACCCACTCCAGTATTCTTGCCTGGAAAGTTCCAATGGACAGAGGAGCCTGGTGGGCTGCAGTCCATGGGGTAGCAAAGAGTCAGACACAACTAAGCATGCACGCGTGCGTGCACACACACACACACACAATTTAAATAGAAAGCAAATACGATAAACTACAGTACCTTGACAGGATGAAGATTTGTTGTAGTGATAATTTTGTGCAGTGGGCCTGCCAACTTTGGGGGCAGTTTTGGTTCTTTATCCAGTCCCTGGGGCTTAGTGTAATAATCCAGTTTCTCCCGAGGAAAGAAATTGTTGATTATAGTCACACAATCATGTTGACCTTTTAATAGGAAAATAGAAAATATATTGTTTTATCATTCAAAGTTAGACATTTTCCATTTTTTCATTACATTGTTCTGTTTTCTGAAGTAAACATGCGTCAATGCCCTTAACTTTTCGGAGAGTAGAGGAGGAAGGGGGGAGGTAAAATGTTTTAGGAAACATCTATAAGCTTGCTTTTCGAAGTCAAGAAATAATCCCCCTTTAAAGACACAGAATCTACAATACATAAGAAGATTATGCAGATAACAACAACAATAATAAAAAAGCAGTGTTCTACTTAAAATTGGCCCTAAATATTTAATAAAAGTTGCGCATAATTTAGATGTTTCTTCTTCCACTCCTACACAAATGATGTTCATTCTTCCCTAATCACATCTGGCTTTCTTTACACAAAATTTAAATTTATTCTGTATTAAGTTTCTTATTGTCATTATAATTACTACCCATTTTGTTAAGCTAATCTCTCCTCCCCTAGGATTTGAGAAAAGCTTGGCCTTTTTGTGAAATGAATTAGAGAAAAGGCTTTTGCTTCCATAAGCTTGGAATCCACACTGTAGCTCCTCATAGATTCCTGTGCCACTTCTGGAAGCCAATCCCCAGAGGTAAAAACTGTTCTAGGAAAGCAGAACCTTCCCTGGAGAAGCTGGCGGCCTGACTGTGTGTTCCTGCTGCTTCCTCCCCACTGGCTCCCTCTCCACTACTTCTCTGGAGCAAGAAGTGGCCCCTCTGGACAAGCAGGGCACATCTGCTGCTGCTGCTGCTTAGTCGCTTCAGTCGTGTCCGACTCTGTGCGACCCCAGAGACGGCAGCCCACCAGGCTCCCCCGTCCCTGGGATTCTCCAGGTAAGAACACTGGAGTGGGTTGCCATTTCCTTCTCCAATGCATGAAAGTGAAAAGTGAAAGTGAAGTCACTCAGTCGTGTCCGACTCTGTGCGACCCCATGGACTGCAGCCCACCAGGCTCCTCTGTCCATGGGATTTTCCAGGCAAGAGTACTGGAGTGGGGTGCCATTGCCTTCTCCAGGGCATATCTCCAATTGCAGGCTTTTCCAGGAATCTCTGCAAAACAGACTTCTTCCTCCTTTCTGCCTGATGAGGACTGAAAGAGTCCTGTGGAGCAGACCCAGAAGCCAGGGCTCTGGGAGAGGGGTCTGCTCTGAGTGGCCCCTGTGGCCCCTGCCCACTTGTGTATGGTCCAGGGAGCATCTGCTCAATCCTGCTGACAATAGGTGACTTGCAGGGGGCCAGGTGGATCTTTGAGGCTGGTCAAGTTCTCAGCTTGCCCAAAAGTTCGAGGATAACCCAAGAGTTGTGTCTCAGCAGAGGCTGAAATATTTCCTAGTTTGTTGACCCTGGGCCCAGAGGTATAGAGAAATGGCACAGCCCTTCACGGCTCCATGACCCTGTCAGCTTTACCTGACTGCCTAGGAGATGCAGACCCGAGTGGATCCAATCTCGAAAGACTATGCAATGTCTCCAACAGAGGGCCTCTTCCGCGGAACATGTACCATAACATCTACTACAACCACTCCACAACCAAACCATAAAGACAACCACCGAAGAATACTTAAGCAGATCAACTGCTGTATGTAAAATGACTCTCATGGACCACAGAGAGATTCCATTTTTAAAAGTTAATAGACAAACTGAGAAGGGCAATCCTGGTTACAATGGAGAACTAAAATAGTAATGCAGTAGATGAAGTAGATAAAATATCTCAAAATAGATTAAAAATTAGGATATAGAAATCACTACAGGAAAGATGAGAGAGCTGAGAAAAACAGATCCAGGGGAAAAAAAGGAAAAGAAAAGAAATGGATGGAGAATTAATAATTAAACAAATGATAAAAACAACACAGTCATGATTTGAAAGCAAATTTTAGTAGTGATCACATATCATTTTTGGTGTTTGATGCTATTTGTAAGTACTGAGACATCACTTTCTTTTTCTTTTTTTAAACCAGAAATCTCCATTATATATATCTTGAGAAGTCAAACAGTAACAAGAAATACTAAAAATATAAAGTGTTCTGTTTGGAAAGATCATTTCTACCTACATAATTTTCAAGAAGGGAGGAAAATGACAATCAAGCAAATATATTGCAAGCAGCATGTGAACATGACAGGACCAAAATTAACACAGATAACAGTGTGCAGGAATTTACAGCTGTACATGAAGCAACTACAGATGAAGACAAATTGCACTGCTGTTTTAAAACACCAAGGAAGCTCTAAAACACATCCAGCTTCAATAAAAAGATAGATGTTACTGTTTTAAAAAAAAAAAAAAGATACTCTAAAAAAGCTTCTCAACATATAAAGAAACCTAGGAAAATTTGAAGTTAAAAGAATCAGAGGGAGAGAAACATAGACTTAGCTTGTAACTACATCTTCTTATCAGTCCCCTAATGAGGACACTCAGAAAAAGCCTTGTTAGCAGTTGGGAAATATCTGTGCATAAAAATAATGGCTATATAACAATGACACTATCACAGGACTACGCGTTTCTTAAAATTACACCTTTGTGAGAAGGGAAAAAACATGTTATTTTTTTTTCAAGATTTATCTTTCTCATTTTAGATATTGCTTAGATTATTCTGATATTTTAAATAATCCATCAATAATTTCTGTTAGAGTGATATACAAGAGAAGGCAATGGCACCCATCTCCAGTCCTCTTGCCTGGAAAATCCCATGGGAGGAGGAGCCTGGTGGGCTGCAGTCCATGGGGTCGCGAAGAGTCGGACACGACTGAGCAACTTCACTTTCACTTTTCACTTTCACACACTGGAGAAGGAAATGGCAACCCACTCCAGTGTTCTTGCCTGGAGAATCCCAGGGACTGGGGAGCATGGTGGGCTGCTGTCTATGGGGTCGCACAGAGTCGGACACAACTGAAGCGACTTAGCAGCAGCAGCAGCAGCAGCAGAGTGATTTACATATATATTTAAAGTTTTTCTTTATAAGTTCTTAATGTATATTTAATTTGTTATAACTGAAATGATTAAATATTTAGCTTTATTAGTTTTTAATTTATGAATTGGGAATACATGCAAATAAAACAGTACTGTTTATATAGAAAAATAAATGCTAGCAGTGGGAGCTGGGTGGGGACCCCGGTGGGTTCCATCATTACTGTCACTGGACTTGAGTCTTCTAGACTAAATGGGCTCACTGAGTCAGTCCCAGGCAGGACTAATGAGAACATAAATACAATCAGACACATCCAGTACAATTTTTTACTTTCAAGGATAAACTGAAATTGAAACACACTTCTAGCATAAGAAACGAAAAGCTGACAAAGACAAATCACAGTCGCAAAACCAAGATTTAGAAAACTGTGGAGTAATGTCTACATATAAGAGAACAGAGCGGTGATACAAGAATCATGGAACAAGCCAAGACATCACTTGCATTTCAGAGAAAAAGATAGCTTTGGTTATGATGGATTTCAAACCATGTGCAACCTATGTGCCATCTGAGAAGGTCCTATAATGAGAACAATGATCAAGATGGAGCAAGGAGAAAAGAGTGCAGAGAAAGAACAACAGCCCTTGGTAGCAGGGACAGTTAATCCCAATGGGTGGAGACAGCATGACAGAGAAATTACACTGTGGATGGTGGGGACTGCTAAAGGAGAAGGAACACATCGTGGATGACATTCTAATGATATATTGGTACTAAAAATTCTAGACTGTCTCACCCAAGGCCATAGCTCGTGGTAGTGGTAGAGGAGGAAAGGAAAGTCCTGATGCCTGACAAACACAGAGAATGTGGAAAAATAAATTGAGTTTTAATGGTTTCATCTTGTTGGGGTTGCTAAATGGGCAAATATAATAAATACCTTAAGGGTGGGGCACTGGGTACACTTTTGTTCGTTTCTAGATAATAACTAAGAAATACAGGTTTAACTGGGAGCATTGTGAATAGGAGAGTACGTACCAGTAGAACAGAAAAGCATTCTTGATTTTTTAAGTTAATAAAAACAGAAAGGAAATGTACTCTAACAAGGATAGGCCAATCACGTTGAAATATACGAAAACACACAAACCATCACCTAAGGGACTTCCATGGTATACTGGAAAGTGAAGAAAGTTGGAAGAATATATTTGTATGATCATATTTTTAAAAGATTAAAAAATCTTGCACATATGAATATAAATGTATATGCATCAACCTGACTGAGGGAAATAGAAGTGGGAGAATGAGTTTTTAATAAGACTGGTGCTGCTGCTAAGTTGCTTCAGTCGTGTTCGACTCTGTGTGACCCCATAGACAGCAGCCCACTAGGCTCCCCTGTCCCTGGGATTCTCCAGGCAAGAACACTGGAGTGGGTTGCCATTTCCTTCTCCAATGCATGAAAGTGAAAAGTGAAAGTGAAGTCAATCAGTCATGTCCGACTCTTCGCGACCCCATGGACTGAAGCCTACCAGGCTCCTCCGTCCATGGGATTTTCCAGGCAAGAGTACTGGAGTAGGGTGCCATTGCCTTCTCCATTTAATAAGACTAACTATAAGGAAAATATAATGTCAACTTGAAAGGGTGCAATGCAATTTTCTATGAAATTAGTCTAAATAGATCAAAATGGAATGAAAACATTACCCTCACTCCAGGATGGAAATGAAGACATTTGTACCTTAGATTTTTATTAACATGGTAGTATTAAGAGAAAAAAAAAGAGAAAAAGAAAACAATTCTATTAATGGTTGAAACACAAACTCCTCTACTACTTTCAGCCCTGTGGTCTGGGGAAAGACATTTAACCTCTATCTGAGCTCTATTTCATTACATCGTGGACATAATGAAAACTTGCAGAGTTAAACAGAATTTCAGATCATGTAATTCCCTGGCGTCACTGTACATATCAGAAAACTGAAGATGTGACAGTGAAGGGATTTGCCTATGATCTTGGAAATAATCAGGGGCAGACATGAACTAAAATATGAGTCTCATGATTCCTGGTTTAATGTTCTTTTCTTACTACACTGACACCCTTAAAGTTAGCTGAAAGGTGAGGTGGTGGCAACCAGGGAATCCTTAACTATGAGAGACAAATATTTCTCTGCAATTTGCCCAGCAAGGTCATACCTTTCTCAAATCTTCCTGAAACTGAGTTAAAATAAAACAAGAATATTTGTTTTCATAGAGCTGTAAAAAAGTGACTCTGTGGCTATTTGGCTTAATCAACTGTACCTACTATGAGTAGCTTTAAGTAATACAATAATAAATTTTAATACCATATATAGTTAACTGTCCCCCATATCTGATTAATTCCCCATATATCTCACCTTAAAAGTAATTTCTCTCTTGAAATTCCCTTGGATTGGGAGAGAAGCTCCCTCCCTTTGATGTATTTCTATGGAACCCTTAAGTCATCCACTGGAGTATATTTTCCAACAGTCATTCCTATTAGCCACTTAGTGCCATAAATACACAAACATCCTGTTTTATTCACCAAAGCATCTAGAGTGATGCTTGATCTATAGGTTGTGAATGTTAAGTATCTGTTTCATGAATCATTAGGTCTCACAAAGCTATTTACTGTATTCCCAATAAATCAGATGTTTCTATTTTTGCTTTTCTATCAGTGGACTCTGCTAACTGCCAATCAGTGGGGCCAAAATACCAAACATCAAATATTCATTCCCAATCTCTTCTAAACCCCCTATATCAAGTAACAGGATTAACACACCAAGAAATACTGGACACACACAATAAATGTTTATGGTTGCTGAGGATGATACTGAAACAGCTTTATGTTGTATTATCATTAATACTCATTCCTAATCATTGTTATAATTATTATAAATAGGAATAACTGATGGCCTTTATAGAGAGCTACACTTAAAGCTCTTTAGGTCTAACATTTCATTTAATCCTTTTAATAATATGTAACAGAGTACATCATGAGAAACACTGGACTGGAAGAAATACAAGCTGGAATCAAGATTGCCGGGGGAAATATCAATAACCTCAGATATGCATATAACACCACCCTATGGCATAAAGTGAAGAGGAACTAAAAAGCTTCTTGATGAAAGTGAAAGAGGAGAGTGAAAAGGTTGGCTTAAAGCTCAACATTCAGAAAATGAAGATCATGGCATCAGGTCCTATCACTTCACAGGAAATAGATGGGGAAACAGTGGAAACACTGTCAGACTTTTGGGGGAGAGGGGGGCTCCAAAATCACTGCAGATGGTGACTGCAGCAATGAAATTAAAAGACACTTACTCCTTGAAAGGAAAGTTATGACCAACCTAGATAGCATATTGAAAAGCAGAGACATTACTTTGCCAACAAAGGTCTGTCTAGTCAAGGCTATAGTTTTTCCAGTGGTCATGTATGGATGTGAGAGTAGGACTGTGAAGAAAGCTGAGTGCTGAAGAATTGATGCTTTTGAACTGTGGTGTTGGAGAAGACTCTTGAGAGTTCCTTGGACTGCAAGGAGATCCAACCAGTCCATTCTAAAGGAGATCAGCCCTGGGTACCAACCTAGATAGCATATTGAAAAGCAGAGACATTACTTTGCCAACAAAGGTCTGTCTAGTCAAGGCTATAGTTTTTCCAGTGGTCATGTATGGATGTGAGAGTAGGACTGTGAAGAAAGCTGAGTGCTGAAGAATTTATGCTTTTGAACTGTGGTGTTGGAGAAGACTCTTGAGAGTTCCTTGGACTGCAAGGAGATCCAACCAGTCCATTCTAAAGGAGATCAGCCCTGGGTTTTCTTTGGAAGGAATGATGCTAAAGCTGAAACTCCAGTACTTTGGCCACCTCATGTGAAGAGTTGACTCACTGGAAAAGACTCTGATGCTGGGAGGGATTGGGGGGCAGGAGGAGAAGGGGATGACAGAGGATGAGATGGCTGGATGGCATCACCGACTCGATGGACATGAGTTACAGTGAACTCCAGGAGATGGTGACGGACAGGGAGGCCTGGCGTGCTGCAATTCATGGGGTTGCAAAGAATCGGACACAACAGAGCAACTGAACTGAACTGAACTGAACCATTATACTGAAGATCAGAATCATTAAGTAATTTCCTATTAGGTGGTACAAACAGAATTCAACCCCGATCATTGACTCCACAGTTCTTATTCTTAAATACTAGGTTTAACTACTTCCTTAGAAGAGTAAACTATTCTCATTCAAGCATTTGACTGCAATAGAAATGCCTCACCACACTCTCTATCTCAGAATGGAAATTTGAAACAGCTTGTTCATGTTCTCCAAAATGTCACTAGGTGTTTCATTAAGTTAGACAAAACTGTAAATGTTTGCTTTTTCAAAAGGACACATGACAGTATTTACACTCTGAGAAGCAAAGTGGCATTTTTTTCCATGGGGGAAATTTGGGGTATAACCTAATGTAAAACTGTCCTAAAAACTCACCCACAAAGGCTGCCATCTGAGCTGCTGTTCTTCCTACAGAGTTGACAACATCTGTTTCAGCACCAGCTTCTAGCATTACCCACGTGATGTCTTTATTACCTAGAGTTAAAAAGAAACATTTGTTAAAAATAAGGAATGCCCAATTCAAATACTGCCTTTTAAATAATCCATACTCTTTTTTTTTTTTTCCCAATTAGTTTCAGATTTCTATCTGGTGGATATTTTCATTTTTCCCAAAATATTTATCATAACTACAGAAAAAAGTAAAATGTGACAGAAACCACAGAGAAATCAACCTTTTTCTAGAAAAGAATAGAAAACATTGACATAGTACAAAAATGGCACAGAACTGAATATCACTTTTCTTAAAAACAAGACAAAGTATGTTTTTCCTTGGTTAGTATAAAGTCAAAACAAAATAACAACAAAAACAAAGGCAGAAAAAAGAAAATGAATCAAAGTCCCCACTAATGTCTACTAACTCATCCCCTCCCTTACTCCTAGAGGCCCTGAGATAACTGCTGATGGTTGAGGACCTATCTTTCTACGCTTTGTCTTGTTTAAACATTCACAGTTATTTTATTTGCATTCTTTGACTATAGGAATCATTACAGATCATTTGCTATTATAAACTAAACTCAGTGAATAGCATTTTCCATTACTTTTTGCAAGTATGAATTATAATTTCCTTAGGAACAGTTCCTGGAAAACATTGTAGGATCAAAGGTTATGTACATTTTAAATGCATTTTATCAGGCAGCCTCCCAGCAAGTTAGGCTCATGTGCACTTCCCAATACAGTGCACAAAAGTTCCCACGCCAATGCTGGGCTTTATCACTCCTCTTTAATCTCTGCCAATACTGTAAGTGAAAAACTATCATTTGTTGTCCTAATCTGATGTTCTCTGATGGTTCATGAGAGTGGTTTTGAGTTTTTTAGTCAGTTGTATTTCTTTTGTTCCTGTTCAATTTTCTAATTGTCTACTGTAGTATTTGTTGTTTTCCAATTGATTTATAAGAACCTTACATATATAATGATATCACCCTTTAAGATGTTCAAGCTGGATTTAGAAAAGGCAGAGGAACCAGAGATTAAATTGCCAATATCCGCTGGATCATGGAAAAAGCAAGAGAGTTCCAGAAAAACATCTACTTCTGCTTTATTGACTATGCCAAAGCCTTTGACTGTGTGGATCACAACAAACTGTAGAAAATTCTTAAAGAGATGGAAACACCAGACCACTTGACCTGCCTCCTGAGAAATCTGTATGTAGGTCAAGAGGCAACAGTTAGAAGTGGACATGGAACTACAAACGGTTCCAAATTGGGAAAGGAGTACGTCAAGGCTGTGTATTGTCACCCTGCTTATTTAACTTATATGCAGGGTACATCATGAGAAATGCTGGGCTGGAGGAAGCACAAGCTGGAATCAAGATTGACAGAAGAAATATCAATAACCTTGGATATGCAGATGACACCACGCTTACGGCAGAAAGTGAAGAACTAAAAAGCCTCTTGATGAAAGTGAAAGAGGAGAGTGAAAAAGTTGACTTAAAGCTCAACATTCAGAAAACTAAGATCATGGCATCTGGTCCTCAGTTCATGGCAAATAGATGGGGAAACAATAGAAACAGTGAGAGACTTTATTTTTTGGGCTCCAAAATCACTGCAGATGGTGATTGAAGCCATGAAATTAAAAGATGCTTGCTCCTTGAAAAAAAAGCTATAACCAACCTAGACAGCATATTAAAAAGCAGAGACATTACTTTGCTAACAAAGGTCAATCTAGTCAAAGCTGTGGCTTTTTCAGTAGTCACGTATGGATGTGAGAGTAGGACCATAAAGAAAGCTGAGTGCCAAATAATTGATGCTTTTGAATTGTGGTGTTGGAGAAGACTCTTGAGAGTCCCTTGGACTGCAAGGAGATCAAACCAGTCCATCCTAAAGGAAATCAGGCCGGAATATTCATTGGAAGGACTGATATTGAAGCTGAAACTCCAGTATTTTGGCCACCTGATGCAAAGAACTGACTCACTGGAAAAGATCCTGATGCTAGGAAAGATTGAAGGCAGGAGAAGGGGACAAGAGAGGATGAGATGGTTGGATGGCATCACCAACTCAATGGACATGGATTTGAGTAAGCTTCTGGAGTTGGTGATGGACAGGGAAGCCTGGCATGCTGCAGTCCATGGGGTCACAAAGAGTTGAACACGACTGAGTGACTGAACTGAACTGAACAGCCTTTAAGACATGTAATAACTATTTTCCATATTAATTTAAATTTTAAATGTAGGGTATTTTCTACATATGGAAAAATTAAGATTTTATGTAATCAAATTAGGCACTGTTGCCCTTTTTGAAGCCTATTATTTTATGTTATGCTTAGAAATGCCTTCCAGTTCTAGGATTAAAAAACTACAGATTACTGCTTTCAAAGCAAGATAATATTATATTACATATTTTCTTAAAAACTGTAACAAGTGCAGATAATTCCACTTACTTTTAGATACTTCCCAAATTGTCTTAATTCACAAATTATAAGAAACATGAATCAGAGTAAGTTTCTAAACAGATCACCCTAGTTCATACAGAAATGTCAGTGAAGCAAATTGCTCTATCATAGCAGCTATTGTGTCAACAGAACAACAAAGAAGCTTCCGTGTTACTTCAAAATGTAAAACTGTAGAACATCAAAGGAACTAACTTGTAAGAATAACAGATCAAGCTTCATGACTCTAAACAAAGCATACCATCAACAGAATCAGGTGATTTAAATAACTAAAGAAACATCACCAAATTAACTATGTAACATATTTCATACATTACCAATTCCCATCATGTCTTTCCATAAGACATGATCTTAAAATTACTACAACAAAAACACACTTAATGAAAAAATATACATATAAGAAATCTGTACAGGTGACTATTATTAATGTATTAGAATAAATGCTAAAACTTCACCAGAAAGTGCAGCAAACATGAGGGCTGTGTATCCATGTTCATGCTGATGACAATTTACATCAGCTCCATGTCGTAAAAGTAATTTGCACATATCAAGTTTTCCTTTATATGCAGCATGCATTAGAGGAGTCATTCCATTCTTTAAAAGAAAGGGAAAGAAATATTAATTTTACTTATTTACCTTTTCCCCACCTATAAACAATTTATGCAACTAAGTTAGACCACAAAATAAAATGAATTAATAAAACCATCTTTATAATCTACATTTTTATACTCACTTCCCACTTGGATCTTCTATAAACTGCTGAGGAAAAAAGATAGTTTCACTGGAGCCTATTATACAGAGTGAAGTAAGCCAGAAAGATAAACACCAATACAGTATACTAACGCATATACATGGAATTTAGAAAGATGGTAACGATAACCCTGTATGCGAGATAGCAAAAGAGACACAGATGTATAGAACAGTCTTTTGGACTCTGTGGGAGAAGGTGAGGGTGGGATGATTTGGGAGAATGGCACTGAAACATGTATATTATCATATGTGAAACCAATCGCCAGTCCAGGTTCGATGCAGGATACAGGGTGCTCAGGGCTGGTGCACTGGGATGACCCAGAGGGATGGGATGGGGAGGGAGGAGGGAGGGGGGTTCAGGATGCGGATCACGTGTACACCCGTGGCAGATTCATGTTGATGTATGGCAAAACCAATACAATATTGTAAAGTAATTAGCCTCCAATTAAAATAAATAAATTTATATTAAAAAATTAAAAAAAAAAATTTTTTTTAAGAAAAATGATAGTTTCATTACCTCAGCTTTTCAACAGATTAGCAAACAGATTCAGAGAAGAATCGCTCAACTTCACTTAACTAATAAAATGGCCAGGGCAAGACTGAAACTAAATTTATCAGAGCTCTCATCTCGCCTACACATAGCTCTTAAAGAAACAAATGGAACAAAGAGATACAAATGCACTACAAAAGAAAGAAAAAAGTAAGGAAAAACCTTAAAATAAATAGAATACATATCAAGGGGAAAGTTGAATATGGTATATCCATAGCATAGAATATTCTTAGGTACTGATTGAATTCATCTGTATCTACTGAATTGAAGAAATTTTCATGAATTACTACTGCCAATGAGAACAACAAGATGCAGGAAATGTATATTAAAGTGCCCTCATTTTTAAAACAATCATCCTCAAAATCACATTTATATTTCAATCATAAAAATGATTTGGTCATATATATGATTATATGAATATGGAGAAATGATCAGTAGTATTTACACTAGGCCACACTGTTTAGTCTCCACATGTTTTGTCTGTATCCAATGAACATCCAACCTTATATGTTAAGTATCTAAAACCACTTGGTGGATAAATAAATGAGCTGTTTCCTATAAGTAAATTTTCTCAGAACCCAGGAGAGACTCTGAGTGCTGGAATTTCAGTTGTTTTGGGTGAAAACCTCTCTAAAATATACAATCTCATTTTTGGCAAATTTTAGAATATTAACGTAATTTGAATTGCTTTTAATGATTCTAGACTATTCTTATGAACATAATCCTCAATATTATCAGAGGTTATGTTGACGTGAGAATGATTGGGAGGCTGTACAAGATGCAACTTAGTAGGAGTAGTCAAAGTTTCTTGGCAGTAGTAACGGGAAAATAATAAGGGAGTAGTTTTAAAAACTTTAGATATGATGACATTAAAAATAATTAAAGTTTCTCTCTCGTAACTCTTAAAGAATTCATCAATATTAGTCTGCTGCTGCTGCTGCTGAATCACTTCAGTCGTGTCCGACTCTGTGTGACCCCCATAGACAGCAGCCCAACAGGCTCCCCTGTCCCTGGGATTCTCCAGGCAAGAACACTGGAGTGGGTTGCCATTTCCTTCTCCATTGTGTGAAAGCGAAAAGTGAAAGTGAAGTCGCTCAGTCGCGTCCGACTCCTAGCGACCCCATGGACTGCAGCCCACCAGGCTCCCCCATCCACGGGATTTTCTAGGCAAGAGTACTGGAGTGGCTTGCTATTGCCTTCTCCGAATATTAGTCTACTAAGTTATAATTCTATTATCATTTAAAAAAAGCATTCATTCAGCAAATACTTACCGAGTGCCTAAGCTATGTCAGGCAAACCTATGCACTGTGGGTAGCAATGAACAAAGCCCAAGCCCCTGAAGTCTAAGTCCTGGGCACTTAAATTTTAGTAGGGGTGACAAGGCAGATGGTGATAATAAGTGCTATAGGAAGACAACATTGCATAAGCGGGAGAGGGAATGCCAGAAGGTTAGAGGAGGTTATTATTTTTAAAAGGACAGTCAAAGAATATGCCTCTGACAAGGTGGCATTTTGAACAAAGTCCTGGAGGAAGGATGTAAATATTGAATAACTAGAAGAAGAATGGGCTCCCCGAGTGGTTCAGTGGTAAAGAATCCTCCTGCCAGAGCAGGAGATGCAGGTTTGATTCCTGGGTCAGGAAGATCCCCCGGAGAAGGAAATGGCAACACACTCCAGTATTCTTGCTTGGAAATCCCAAGGATAAAGGAGCCTGGTGCACTACAGTCCATGGGGTTGCAAAGAGTTGGACACAACTCAGCAACTAAACAGACAAGAATGCTCCAGTAAAGAGACTGCAAGAGTAAAACTCTTCGGTGTTCTGTGTTCAAGGAATACCTAGGAGGCCAAATCTGTGTGCAGCTCACTCATAGCATGTCCAGGACCTCTCTGTCTCGATCCCAGTGCTCCTAGTGTGCGTTAGTCACTCAGTCGTATCCAACTCTTTGTGACCCCCATGGAGGGCAGCCCACCAGGCTCTTCTGTCCATGGAGTTCTCCAGACAAGAATACTGGAGTGGGCTTGCCACTTCCTTCTCCAGGTTTAAACACATATAGGATAGTATACTATAGGAGTGTGTCTAATGTTTTAAACATTAAATAGGATGCCAGTGCTTGTAGAGGGTTTCCAGAAACTTATTCTTTTATTAAGCTACAGAAGAGCCATCCTACCTTAATCTGTTAGAGTTTTCACCCTCAGTAGCTAAATTTTATCAAATACATTATAATATCTATTGAGATGATCTATATATTTCTCTTTTACTTTGTAAAATAGTGATTTACATAAGATTTTCTAAACTGAATCATCCTGTCATTCTTGAAGAAACCTTACTTTGTTAAACTTATTATTCTTTTGATATACCACTGTATAAAGTTGCTAGTATTTTCTATAGTGTTTCTGAATCCTTATTTACAAAGTACATTGAGCCTACAGATTGCTTGGGCTTTCTATTTTGGCATCAGCATTAAGGTTATTTTATCAAAATGAGTTGGGCATCTGCCCATATTTTTATGAATTAATGGTACAATCTGTGTAAAATGGGAATTAAATGGTCCTTGAACATTTTGTAAAACTTACTCAGGTCTGTAGCTTTAAAAGGTAGCTGGCAGTTAAATACATTTACACAAGTCTTTTTATTTTCCATTTTTATACTTCTATATGAGATGAATATGTTCACTTTAATGTTTCTACAAAATCACTACTTTCATAAAGGTTTTCAAATCAATTAGCTTAAACAAAAAAGTTATGACCATTTTTTTTTCTCACTGCAGTTATGCTCTCACTTCCTTGGTGTTTATACATATAATTTTCTTGCTTCTACTTTCCTAATTGTCTGTTTTTGGCAGGGGCGAGGGATCTTAAATGGATAACTTTGTTTTATCTTTTCTTTGTTAACAGTTTCATTGCGATATGATTTACCCATTTAATGTTACAGTTAAATAATGTTTAGTATTTTTAAAGTGGTACAACTATCACCACAATCAACTTTAGAACACTTTTGTCATACCCAAAAGAAAACACCATGCCCATTGACAGTCGTTCCCATTGGCCCCTACCCAATCCCATCGCCCAGCCCTAGTCAACCACGAGTCTGCTTTCTGTATCCTGGACTTGCTCATTTCTGAATTCTCCTATAAATGGAATCATATAAGATTCACAGTCTTGTGTGATTGGGTTCTTCTACTTGGCAGAATTTTACCTGACATTCACCATGTTGTAGCATGCACCAGGATGTCTTTCCTTTTTATAACGGAGTAATACTCCATTGCATAGATATACCATACTGTGTTTATCCACTTATCAGTTGATGGATGTTTTGAACTGTTTCCACCTTTGGCGCTTTGGCTGTTACGAATAATGCTGCTATAAACATTCATGTTCAAAATTTTTGTATTGCCATATATTTTATTTTTCTTAGTTATATGCCTAGGATTGCTGTGTCATATGGTAACTCTTATGTTTAACCATTTGGGGAACTGTCAACCCATTTTAAAGAGCAGCTGCACCATTTTACATTCCCATCAGTAAAGCATGAGGGTTCCAGTTTCTCCACATCCTCACCAATAGTTGTTATCATCTCTTTTATTTTCACCATCCTAGTGGGTATAACGGAGAAGGCAATGGCACCCCACTCCAGTACTCTTGCCTGGAAAATCCCATGGACAGAGGAGCCTGGTGGGCTGCAGTCCATGGGGTCGCTGAGTCGGACACGACTGAGCGACTTCACTTTCACTTCTCACTTTCATGCATTGGAGAAGGAAATGGCAACCCACTCCAGTTTTCTTGCCTGGAGAATCCCAGGGACGCGGGAGCCTGGTGGGCTACCGTCTATGGGGTCGCACAGAGTCGGACACGACTGAAGCGACTTAGCAGCAGCAGCAGCAGCAGTGGGTATAAAGTAGCCTCTCACTGTGGTTTTGATTTGCATTCCCCTGGCAGCTAATTTTGAGCCTTTTTTCATGTGCATATTGGCCATTTGCATGTTTTCTTTGGAGCAATGTCTATTCAGATTCTTTGCCGATTTTTAAATCGGGTGATTTGTAATTTTTATTATTGAGTTGTCGGGGTTCTTAACACATTTCAGTTACAAATCCCTTACCAGATAGGATCTGTAAAACCATTCTGTGGGTTTTCTTTTTACTTTTTTGGATGGGGTGGTTTGAAGTACAAAGGTTTTCATTTTTGTTTTTACTTTTGTTGCTTATGTTTAATGACTTTTAAATTTTTTATTTCTATTTTATTTTTCTTAATTCATTTCCTATATTTTCTGAGTATACTATTTTTCATCTAATTTCATGAGCTGAAAGCTCAGAACACCACAAAGATTTAAAGTACAATAATAAATGCTACAAAATTTCCTCTGAATATGATTTTGGCCACATGACACCAGTTTTTGATCAACAGTAGCTTTTGATAAATGTTGTGCTTTCAGCTGTAAATAGTAGGTAATTTCTACTTCTATTTCTTCCTTTAGCCAAGAATTATTCAGAATTTTAGCAAGCATTCAGGTTATATGTTTTATTATTTGAATCAAATTTTTATTTTCAGTGTTATATTACATTTGGTGACCTTGTTCAAAATTAGCTAAAATTTTCCTGTACCATTCATGGGCAAATTTTTATCAGTGTTCCATGTAAAATGGAGATGTACTATTTCTGTCTTTTACACAGTGCAGAGACTTGCTGCTGCTGCTGCTAAGTGGCTTCAGTCGTGTCTGACTCTGTGGGACCCCAGAGACAGCAGCCCACCAGGCTCCCCCGTCCCTGGGATTCTCCAGGCAAGAACACTGGAGTGGGTTGCCATTTCCTTCTCCAATGCATGAAAGTGAAGTCGCTTAGTTGTGTCCAACTCTTAGCGACCCCATGGACTGCAGCCCACCAGGCTCCTCCATCCATGGGATTTTCCAGGCAAGAGTACTGGAGTGGGGTGCCATTGCCTTCTCCTGTTAGGTTATCCAATTTTCCAACCCTTGAATACTTCTACTTAGCCAGAAGATGCTTGTGGTCTTATAAATTTCTCCTTTGATTTTCCATCTTTTTCATTATGAACCTCAAATCTTAAAGGCTTATTAGTGAAGGCTTAAGGCTGTCATGTTCTTGGAGGATTCTTAATGATCTATAACAAAGAGTCTTCATCTTTTTGTTACTTTAGCTTTATTTTCTCTGATATTAATTTTGCTATCCATGTGTGGGTAAAGGGTTAACAAAACACTTCCTTTTCTGCATGAGAAACAGAAATTCAGTTAACTGTCTATGGTACTAGAACTGCCCTGCATAATTGTGTAGCTACTAGCCACACATGGCTAATGGTTGCCATTCTGGACAGCTTGGAAGAGAAATTACCATCATCTCAGAAAGTTATTTTGGATAGCAACTGTTCTATAATGTAGAGTTTAGGTTCAGTTAACCTTCCCTAGAAGGAGACTTGCTGGATCGAAGGTATGCATGTTTAAAAATGAGAAATATTCTAAAAATTTTTTCCAGAATGTGATGTCAATTTATACCTAATCCATTAGCATATATAAGTCCAGTGTTTCCCATACTTCATAAGAAATGATATAGTATTGGTTTAATTGTCACTTATTTGATTGCCAGTAAAATTAAACATTTTTTTACATGCTATTTGTCTTTTGCAACCTGTCTTGCTGATATTTGCTTTAGAGCTTAATATAACTTGAGGACAAATGCTAGAAAACAACTCTTATTATTAGATTTATACATTATCTATTCTCGTAGGAAGTAAAACATCTTATTAAACATTTAAAATTTTACCTCATCCAAGCAGTTGACACGAACATTCTTGCTGCCTAACAATGTTCCAGCTTCTTGGATAGTACCTTAAAAAAAGAAAGAAAGAAAATGCAAAGTTTATTTATCTTTAGAAAACAATCTAACACCAAGGAAACAAACTTTAAAGGATTATCTGTGAAACTAAGATGAGTCAGGTTAGGTTGTTAAGAAATAAAACATCGATCGCATAGTATTTCTTCCACAAAGTAATTATTCCCAAGAACAGATTCACAGAGACTAAAATAGCTCCATCTTGCTTTTACTTCCACTGGCCTCAGAGTATATTAAATTGGCCGCATTTTCCTTTTGGCAGTAATACAAAAACCACAAGGCCTAAGACTTTTAATACTGAAACAAATCTTAAAGGGCATCTAATCCAACCCACCATCTAAAGCTTAAACTGCAGTCAATGTAATAACTGGGGTTCAAAATACAGTCAGTATTTATATACCTTGTCACCACTAGGCCCTGTGAATTGATGGCATGCTTGTAATAGAATTCTTGGTTTGGAAATGCTGAGGTAAACGTTATCTTTAAAGCCTGGTACTATATAAAAGTGCCGTTACGGCCAGGATTCAGACTCTCATACTGAAAGTCATCCGATATAAAACTAAAGGTCAGTTTCTGCAAATTTGTAAATAAGCTGTAATTGGGCCACAACTGTCAGGTTTTCCAGCCGTCTATAAGACACACTGACAAAAGCAAGCAGTCTCAGGAGAAAATGTTGCTATTACCATCATTAGTAGAAGCCAACCACATGTTCTGCCAAAAAATTTCTAGTGTGAAGGGGAACAGGATAATGACATTGCACGTTCTCAGGGAGAAAGGATGAGCTAAGCCTCCCTTCTGAAAGGACATAGAAGAATTGAAGCATTCTCAATGAGGAATTATTTCTTCTTTTTAAATTTAGAATTATGGTGCAAGAATATGCTAAACTCTGCAGTTCTTCCAGAGTTAAAGGTGGACAGCAGAATCGAGTTTAGCCTGCTTCTTTCTACCTGATCTGCATCTTAGTCACATAATCTGAGTGCTACTCCCCAACAGAGGGAGACACAGAAATGTCTCCTAGCCTGATGCTGCAACAGCTCGGCTGGGGAAATGTCAAGTGAGTGATCTGCGAGGCCCTGGACTATGACAGCTATTCTGTCAATAGTTCGTTTGTCTGATCCTGCAGTCCATCTGAGAGGCAGTTGGTATCACTGGTTAAATGGCTATAGCTACAGAGAGAGAGGGAAAAGGCTTCAGTCATGCAAGCACGTTCTGTACAGAAGCTTATCCGTACCCATGGTTTCTCACCAGAGACTCAAACATCTTTGGGAAGGAATTCGAACAAACTCTAGCATCCCAGTTTCACTTGAGGAAGATGCTTCAGTTTAACCTCATTATCCACTGAGGAATAACTAGTTACTTTTCATCCAACCAAGAGATGCTTATGCAATAAAGGGAGAATACTATAGGGACTGTGATCATGCCAAAGCCTGCTATATGTTAGGGGGGAGAGGGGACTTACAATCATAAACACTTGGCTCATGTTAGGGAACAGGCCGATAATTCTATAAAAGTTGAGCCCAAGAGCTAACAATACATGTTGAATCTGTTCAGTCACAGGGCAATTAAAAAAAAAAAAAAAAAGATGAGGCGTTCACTCACATGCCATGGAATACCAGTTAGTCTTTTGAAATGCAGGGACCATGGTTAGAAAATTTTTCTAAAACAGTTTGGGAATCCAGAGAATGAAAACAGATTTTGGAAAACACATGAGCACAATACCCCTAAGAAGAGAAACTTCCAATGATTTCTAATTTGGTGTTCCTAATTTAATGACATTAGTGGGAAACTGTACAAGTCTACAACAGCATGGAAATGGGAAACGCACAGTTAACGTAGAAGGATTTTTTTTTTTTTTGCCATTCCTCACTGTGCATATAGGAGACTCTCAAACAATATTTTGCAATTAAGTTTAAAAGATTAATTGCTTTCCTCGGGAAAGAAATGTGTTAAATCTCAGTTAACAAACTCTTAAGATGAAGAAATGTGGTACTAAAAGGGGAATAGGAAATAAGACAAAAATGAACAGACCTATAATGATGAAAATAATATTTAATGATTTGGTTTCCTTGTTGAGACTTTCTCCAAATTACTCCAGAGAAGAAAACACAACCTAACCTGCTCCATTAGGGTGGGATTGATAACTTATCTGGATGGACCAGCCTTTTAGCAGAACAGAGATGATGGTAAGTGTGATAGTCTCACTGTTACTGCCCTCTCTTACACCACACCAGAGACCTTTTAGCATCACTCTAAAAATGAACAAGTCCTATAAAACCCTCAGTGTTCCCATTGGTGAAGCAGAAATAATAACATCCATCCCATACAGCTCTTAGGACTAAGGGCTTGTCTTGGTGTAGGGCAGAGTACAAGTTCAGTGCACACTAGATACTCCTGTTATATGTATTTAGAGCAGCATAATAAAATTTATTGTGACACTCCTAATTTCTAGTTTGGGACTACTGGTCTCACTGAGCACAAGAAGTAGCCAAAACAAACAAAAAGGGAGAAACAAACATGACATTTTTGTTCCCAGCAATCCATCAGACGCTCACAGGATCTGGATATGTTTGAGTTTTAGGCTTCCCTGGTGGCTCAGCTGGTAAAGAATCCACCTGCGATGTAGGAGACCTGGGTTAGATTCCCGGGTTGGGACGATCCCCTGGAGAAGGGAAAGGTTACCCACTCCAGTATTCTGGCCTGGAAGAGTCAGACATGACTGAATGACTTTCACTTCACTTCCCAAAAGGAATGTCTTTTTGTGAGGAATCTATACCAAAGTTAAGTATTTAAAAAAACTATTTGGCTTGTTAGTTGTTGTAACATTTATGTGTAAGTAAAACCATGTATAAAATAAAGTGTCTGGATTTTAAAATAAAACATGGATACAGATTTAATCATAGATACATAGTTATAAATGTATTTTTAAATAGACTTTGAATTACAATATGCATTTTGAAATACTGACTCTGTTTAAGTGTAAAGTTTCTAAATTCTTCTACTCATATCTATTTTTAGACTTTGTAACCAAATCTCCTTAAGTTAGGATTATGAATCACTGCATTAAAAAAAAAAAAATAGAATCTAAAAAAGCTGTTTTGTAAATGAACACAAGGAAGCCCATAGAGGTTGTAAAACCTACCCAGTCATATAGTTAATGGTTTCTATGTATTTGAACTTAAACTTGTTTTTGAACTCTATGCTATAATTGACTATTAAGAGACCTGAATTTTTTTAAAATTGCCAACATACGTTGGATCATCAAAGAAGAGAGAGTTCCAGAAAAACATCTACTTCTGCTTCATTGATTATGCCAAAGCCTTTGACTGTGTAGATCACAACAAACCATGGAAAATTCTTAAAGAGATGGGAATACCAGACTACCTCACCTGCCTCCCAAGAAATCTGTATACAGGGCAAAAGGCAACACCTAGAACTGGACAAAGAACAGACTGGTTCCAAATAGGGAAAGGAGTACGTCAAGGCTGTATATTGTCACCCTGCTTATTTAACTTATATGCAGAATACATCATGTGAAATGCTGGGCTGGATGAAGCACATACTGGAATCAAGATAGACAAGAGAAATATCAATAACCTCAGGTACACAGATGACATCACCCTTATGGCAGAAAGCAAAGAAGAAATAAAGAGCCTCTTGATGTGATCACTAATCTAGAGCCAGACATCTTGTAATGTGAAGTCAAGTGGGCCTTAGAAAGCATCACTACGAACAAAGCTAGTGGAGGTGATGGAATTCCAGTTGAGCTGTTTCAAATCCTGAAAGATGATGCTGTGAAAGTGCTGCACTCAATCTGCCAGCAAATTTGGAAAACTCAGCAGTGGCCACAGGACTGGAAAAGGTCAGTTTTCATTCCAATCCCAAAGAAAGGCAATGCCAAAGAATGCTCCAACTACCGCACAATTGCACTCATCTCACATGCTAGTAAAGTAATGCTCAAAATCCTCCAAGCCAGGCTTCAGCAATACGTGAACCGTGAACTCCCTGATGTTCAAGCTGGCTTTAGAAAAGGCAGAGGAACCAGAGATCAAATTGCCAACATCCGCTGGATCATGGAAAAAGCAAGAGAGTTCCAGAAAAACATCTACTTCTGCTTTATTGACTATGCCAAAGCCTTTGACTGTGTGGATCACAATAAACTGTGGAAAATTCTGAAAGAGATGGGAATACCAGACCACCTAACCTGCCTCTTGAGAAATCTGTATGCAGGTCAGGAAGCAACAGTTAGGACTGGACATGGAACAACAGACTGGTTCCAAATAGGAAAAGGAGTGCGTCAAGGCTGTATATTGTCACCCTGCTTATTTAACTT